>QEPC01013222.1:4101959-4138929 GCA_003113815.1 Sphenodon punctatus
GCAACCGGCGCTGGCCTCACGGGTTCAGCCAATCGCGTGGTGAATGTGATTCCCGGCGGGGATTGAGCGTGGCTAACATCTGGGGGGGGAACTTCCGGTTCCCCAACAGACGTTACGGGACCATTCCCCACCACAGGGAATTGACTGTGGTTGAGCGTGATCTCGTAATGTCTGAAAATACCCTATGTTAACAGAAAACCCTGAATCCCAAGTTATGGTGAACCCTGATATTGAGTTAATGATACCTGGCGAGCCTATGAAAATTGGTGCTGGTAAAACGGCTGGCCTTAGGGATCATGCAGTTCAAATAGATTTAATTGCTTTATGTCTATTGGATAACCCTACAGATTCTGAGGAATCAGAAAAGTTAGTAGCATTCGAAGCATTGCCTGTTATTGAACAGGATAAAATTATCCAAAAACTATCCTATATCCAGCAGAAACTTGCCAGGAATAGTCTGATTTATCAGGCACCTGAATTGGCCTCGACTTCTTAAACATTGACTATTGAACCTCAAATCGAGAGCTTAACTCTTCCAAGGTATTCTAATGAAAAATTAGAATTGGGACCTGCTGTGGAACAGGGGCCTGACTCTAAGGATTTAATCATAGATGGGGATGTAACCCTGTTATCCAACCAGAAAGCTACTGATGCTGTACTTATTAGTGAAAAGCAGGAGCCTGTGATGGGTGAGGGGATATTAGAGATAGGGAGCAATGTATTCCCTAATATACAAACTGAAATATGGACATCCACCCCATCTTGGAATGGGACAGTTTGTCTGGTACCTCTTGCCATTGATAACATAGCCACAGAAGGAGTTCAATTGGAGGCAAATCCCAAGGTGCACTGACTAGCTAATGCCCCAGGAAGGGCCAACTGTAATATTAAAATATTGACCTGGAATAATGCAGGGTGGAAATCCTGTCTGTCCGATGATGTTGTTAATGTTTTTAATTAGCATAGTGTAGTATGCCTTCGAGAAACCTGGGCAGAACACTCAGAAGATATTCCAATACCAGGGTTTAAAATTTGGGTCATTCCAGCCCATAAAGAAAAAAAGAAGGGCAGGCCAGCTGGAGGATTGGCTTCATTAATTAGTATTTCTTTAGCCATTAGTAGTGAGTTATGTAATGCACCCAAAAATGTGTTGGCAATCCAGTTATGGTGGGGCCGTATATCAGACTTACTTAATGTTTATCTGCCCCCTTGTAACGGAATCTGAGCATGTTTCTTTTTGGGCTGGTTTAGAGAGCTTTTTAGAGCAGTTGCAGGATGTTTACCCGACATCTCCTATTATAATGATGGGCAATTTTAATGCTCGCATTGGGAATGACAGGTCTAGAACTGCAAATCTTATGGGCTTGGAGCCCAATGATGATAATTTTTTCCCATCCATCTAGAAATTCAAGAGACAAGGTACTTAACTCAGCAAACATTCAAATGCTTAAATGTATGTATAAGATAAATTGGAGACCCTTAAATGGGTGCTCTGATTCTGACTGAGGGGGAATTCACTTTTTATTCCAGCTTAAGGATGAGTGTGATAGATTACATGTGTGTGCCTGCTTATTTGGTAGATAAGTTTATTAAATTTATGATCCTATCATATGGTTGCAGTGATCATCAACCACTTGTGGTGGTAATATACTCATCGCAAGATGAGACCCCTAAGACTAATGAACTTGCCCCTTTGTTTGGGTATCTTAATACTCCTACTGCAAGATCACTTAAATGGAATGCTAGGACAGACACTAGGTGTAAAGACCTATTGAATACTAAAGAGTTAATTGATGGCAAGAAGGGCCTCTTATCATCTGACTCTCTGCCCTCTGAAACAGTTGAGTTATATGCCAAGATGCTGAATTATATAAGTAATGGACTTATTGGCGATCCTAGGTCTAACAAATCATTTTCTGCCCATGCTCTTTGGTTTGATCATGACTGTCATCAATATAAAATGTCAATCAATAGGGCGGCTAGGAAGATAAGGATAGGTAAGACCCCTTTTGTTATTAAACAATATTTAGAGATTAAGAATTGATATAGGAAATTATTGAAAGACAAACGTTTGGCATATCAGCATTTTCTTTGGGCTTGTCTTGAGGAATCTATTAGACAGAATGACTCTGCAAGGTTTTGGAACATTGTTAACAGAGGATTGGGGGCACCTAGGGTAAGTTCCACTATCTCTGAGGAGGTTTGGAAAGTTCATTTTCCAAGTATATTTAATAGAATACCCGATATGTAGTTAGACCAGCCCATGAGTGCTGACTTATGCTTGTATCCAGCTTGGCCATCTGTAAGTACTTCTGCTATAAGGTTCTTGATTGAGCAGGTCCCTAAGAGAAAAGTTCCCGGTATAGATGGCATCCCAGGAGAGTTATTGAGAGAAAAAATAGACTGATGGGTTCCTGTAATATGCAAACTCTTCAGTTCAATAAACAATTGTGGTTTGATTCTGGCAGGTTGGAATATAAGCATTATTGTTCCCATACATAAAAAAGGAGATAGGAACAAGCTACCTAACTATTGGCCCATAAGTTTGATCAACATTGTGGCCAAACTATATGCCAAATTGTTACTAGAACAGCTTGAAAGGTGGGCCGATAGCAATGGGATATTCCAAGAGGAACAAGCAGGCTTTTGGTCTGGGTACTTGACTGTTGATCGTTGTTTTGTTTTAAATCATTTGATAGAAAAGTATGTGAATATCAGAAAATCTAAAGTTTTTGCTACATTTATAGTTTTCAGGTCAGCCTTTGATCTTATTGACAGGAAATTACTTTGGGCTAAACTGGTGGCCACAAATATCGATACAAGGTTACTTTATTTAGTTCAATGGTTATACTATAAAACTGCTCTTAAAGTAAAGCTTACAGCAGCAGGTCATTTATCAGATTTAATTTCCTCAACCAATGGGATCAAACAAGGATGCGTAGTGACGCCTTTTTTATTCCAAGACAATAGTTTTTATCCCCTTTCAATTGATGGCAGACGGCTGTCCATTATGCTTTATGCAGATGACATGGTGTTGCTTTCTAATGTGGAAGTAGGTATGAGAAGGCTTCATGAAAGATTGGGAGTGTACTGCAAAGACAATTTTTTGTCAATTAACTAGACAAAACTAAAGTTTTAATTTTTGTCAGAAGACAAAATATTGGTCTATTGATGGTATTGGTATTGAACAAGTTATGCAGTACAAGTACTTAGGGCTTATTTTTTCTACTTCTGGTGACTGGCGTAAACATATAGATATGATTAAATTGAAACAGTCCAATCTTCAAATGGTATACTCAAATTTTGGAGGACCAACGGGGGAAGAATGATTAAGCCTGCTCTGAATTTGTTAGATTACAAACTTGAATATACTTTATTGCATAGTCAAAGACCATAGCATTTACATAAGACAAACAAAACAGAACAAAATACAGCAAAATCATGATGTCTAATGATAAATTGGCAGCTAAGAATCTAAAGACAATTCCCCCATAAAGGCATTTTGATCAATAACCCCATGGTTTACCCCTAAAGATTCCATCTCCCCAAAAATTCCTAACATAAAACCGACATACAATTCTAAACCCCACCTCTCAGCTGACTCAATTCCTGCAATATTTATCCATTAATCAAATAAAACACCTAATCATCCATCGGAATGTCCGAAAAATGAAAAATAAATAAATCCTTCCCACTAACTTCAACCCATCCCACAAAATCCTATAAGGGTGGGCATTGAATGGTGAGAACACTATAGTAATAACTAAGCCCAGGACTCGCAATAAACCAATAACAACCCTATCCAAACATAAAAACCTCAATCCTAGTACAAAATTCAAGTTTACTTCTCGAGGCTGAAGTCACAAAACCAGCCTACCCACTAATACCCATGAGCTTACTATTAAGGTTTATGGTGGGTTCCATGATCCGACACCAGCACCTCCCATATAGTTCTGACTTCGCCGACTCTCAAGTTGCACCTGGGGCCCAGACACGCCCCCCCCAGCTGTTGAGATACCCCCAGAAGACTGGGAGTATGGATATCTGCTTCAGGAACTGACCTAAAATGGGACAGCTGGTCAAGGATGATGGGAACCACCTGTTTCCGCCTTACCACTGGAAGCTTTACTTGTTCCTCAGTTCCTACAGACTCAGACCCAACCCCACCATCCATCACAGGTCTCAACCCTTCCTCAGAGGGGGGAACCGGCAGACCTCCCTCTGTGGCCCCCTCCAAAAATCCTTCTTGGGGAAGATTTTGTGCCCGCTCGTCAATAGATTACAAACTTTGCCCTCAAGTCCTGTATGGGGCAGAAATCTGGGGCTCGTGGCTTGCATTAACATTAGAGGTATTTTAAAATAGGTTTCTGCGGTTACTCTTGGGAGTGCCAAACTATACACCTGCTTGTATGATTAGAGCTGAGACTGGCTCTCTTTCAGTTGAGGCAAGAATATCTTTTTACATTTTTGGTTGAGCTTGCGGGATATGCCAGATAACCGCTTGCCTAAAATGTGTTGGCAGGAACAATTACAACTTACTTATGGTACTATATGGAGGCGAAACTTGATTAACATGTTGGGTAATGCAGGGTTCTCGTCAATCTTTTTTGATGGAATGCCTATGAAGGCTGCTAAACAGTTATTTAAAACTAGAATAAAAGAGATTAATACCCACGCAGACATGGGAGCTTTGACTGAACAAAAAATAGCTCCATGGTATTACAAGCTGAAGCAGTCACACAGTGTAGAAAAATATCTCTCAACCATCAGTAACTTCACGATTTGTAGAGCTCTCACTTTGATGCGCTTTCAACCAATGCCTTCTAGTGGCCTGGAGGAAAGATTTAATCAGGTTCCCGCTGAGCTTAGGTGGCATTCAGACGTGTGTTTAAATCGCACAGTTGCTTCGGTGGCATCGTGCGATTTAAAGAACCCCGCACGTCCGGGTTGGTGTGAATGCGGTGAGCGCGCACATTTCCACCTAGCCCGAATGTTTGGAGCGCGGTTTGAAAAGTTGCTCCGAGCAGCTTTTCAAATCGTGCGATTTAAAGAACCCCGCACGTCCGGGTTGGTGTGAATGCGGTGAGCGCGCACATTTCCACCTAGCCCGAATGTTTGGAGCGCGGTTTGAAAAGTTGCTCCGAGCAGCTTTTCAAACCGTGCTCCAAAAATTCGGGCTAGGTGGAAATGTGCGCGCTCAGCGCATTCACACCAGCCCGGAAGTGCGGGGTTCTTTAAATCGCACAATGCCGCCACCGCAGCTGTGCGATTTAAACACACGTCTGAATGAGCCCTTACACTCTGTTCATGTGGTCTAAATCGGGGAGGATCTTCCCCATTATTTGTTTAGATGCCTGCTTAATACAGAGGATGTAAGGAGTAAGTTACTGCCTCCCATTCTGGGTGAAAAGGTATATTGGGAAACGTAGCATCAAATAAACTTCTCTTGGCTAAAATGAGTTGTCTATATTGAAGGTAGCCAACCTAGCACATGCACTGGCAGCCTGAAGACGATACATGAACGGCAGTTTAATAGGTACAAATGGATAGAGAGATGGTACAAAATGTGTACTTGAGATGGTACATAAATGTGTAATTTATGTTCTGTTAATTTTAAAGTGTATATTTTAATGCTTTTTATATATAAACTAAGTCGGATGACTGCTTTGATATTATTGGTCAGGATTTTGTATTTTTTTATTTACTCTATTAGGGGAAGAGTTTTTGATTATTTATCTTTGTGATGGCTGTGGTGTCCTTCTTTGTTTGTTTTTGTTTCGACCTATGGTTATGATGAATAAAATACTATTATATTATTATATATGAATTGGGGTAGTCAGGTCTTCTGGTCCTTGGGAAGAAGGGACAGGAGGTGGGCCTAACTGGGCCCATAGCAGCTTCCCCAACCCTTTCTGGTTGGCAGAGAGGTCTGGGACCAGGCTGGGAGAAGGAGGCAGCGAGCACAGGGCAGCAGAAGGGAAGCAACCTAAAGGCATGTGCTGTGGGGGAGAGGGGCTCTACATTTAGAGGGGTGCCACAGACCACAAATTATTATTATTTTGGACTGTTGGTGGGACCAGTAGCTTCAAAACTGCATAAAAATGAAAATATTACAATAAAACGTGGAGGCAGCAGCATTGCAAGCAAGCTGGGGGCAGCTAGGGGTGGTGCAGAAGCTTGTGCAGCAGATGACATCTCCCATCCCCCCCGGAACAGGACAGAGACTTGCCTTGGAACTTGGGGGCTGGTACTCAGGTGCGGCTCCATAACACCAGGGGTAGCCCAATGGACTCTGGAGGCAGCGGCATTGCAAGCATGCTGGGGGTAGCTAGGGGTGGTGCAGGAGCCTGTGCAGCTGATGACATATCCCATTCCCCACCACCCCCACCCCCGGAACAGGACAGAGACTTGCCTTGGAACTTGGGGGCTGGTGCTCAGGTGCGGCAGGTGAGCAGCCACGGGACAATGCTCCCTAACCCCCCCACCCTTGTGGGGGCAGGGCCTGGGAGGGGAATTTGCAGGGCGTGCCCCATAACAACAGAGGTAGCTGGAGGCTGTACCAGAGGTGCGTGCTGGGGGCACGGGTCGAAGGGGTTGGCCGTGCCCTTCGGCTGGGCCGGGAAGTTGGGGTGGAGGAGTCTTTAGTATGTCTAGATAATGTTAATTTTGTCCTGGTAAAGGTGGTGAGAAGCCTTCCTCCTGTGAGAGAGGGGTGGAGGAGGAGGAGGAGGACCTCCCTTGGTGGCAGCAGGGAGGGAGGTGTGGAGTTGACTGCCTGGTGGAGCAGGCAGCGGCAAGATGAGAGGTGCCAGTGGCGAGAGTATTAGGATTAATGTTAGATGGAATTATAGACAGTTATGGGATTTTTGTGTAAATTGTGTGTATACTGGATGTATTATTGATTTGTTATTGTGTGGGTTCCCCTGCATGGGATTTAAACCCAAATTGTATTTACTGATATTGGTGTTGTGAGCCACCTTGGGTTGGGAGAGTGCGGGGTATAAATAAACAGTGATGACGATGATGATGATGATGATGATATTGTGGTAAGGGAAAGTCAACTAGTGTTTACATTTAATCACAGGAAAACAGAGATTTAGGGTTTTTTAATCAGAGAATTTATGGGGTTTTTAATCAGAGAATTTATGGGGTTTTTAATCAGAGAATTTCCCAATTTTTATTGTGGAAAACTAAGAACCCTGCTGATAACACACGGTGGAAACCACTCCATGCCCTTCTGAAGTGTGATATGGAGTAACAGGAGTAACTACGTCCTGAGTCAGCCATTCTATTTACCCACACCTGTTCCTATCCAGTAGGGCTGCCCATATATTCCTGGAGCAGAATACCATGTGGAGCCATCTTATTCCACCATCCATTTTCTTTAAACCTACATTCTAGTCTTGTCGTGGGGCTCTCTTTTGTGGGATGTATATGTAGGGCTGGCCCTATGCGGGGGGGTAAGGGTGGATGGAGGTAGGGAGGAGATGACAGGCATGGTTCAGAGTGGGGCCCCACACAAGCAGCTGTGCCACCAGGAATTGCAGTGGTGGCTCCTCCCGCCTCCTGGAAGCCCCAGCCCTAGCAGGAGCCATAGGTGCATCATGTCATGGCAGATCTAGGGGGAGAGGAAGGGAAGGGGTTCTACAGCTTCTGCCAGCACAGCCACTTGTGCAGGCCCTGCTCTGGCCCCTACTTGTCCTCAGACCCACTCCCCCATCCAGGACTTTTTGTGGGCCCCACAGGGCTTGGGGCCACTGTGCCCCCTCTGCCCCAGCCTAAGGCAGGGCTTGTGCATATGGAAAGATAAATTGTCAGTTTTGAATGTCACTTTCCAGTTTCATTGAAAGACCCTTTGCCCTCGTACTGCAGGACAGTCAATTGTAGCTGTGGGTGCTCTACGTCATTAGACTATCCCAACAACATGTCTCAAACTAGACAAACCAAAACTGAGGCACCCAGACAGATACAAAAGGATGGTAATAATTACCGTTATCCTTGCTTTACAAACAGAGAAGCCAAGACATTGAGATGTGAAGATGGTGATCAGTGATCACCGTAGTAGTTAGTGCTACAGCGCCACTCTTTGTATCCTCTGAAGCAGGAGCGACGCTATAATAGGTGCATCTGGTACAGCTGCACTGGGGCCCTCATGTCTAGGGACCCCACAATGCATGTACATCTTAGATGGGGGCAGGACATTCCATCCCAAGAGGGGCCCATTCCATCTTTGGTACTAGGGCCTATTCCAGTCTAGCTATGCCCCTGCTCTGACAGCGCAAGCCCCATTCACTTCAGTCGCTCTAAGGGCACAATCTTCCACCATTAAAGTAGGCCACATTGGTGGGGGTCCTAACTTTCCTGCAAAGTGCCTTGCATAGGTTCCGAGGACTGTCTGCCTGCACAGAGAAGGCTGCTGCACTGAGGTCTAACTGCTGAGCAGAAGCATTATTTGGGAAGAGCAGGAGTGCTTGATTCCGCCCACTGCCCCCTAGAGCTTCCCCTGCAGAGGATTGTGAGGCAGGGAGAGAGCAGTTTGCATTGAATGCACCATTACCCCTTTCTCTATGTTCCTACCCGTGGTGGCCTCTCTGAAGTTTGTCGTCACTCCATGTGTGTGGGCCTAATGCAGGGCTTAATTGGGGGGGATTTGCAAGGCTCAGGCTGGGCAATTACATTCAAGGGGGGACTGAGCCCTGGGAAATATTCCCATTAGGAGAGTGCAAAATGTGAAAAACCAGGAAAAGGCTGATATTGGCCATTTCAGGGTAAGAAATAAAACCCAGAAGAACCCTGCATAGTTTATTTGGCTTTCGTTAATGACTTCTGTACCCCGGCCCACGCCCTTGTGCTGGCCATCATATAGATTCAATCACAAGAACTCCTGTTTTATAGTCAGCTGTAGAGAGGCAGGTTAGTTTAGTGATAACGTTACTAGCTGGAGATCAGGGTTCATTTCCCTATTCTGTCAAGTTCTGGAGGAGGGGGCATGGCTTGCGAGGCAGGTTTGGGCCCCAGCAATTCATTTTTAAAATAAATTATGCACAGTGGCCTAGTGGTGGCTCTGCCTGGCTCCCTTCTGCCACCCCTTTCCTATTCCCATGCTCAGGTTACCTGCTAATGCAGTGGATCTCAAACAAGGAGATGGGCACAGAAGGAATGCCAGCAGGGGTCACGATTAGGAGCGCTGCGGTCAAATCCATAGCTCTTCTCAGACTGACCTAAGGGGAACTGTCAAAATGGCAAGGTAGTGATGGGGAGGAGAAACAGAGGGAGGCAAGGTATATAGAGGTTTGCTATTTCTTTGGGGTTTGACTCGGAGTCTCTGTGCCCTCCATTTCGCTGGGTCAGCCAGGGGCACCCCCAGCAATGCAGAGGAACTGGAGTTTCCAGGGTTGGGCACATCAGAAAAGGAGTGGGTCCTGGTGCAGAAGATGGAATGGGGCCTCTCTGCCCCCTCTCCCAGCTACCCAGAGAATGCGAGTTCCCCAGGGTGGCTGCACTGCGTGTCCCCATTATAGCTAAAACCTTGAGTGGGCCATAGAGTTTTTCCTGCCCCCTTTCTAACATGAACCTGCACCATGAAATGTCATGACATCAGAAGGGACATGATAGCCCCTTTGCCATGCCCCCTCCCCGATATGGCTCCACTCTTGAAGATCATTGTGATGTCAATGCTCCGTAAGGGGGTGGGGGGATTATGTCAGCCTCAGAAAGGGTCATGTTGGCGTTGGCCCCTTTGGCCCACCCCCACCAATGGGGCCCTACCGGTCTCCCGGCTTTCACCTAGGAATACATGTGGAAGCTCAAGTACCACAGACAAATGGAGGGGAGCAGAGTCTAAAATATTTGGGAACTTAGACTTTGGGGTAGGGACCTGTTTCTAACTTACAGTGCCAGGTACATTGCTTGTGCTATATAAATAAAAATAATACAAATTACTGTTCTCACGAAGAATAATCATGACAGCACCATTGAACAGGACTTGCGCAAGTTCCCTCTGTAGTGTCATAGCCTCATCTGGACTTTAACTTGTTTGACAGACAGAGGGATAGCTATAACTTTTTACCATCTCTGCAAATCAATTGTACTCGCATCTCATTTCTTAAGGCTTGTTTATTGGCACTTCCAGGCTTAAACACAAATTCTGTCTCCCTGCATTAGTCACAAAGGGGGCTGTGTCATGCTCTGACGCTAGGCACTCTTGTCCTGGGAATGTAATGAGTAATGAATACACATGAGCTAATCAATTATGGCTAGACCCAGAAGAGTATAGCTAATAAAAGTTAAAAATCACAGCAGCGCCAAAGCAAAACTTGGGTATTTTGTCTTCACAGCTAAAAAGTCTAATGGGTCTTAATGCTATTATATGGGACTCTAATAACATGGCTTTATATCCAGCACCTAAAACTGATAGATGGAAGGCTAGAGAACAGTTAATTTAGGGGGAAATTGGCAATACGTTATTCTCAGGTCACCTTTCTACATAGTATGGTCCATGTCCTACTGCCATGGATGACAGCAAGATTTTGGCCACTGAGCAGAATCAAGCAACATACATTCTAGCTATTATTTATTTATGGAAATTTCTGACCTATCCTTCAAAGGCTCAGGGCAAGTAACAACATATAAAACATATCAAATAAGTTTGTATATATACTGTACAAAAATATAAAATTCCCTTCAATACAGTTAAGCACCTCACTGAATAAATAGGCCTTTACATTGCTTCTGGAAAATGCTTAGGCTTTGGCAAACCTTCAGGGAAGGTATGCCAATGCACCAAGTCCATACTGCAAGGACACACAGAGGGGAATCCTCAATGGCTGCTCCACAGTTCTGGCATTCCTAGGGTTGCCAATTCCTGGCATTCCTCTGGCGGTCTTGGCCCTGATATTCACATAGGCCAAAATGGATGTGTCAGGGTCAAAACCACGAGAGAAACCTGGCATCATTGTATATAATAAACTAGCAGGAAAGCCCCCATACAAACCAAAGCCTGCAAAAACGGTCATTGGCCTAAAATGATTATTTAATTATTTGTTTTATTTAAAATGCACTGTGTTCTTTTCATTTTCCCCCAGGGTTTCAGAACCATTAGGGTGCACTCCCTGCCCACTTACCAAGCTTTTCTACAGAACCATGAGGACAGGAAACTTTAGGTTCAATGCCTGGAAAAAAAATAAAATCTTGACTTGTATCCATGAGGAACAGCATGCGCTGTGAGGAATTTCTTTCAAAGCCGTTGGGATTTCTTGCAAGCGTGCACTGTGGCATGTAGGTCTAGACCTTTTCAGGATTGAGACCTTCAAAGGGAGTCTGCATTTTGCACATAAATATCTCTAGGAACTGGGGATTTAAGAAAACAACCAAATACCATTCGACTCAAGATGGGATTGTGAAAGGTGGTATTGGGAATAGATTTTCAGCAGTTGTGCCACTCTACTGTCAGTGTACCTGCATTGGGGGATGAGGCAGAGATGTAGCTAGATTAGAATGGACTTTGGCGCAGCAAATGGAATAGGCCCCTCCCTCCCTCTCTCCTCCTCCCAGCGGCAAGCGACACGGCTGCATCAGGGAGCATGCCCCCTCCCCCCCAGGCTCATGGATCCTGGTGCAGCTGCACTACCTGCCCCCATTATTGGTACATCTTAGGGGGGGAAAGGTGGGGTGGTTTGAGTTAGCAGTGTTGTGAGGTGGATGGGCAGGTGCCAAAGGACACTGGGATCTTCACTGACTGGGACTATCAACCTACCTTTGGAAGGGTAGATAGTCGGATGCCCTTAAAACTGCAGTTGTCCAGCCCTTACTCAAGAAACTGTTACTTTACGCTGACTGTCTGTCTGTCTAGTTATTATTGCCCTCTCTCTAACCTCCTCTTTTTAGAGGCTATTGAACGAGCGGTCACCCAGTAGCTTCAGGTGCATCTTGATGCTATCCGATTTCTGGACTCCTGTCAATACAGCTTTTGGCCTGGGTATGGTGCTGAGACTGCGTTTGTGGGTCTGGTTGTCACTCTTCACTTGGAGATTAACAGGGGCAATTGCACCCTGTTCATCCTGTTAGACTTTTCAGTGGCCTTTGACACAGTTGGACATGATGTGCTGTTGAGGCAACGGCGAGACATGGCTGCTCCTGAGTGGTTCCATTCAGGGCTGGCCTTACCATAGTGAGCCACAGGGCAACTGCCCTGGACTCTGCTATCTTCTCTACTTCTGGGCCCCTGCTGTGGCCCCCACTTTTACTAGACCAGGGGTGAGGCCCCAACTGCCTCCCCCAAATATGACCACCTCTAGGAACCCCGAAGAGTGCTCCCTGGGCCCAGCAGATTCTAAGGCCAGCCCTGGTTCCATTCACTCCTATCGGGAAGGTCCCAGTAGGTGGTGGTGGGTGACTGCTGATCGTTCTCATAGGCAGGGTCAGCACTGTCATCCAGGCAGCACAGGCGGCCGCCTATGGCAGCAAGTTCAAGGGGGTAGCTCTCCCACTCCTGATTCAGTGGCTGCCAAGCTCTATGACTAGATCGGGGGGGGGGGGGGGAGTTGAGAGCCACCCAATTGAAATTGCAACCCTAGGTGGCCCTGCCTCTCCTGTCCCCACAGCTGTCACCAAACTTTGCGGCTGGAATGGGGCATAAGAGCTGCCCTAGGTGCCCCCCCCCTCCCAAACCAGCCATGAAGCTTGGCAAAGGTCAGATTGAGGCCAGAGCGCCCCAGCCTCGGAGCTTGGCAACATCAGCAGCAGGGATGGGGCCGTCTAGTACCGTCTAGAGGGCTCTCCCCTCTGCCTTTGAATCAGCCACTCCTGCCAAGCTGTGTTCCAGGCACCATTTAAGGTGCTAGTTTTGCTCTGTAAAGCCCTAAACAACTTGGGCCCTACATATCTAAAGGACCGCCTCCTCCCTTATGTTACATCATGCTCCTTCAGGTCAACTAGGAGTGCCCTCTTTCAGAGGGCCTTTGGAGACTGAACGTGCGTGAGTCAATTGATGCGGAATGCAGACAAGTCCAAAGTGATGACGGCTGGCCAGCCCTGCGACCTGGAAGGGATAGGGATGCCCACTATTGAGGGGTCCTATCATTGTACCAAGCCTGTACGGTAAGTGTGCACAAAGAGGGGTTCTCAGTAGCTGCTCCACCACTTGAAATTCCTGTCCCCTGGAGGTTCGCCAAAGCCTGAGAATTTTCCGGAGGCAATGTAAGACCTACCTGTTTAGCCAGCCTTTTAGCATGTGGGGCTAGCGGTTTGAGGACAGGGGTGGGAGGGGTTTGATATTGTTTGATACATTTACCTGTTTTTATTTTTAAAAATATGCTGTGAGCTACCGTGAGCCTTTATGAAAAGGTGGCATACAAATCAAAATAAAATAAATAACAAATAAATAACACTCCTGTATCAGTCACCATCCGCTTCCTCCCACATTATTGCATTGACAGTAGGGGCCATCCATCCACTTTACAGCATGTGCCTCTGGCCCCCTTTAGATACCTCATCTTTTGTCAGTGTTTGTTGCCTATTAAGGTTGACAGCACTGGAGGTGTGTTTGAAGGGTGGGGAGGGTGACCTTACTATTTAATAAGGGACCTATTAGAGACAGATGTGTCTTTTGAGGATAAACACTTCTTTTTTTTTTTTAAAAGGATTTTCCCCCAAACTACAGGTTGGGACCAGGTCACCACATTGCTACATGGGATCCTGCCTAGTCTGGATTTGCATAATTAAACATGCAAATTTCCAAAGCCAAGGGTCACAACAGGATTTCTTTTGTTTCTCCAGAAGGTCACTGTCGTGGGATTGGGGACTCACTACCCCACTCTAGGTTGTCATGACTCAGTTTCCCTGGCTTGCAGCTCTCACTGGATCAGCTCTCTCTCTAGAACTCATTGAGCCTGCAATGGGGAAACCTTCTTGTCACCTTTTCAGCCACAGAGTTTCCCAGGACAGACTCTCTCTAGGTTCGTCTGTGTCTGTAAACACAGAATTAACCCCAAACTGTGTCTTGCCAATGTTAGAATTAGCAATTCCACTGGACCATATGAAGTTCAGTAAAAAGTTTAATGAATAAATCATGAATAAGCATGCAGTACAAGATTATACTCGAGAGTGCAGAAATCAAAATAACCTAACCAATAATGCATTCCTATCTGTACTTGGATTCTCCTGATTTAGGCTTACACTAATCCAGGTCCAAGGGTATTTCAGTTCATGTCACAGCCAGTGATGGAAAGCTTGGCCAGGTACCAGTCTTAGCTTCCAAAAGACCTTACTTCATAGTTCCTTTGGTGCAGCCCTTCTCTGGCTGGTAAGATATGATGATGCAGATGAAACTCAACAAGTTGATCTCAACCGAGAGATCGAGATCTTTGTCTTGTCTCCCCCCTTAAGTACCGTTCCAGGGTCCTTTGTTTGATTTTCACACCAGGTAACTGTGCTTTCAGTCATGTCCACAGGAAGAGATCCATGTGCAACTCAATGGTCTATGTGTCTTGAGAGGTGTTTAGGCTTTTTCTCAATACACACTAGGCATGACTTTGCATTTCTCCATTGCATGAAGTGAGTTTCCAGTTCTCAGCTTTCACATGACATATTTGTTAGACCTGTAGTCTACATGTAGCCCAGTATCTCCTTATGACAGTCACACACAGGACCCATGACTTTAAGGAGTTCCTAGGGAACTTCTTGCTTTTCACACAGGGGAGAAATAATTAATTACACCGGTTTGCTCTTGAAACAACCAATGATCAGCGAAGGTTCTCCACGTGCCGGCGGTAGCCTCTCTGCCCCGCCCAGCTGCTAGCCTACTGGAATGCTGCTGAAGAAGTCCTGGAGAAGGGAGCACCGGTTAGGCCCCCAGTCCTAGGTAGTGAGGTGTTCGGGATGGACTGCTCCCCGGGATCCAACGGAGTAGAAGGAGTTTGCAGAGCGCTGTCCTCACTGGCGATCTCAGCGGCCAACCCTCCTCCCCCCTTAATCAGCTTTCTGCCTCTGGAGGTGACCCACTTGTAGCTGCCCGTCCTGGGCTCGCTCTTGCACAGCAGTCCCCATGCTGCCTGCGAGCAGACAGCTCCCCGCCTGCGGGATTGCGTGAAGACGCGCTCCTCCCGTTGCTATTCGGCAGGGGCGAATATGAAAGCTTGCTTCTTCTCTGGAGGGGCGTCAGCGAAGAGAGTTTAAGGGAAGGAGGCTGCTGCGCTGAGCAAGGAAAGGAGGAGAGGGCGCTGCGTGCAGCGTAGCGTCTCTGCGCCCCAAGGATAAAATGGGGTAGCCCGGGCGCTGCTTAGAAGATGTGATTCTATCTGGCGAGAAAGCTCCACAGACCTTTTGCAAACAAGGGGGGGAGGGGGTGGACACCCTCCCCCCATGGAGGGAGAGAAGAAAGCGGGGGCTCCTTAAAAGAAGGAACGGGTGTCTGAAGGGGCAGCCATGCTCTCCAACAGCACCGAGGAGGGCTTCTCCAATGACACCGCCCCAGCCACCGAGGCAGGAGACGCGGAGTACAACTTCACAGCCTTGGTCTTCGGGGTCTTCCTCATCCTCTTCATCATCAGCGGGAACTTGCTGGTCTGCCTTAGCGTGTACACCGAGAAAGCACTGAAAACCACCACTAACTACTTCATCGTAAGCCTGGCTGTGGCTGACTTGCTGCTGGCCATCCTAGTCTTACCCCTCTTCGTCTATTCAGAGGTACGTTTCCCAGGGCTAAGGAGAAGGAGTCAGTGGGCATCCAATTGTGTCACCCAATGGAAAATGCAAAAACTACAAGATTTTTCTTTCCTAATATACATTAGAATAGAATGGGTAGTGTGAAAATTGCAAGTAATATTTAAATAAAGTATCCGTGTGGTTTCCAGATTGATTTCAAAATGTATAAGCCCCCTCAGGGCACAGATCAGTCTCTAACCATGACGGTTTAGCACTAGGCATGTTGCTGGGGCTATGGAAATATTACTACTAATAACAGTGATGAGGATGTACTGGGGGGGGGGGGGGGAGGAGTCCAAATTTGTCTCCACTGACTGTTTTCCCCCTGTTTCCATTCTCCCCTCACCCCTTTCCCGCATCCATCCAGTTCAATTCAGTGAGACTTTATCGGCAGATGAGGACTGTCCAAGTAATAATACATAAAAATAAAAGACCGACCAAGATAAGGCTGCACCACAGGTTTCCAGACTGTGGGTTGAATGGGACACCATCTACATATAGGGCTGCAATTCTGATTGATCTTTGCTATGCTTTGTGTGTCTTTGTTTCTGTCTAGGAGCGTGGAATTCTCTTTGCGTCCCAAAGGGAAGTCCTAGTCAAAAAGTTTGGATATCGCTGGGCTATAGACTCGGGTTTTAGGTCTTGATCCTCTTTGTGTTCATTTGTTATTCCCACCAGGTGCCTGATCCATCAACCGGTTGCTAGGTGGATGATAAAAGAGCCCACTGTGCCTGGAGAGAGTTTAGCATTCCATCAGATGAGATTAATTACTAGCTGGGCTTTATTTGCTTGGCAATGGACTAAAAAATCCATGTGGCACGATCTAAACCTGGTTCCAAATCAAAAAGCATCATGTTGCATATACCACATAGCTTCTAAAAATGATGATCCAAAACTGTGGGTCAGCTCCCCCCCGCCCCACAACTGGAGATGTGCCATCTGTAGATGGGGATCACAATCCCAAAGGATATTTGACTTGGCTGCTGGGAGGTAGGGGTGGGTTACAGGTTTATACTGGTCTCAAAATAGAGTCATGCAGGCAAAAAAAAGTTTGCAATGATTTTTCTACTCCGCCAAAATTATTTTCCAGCTGTCAGCAAGAGATGGGCATGGTTAGCAGAACTGCTGGGCAATGTGAATTAGGCACTGCCAGCAAATTTGAGTATTTTCTTTTTTTGGCTACATGAGTGACAGCGGCTTTGTCAAATGTCTGATACACACCGATATATATGCAAGAGACTTTTTTTCCATTTTATAGCCTGACCAAAAATACATTCTCAAGATTGCTTTGCTACACACCTGGAATCTGATTCAGAACTTCCTTAAGCCACTAGAAGTTTTTCAGTGGGTGCAATGATTAAAAGTCAGGACAGTATTCATTAGAAACTGGTATTCTTTAGGTCGGATTCCTAAAGCCTGGTTAAAGAGCTTAGTTGTGCCTATTTTCAAGAAAGGAGACCCAGGAGTGCCTTCTAATTATCGTCCTATCAGCTTGCTATCTATTGTTGGGAAATTGTATGCTAAATACCTCCTTTCCAAGCTTCAAGCTTGGTTAGATGACAACGATATTATTTTTCCCAAACAAGCTGGATTTAGGGCAGGCCAATCTACCCTGCATCATGCTCATGTACTTAAGCATTTGTCCATCAAGTACGTATTACGCCACAAGAAAACTTCTCTATTTTGCTGCTTTGTCGATCTTAGGGCAGCGTTCGATACCATCGTTAGGGATCGCCTCTGGGCGAAAGGAGTCTTCTATCAATAGATGTTTGTTATACCTGATTGTAGAACTCCATTGGGACAATTCCATACAGGTCCGTCCTGCTAGGAATGGTCCACTTTCAAGTGATGTTCCTCTTTGTAGAGGTGTATGCCAGGGATGTATATTGGCTCTGACACTATTTAATTTCTATGTTAACGATCTTATCCCCCATATGGCAGGAAACAATTTACATGCCCCTAAGCTAGGTGTTCGGAGGTTACCCATCTTATTGTACGCAAATGATACTGTCTTGATATCAACATCCCAAGCTGGTCTGCGTAGGGGCATGTACAGGTTTCTGCTTTATTGTAAACAGCAGAATCTGTGAATTAATTATTCTAAGACCAAGGTCTTGGTAATAGGACATGCCCGTTGTCAGCAAAGATGGTTAATGGATGGAATTGTAATCGACCAGGTCTGTGTTTTTAGGTATTTGGGGGTGGTGTTTTCAGCAACAGGCCAATGGTCTGCGCACTTCGAAGCAGCCAGTTTATTGGCCGGTAAAACTACCAACTCTATGGTGAGTTTTTTCTACTCCCAAGGTGGAAAGCTGGTGGTCCCTGCTCGGTCCCTGTTCAAGGCAAAAGTGATTCCGCAGTTACTGTATGCGGTGGCCATTTGGGGTCTGTCTTTCTTACATAAGCTTGAAAGTATACAAAACAGCTTCCTTCGTGCAGTACTTGGTTTGCCTCCTTGTGTCCCCTAGGTAATTCTGAGGGCTGAGTTGGCTGTGAGCACTATCAGAGTCAAGGCCCTGCTAGCTATTCTTAAGTTCTGGCTGAGAGTGGTGGTTTTCCCCCCTCCGTCATCGTCCCTTTTGTCATTTATAGCCGCTGACGATCTAACTGATTTTTGGTATGAGTGGGTGGAACTGGAAGTACTTAAACTTGGCTTCTCAAAAGACCTTTTTCTCCCATTGGGTTTTAAGGGGCAGTCGCTTTGATTAAGAATAGAGTTCATGACCAGAGTAGCAAAGGGAGCTTGCTGCCCTATCTGCCCAGAGGATTGCCCCGGATTATATCCTCTCTACCCCCAGCCTCTACCCTCCCCAAAGTCTGTGGCAAAGATGGCCCCTTAGAAAGGCCTTGGCTTTGATGCGCTGTGGCGTTTCCCCTTCTGCTCTGTTGGAGGGCAGATATAGGAACGTACCAAGAGACCAGAGACTATGCCCCCATTGTGATTTGGCTACCGTGGAGACTCCCAAGACATATGCTCTTGGAATGCCCAGTGTTTAGCCTATTAAGAGAGAGATATATTGGCCCTTATTCTAATTTATCTCGTGGAAGTAAGGACCTCCTACTACGCTCCCTATTGGATGGTTCTGACTCCTCCCGCTCTAGAGCGGTTGCCGCATTCTGCCTCTGAATGTTTTTGTATAAGCAAAGGGCCGGTGTTTCCCCTGCGCCCTGATAGTGGTTCTAGGCTCCGGGGTCCCGACCCTTAGACAAACAATAAGCTCCACTGGTACTAGAGGCCTTTGTCTGAGCCTTATGTTTTTCCTTTGGCGGGACAAGAGGGTTTAACTGGTGCTCTAATTTGAGGGTTGTTTCATCAGGGAACAAGTGTTGGCAACATACCCCCCCGTGAAGGGTAAGCCGAACTTCCAAGTTAGTACATGTGTACTTAATTGTGTATTTAATTATGCCCCAATTTTGATTTGACTTTGTGAAAGCTGTATATATATATTTGGTACAATATTTTTAATGAAGTTTAAGACCAATGGCCAGACAATAAAATTTATATCTCTCTCTATCGCTCTAATCAATCATCTAGAAATTGGTATGCAGATGTACCTTACCCTATTATTTACATGCTATCTTAGCCTGCTATTCTGGCAAAAAGCCCTTCAAGATGAACAAGAATGGCAAGTTACAGAATTGGTATATATGAGTAGAAGCTGCTATATTACTGTAATTGATCTGGAACTCACTGAAGTCAATTGAAAGACTCATATTGGCTTCACTGGATTGGCTTCACTGGATTTTGTGTGTGTGTGTATAATATATATATATTTTACACACACATCCCTTTTAAGAATCGCATCTGGAGGCTCAGATCTAGGGTATGTGTGTGGCACACACCTCTCTCTCTCGCACACCGAGATCCAAAATCCACTGAAGCCAATACGAATCTTTCAACTGACTTCAGTGAGTTCCAGATCAATTCTAGCACGTAGTTCCTGGATGAAAATGCTAATTCCTGAAAGAATTGTGTGACTACAACTCTACAGTTGTGTATATGATACAACCCCCACGGTCATGCTAGCCCTAGCAATTCTGGGGGCAGACTGCAACTCAGTTGATCAGCTGTTTTAGCAATGTTGGGGGCTGCTGTGGGTTGACAGGGAGGATGTTTTCTTCCTCCCTTCTGCCCTCTTGCAGCCGCTTTAGCTTCATTCTGGGGACAGATTGCCTCCTCGAAAGGCACACTTTTAAGTGCAAGCATTTCAAAACTTTTACTAAGGCTCTTAACAGTAATACATCAGAAATAACATGCATTACTCATATTATTTAGTCAAGATACATCGCTTACCATTTTTCATCATTCATTGTTTTACCCATCCTATAAGTTACCCTGTCCAAGATTTCAGAAACCTTCCTGCACTGTGTCCCATTCACAATGGGGTGGGGGGTAGAATGGGTATCTGGAATAGTGAAGAACTCAATATTGTGGGGTCTAGATTCTCAGTTTAGAAAGTATTTGTGTAATCATGAAATATCTATTTTTAGACCATAATGGGCCATGAAATATCTATTTTTAGGCAATGATGCACTGTGAAATAAGCCAGTTTTTACCATGAGAAAAGAGCCTTCGTGATTCTATGTTTGTATCTCCTTCTATTGTGTATTATACCATCTTATTATAAAGCAATCAGCTTCTCAAGGATAAGAAGAGTGGCATAACTTAGAAAAGTGGATAGTGCTCTGGAATGGGGAATGACAGGAAGGTGACTTCCAGCCTTTCTTGCCTTCTTTGTAAAAGAGGTGCTTGGTCTCTTATTATGTAGGGTCACTAGGATGCTGACAAAACTTTGGCACTTCCTTTAGCATCTTTTGACTGTGAATCAAAGGGTTTAAAAGCTTCCATGAAGCCTGTGGTGCGTAAGGGACTAAGATTTCCATTTGACAGATTTTATAAACTGCAGGTGTAAGTAGATACAAATAAATATTTGAGGAAACCATCATGGAGCTCAACTGGGAGATGAGCAAGATTTCCAAAGCTAGTATGTTGGGCCCAAATTTCAGAGTTGCAATCCTTAAATCTTCAAAAAATCTTGAGATGGGCTTAAAAATCATGACATTTTAAAGTTAATTTTGGTTCTTTTTTACTTGTATTCTGGTTCCTGAGCTTTTTAAAGATGTGTGCTGCAATCACATTTTCAAGCTCTTCTCTGCATTGAGGAGGACTAGAAACTTATATTTTTAAAGGGAAAAGACTAAAAATTTTCTGATTTTTATTGTAAGCGGCACACTTTTAGAAATCCCTAAAATGCTAAGACTTGCAATTAAATTGCAAGAGTTGGCAACCCTGCAAACTGTCTAAGAGCCTGCCAGCTTGAGTGCTCCAAGAGGAAATCCCAGAAAGTGGGCAGTGTGGTAAGGACACCCATATGCGCACTCACACATTTGAAATCGCCATAATGAGAGACAGACAGGATTTGCTGAGGGTTTATGGGATTAGTACAGGATGGAGGAGGAGGGCTGGAGTAGGAGCCAGGAATGATGGAAAGGATTGGGGTGTCAGGGCAATTTGAGGTCAAGATGGGGAGAGGCTACAACATAGCATTTTACAACGTCGGGTCTGCATATCATGGGGCACATCTGCAAGTGGAGACAGTAGGCAATCCATGTAGTTACAGAGCACATGATGAGCTATGTACGGTTAGAACCCAGCACCACATTCTGTATCGCTCAGAACTTCTTGTGTCGTGGCAGACACATTCCTCTGAGGGAAACAAGGGATAGCAATGAAGTCAATAGAATAGCTTATGCATGATGCAGAGAGTTCACATCAACATACTTGGATTCATCCCATGACTTCTGCATCCTGTTTCCCTTAATATTGACTCACTCTACAGCCTGATCTCGCAGCCTTTGCTTCATGCCCCCAAGTACTTATTTGATCAGCAGCTACAAGAGGGAATTGTTTCTGCAGCTAGGGCCTTTGTTTTGGGTCTGCTTAGTTGTTTCTCTGCTCCTTCTCTTTCTCCAGTCATGTGCCAAATCCCATTGGATTTGGGGTAGGTACCTGCTAAATGGTGTCTGAAAACACCTTCCTCCCACTTGTCATCACTAGATTTTTTTTTCAAAGGTGAGAGCTACACTTACGGTGTTTTTAAACAAGCAAGGCTTGGTTGGGGGGGGTTGTGTCTGTGTCCGCCAAGTGGCACAGCTGCAGAGCACCCACTCAGACTGAGTACATGGAGACGGATTCTAATGGGTGGTGTTCCACCATGGCTACTGCAGCAGATGCCAGCCAGTTCCTGTGATTTGCAGAGGCTGTCCCCTCCCTGGAGCCTAAGAATGGCAGACCGGTCTGCTGGTGTGACCGGCCGCCCCAGTTCGTACGAGCAGGGGATGCGTGGGCACCCATTGCCACCGAGTTTTTTTGCTTAACCATGTGGCACACGCCAGATTTTTTGACCATGTTCCATGTGTGGCCAATGGCCATGAGTGGTTCTTGGGTGGCTATGTGGGGTAGCATCTCATTTTTAAAAAATGCCCTCGGACACTGAACTCCCATTGAAAGCCAAAGTATGACCTCAGGGTGGTATTTCATTAGCATATGCAAAGGACTAATTTAATATGTTAATAAGTACATGGGTGCTCTTGAAAATCATGAGGTCACTGGGTGCTTGAGCAATTTTGAGTGCAGCCCAAATGATAGCTATAAAAATCTCCAGATGCTCGATTCCTGTTTCTGTCTTGAACAGAACCAAAAATGGCTACAAGACTAAAATCCGTGGCTCTAAAAGAATGCGCAAGCTGCAATGCTGCACGTGACGTCCCGTCTAAACCCCGCACATGGGATTTTTACACCGCACGTGATTTCATGCCACGAGCAGGGCACGCACATCTAAAAGTGGCCTAAATCTGGCTGAGCTTCCGAAAACACTATAACCCTGGTGTGTAATAACTGTCCCTAATCTGGTCCATGCTCCTGTTCTGTAGCATTCAAGCACAGGATGGGGAAAACTGTTTAATGATAGTAGTGATCAATTTTGCCTACCTTCTCCCCACCTGTGCTAGAATATTTCTATCAATCCAGTTGTGGGTAAGCTCACCTAATGTCCCAGAATGCTACAGATTTATTATTATTTTTTATATAGCACCAACAATGTCCCTGGCAGTGAACAATCATTAAATTAGAGACTGGTCCCTGCCCCAAGGGGCTTACAGTCTAGGATGGACAAGGGAGAGGGGAACATAGGGTGAGACAGAGAGAGATTTAGGAAGCTTAGGCCCTTTTCAAACGGACCAGCAGTGCGGGGGTGTGAGTGGAGGCCATGTTGTGTGGGTGGCTGGTTGCATGGATGCCCACCCATCTCCACGCATAAAGGCATCTCTGTTGTCTCCAGTGCCTCCGTGCGTGGGCGGAGATAGGTGGAACGTGGGGGCACGCATACACCCTCACCCCCCTGCTGCGGCGGTCACACAGATTCCCACCCACCTGCACATGTGGGTGTGGGGGGCAGGGCATCCATGCAAAAAGTGCCTTAGAAGTGACAAGTGCACAAGCTTAGCTTTATTACACGGGAGAAGCGAGTCCTGAATGAGGGGATAGCAGAAGGATCATTAGTGAGCAGTCTGATGGGATGAAAAACCAGGGAAAGCCTGATGGAAGAGAAGTTTTAGGAGGGATTGAAGGTTGGGAGGGAGCCAAGCACATGTTCAGGGAAGGAGGCTGAGACATAAGGGGCAGCGTGGGAAAGGGGCGAAGATGGTTTAGGAAGCAGGATACTCTTAGATGGGTAAAGATGTGGCAGAGGGGGAACGAAGTTTCCAGGTGGAAACCTAGCGAGAGATGAGGGAAGAAAGATGAGGAGTAAGACCATGAAGAGCCTTGAAGGTGAGGACAAGGAGTTTGCGCTGGATGTGAAAGGGGAGAGGCTACTGCAAAGCCTGGAAATGTGGGTTATGAAGCAGTGAGGTGTTAAAACTCCAGCAGTGAGCCATCTGCCCATCTAAGCCTAAAACACCTAGACAGCTTAGGGGCTAATTTTCAAAGCTCAAGCACTGCCTACATTCTGCTTTGAAATGTCACATTGTTAAAATTCAACAAGATAGAGGCAGGGCCATCCTGAAGAGTTTTGCTGCCCTGGGCAAAACAACTTGGTAGCCCTCCCATCCCTATTGCATGCCCTGATGTGGGACTTGCAGGTGCGGGTGGACAACAACATAGTGTTCCTGTTTCCTGTCACTTGACTGAGTGGCAGCAAATAGGAGCTTTGTGCAGGGAATAGGAATGCTATGCCCAGTGCATTAGAAGCTTCACACTGGAGTTGGCAGTGCAGTCCTTCTGGGGGGTGAGGGGGGAGACATTGAGGGGGGTCCATAGGATTTCTCTTTACTTCCCACAAAGGTACCTTGGAGGCTTATTGACTCAAACATTGGATGGTTTTTATGAAGTGTAGTAATGAAATGTAACATAGAATTATGCAGAAGGAAGAAATAAAGCCAGCTTAAAGCCTGTAGAAGAGAGTGAACGTCTTCGGCACGCCCAAAGTATTTTGGGCTTGTATTTGTAATGACTTCTATAAATCTGAAGCTGAACCCATCCTGTCGTCTTAACAGGAGTGCAAAAGGGTTGTTAACCAGGTTGGGGTACCATAATATAAGCAGGGATTATTCCAATCTCTCTTTAAGTTTGAAATATAGAAGGTGCAGATCCTGTAACTACTTTGTTTAACATTGTTGACAAGTTAATGTATTAAATGGTAACGGATCACCTTGGACAGGTAGAGGCCTGTAACCTGACACAAGCCCAATGGAACCTAACGGGTCCAGTGGTTGTGTGCACTCTCTGCCCAAGCCCCCTCAGAATCCGGCCAGGCCAGGCTCCCTAGCTTTAAGAGGCCTTGCCCCCTAGAAATCACCATGGCATTGGAGTGTTCCATAGGGGACTGCCTCTTCTGACATAACCCCACCAATTATGGAGCATCCTGACATCCCATGCAGCAATTGGCAGGACTCCACTGCCAATTGCTCCATGGGGGTGGAGATGGGTGTTGTGCGGGAGCATGCACGCACCTACACCCACTGCAAGTGGTGCTTATACAGACGCCTCCACCCAGCAAAACTGGGTGGAGACATCTCATGTGAAAAGGGCCCGTGTTTCAGGGCTGCAGTGTTGCCCTGTACCATGTATAATAAAATGTAACACCCATTTTATCAGTGTTAGAGTGTCTGTGTAAAAAGGGCCTTGGTTATAATGAATAATGTTCTGGCTATTTTAGTCTGATGCCTTAATTTGATGAGCAGTACAGCATTTGTTGATTCAAAGGAGAGAAACAGATAAGACATGCATCCTGAGAGGTGACTAAAAGGCTGGGTTGCTCTGTCTACCATCTTCCTTGCAGCCATTGGCATTTGGTCACCAGCTATGACATGGCCTTGAAAATGCAGCCAATTATAGTTGATCCCTGAATCATGGCCCTTCATCTAAAGAGAGTGTGGTTGCCATGCTGGTTCCAGATGTAAGAGCTGGAGGCAAGGTAGCTCAGGAGATCTCTTTTTGGGCCAACTGCTGTTGGAGAGAGTACGTAACAGGCCGCACAGCCACAGGAGCCTTCCTCAGGAAAGTGAGAACTATAGATGGAGCAAATGCAGGACGCGTGTGTGTGTACATAATATGAAAAGAATCACTTCAGAGAGAGCTATCAGGAAAAAGTCTCTAGCATTTCAGTAGGGGGAACCAATAACCAAATGGGTAAGCAAAATAAATGCTGGTTAGGGCGATAGCAAACGTTGGAGAGCTGAATGTGGGTGGGGGAAAGGTTTCAGGAGGGAATGTAGTAGCATTTAAATACAATGTAGGGAACATAGAAGGTATAGCAGGCTGACTACTACACACTTGTACAGTGACTTGTGAAAACCGAGCAAGAGATTGAGCACCCCATTGGCATGGCCTTGTCATAATAGTACCCGCCGTCGAAATGGGAACCAAGGAAAGGGGAACTCTCGGGGTGGACTGCGAGCAAACGGAAGAGGATTTTATATCACATTTACCTAGAATTGCACTGGGGCCGAAGGACCTAACTAGGGATACTGTGGAGACAAATGACGCATACTGGACTGTAGTGAGGTCCTTGGGTATGGTGGTGTTAACCGAGCCGCCCCGCAGATGGGACAAGTGGTGGGTGAGTCGGAACTCGCCCAGGGCCTTTTGGGGAACCACGCCTAATGGGGAAATCTTCATACCAGGGAAAGGCAGGACCAGGAAAGGGCCGGCCACCCTATCCTCTGCCTGCTCTGTCTCAATTTTTGCTCACACCACAGTTTCCATCCCCAGAACAGACTTCAGGTTGGGGGCTACCTTCTGCTGATGGACATCATGGGCAGGTATCCTAAAACCTTGCCGGAAACCCCTGAGTCGACCACGTAATTCACTTCTGCTAGGTCGGGATGGCCCAGGAGGGCCAGCTCAAGTTGTGCAGTCTTAACTGGGGTTAGGGCTTTTGCCAGTGATGGTTGAGCTGCCTGTTCCGGGCCCCCTCCTCCCGGGGCCCTTGGGGTAAGGTTTGCCTCTGGGACCAGGTTTCCTACACGGGCAGGCAGAGGCAGCATGGTGACCCGCACAGGTGGGACAAGAGTGGCAAAATCTGCACGTTGCGCGGAAGCATCTCCCAGAGCGAGTGAATTCCCAGCACTGGCCTGGAGATGATCCCGCCGCCCTTTTTCCTTCTTCCCCAAAGGATTCCGAGGCCAAAGAGGCCCTGCCTTTCGCCAGGAGATGGCCACTGTCAGACCTGGGCATGTTCCCTGACCCACTCATACAGTTGAGCCATAGATCGTTGGCATGTAAATCCCCCACGCACCCGCCGGGCCCGCCTCATATGCCTGCTGCACTATGTCGGTGTATTTCAGTAAGTCAGTGGCTCTACTGGGGTAAGCCTGGCTCATGACTCCTTGATAAATGGAAAAGGCCGCAGTCCAATTGGACCAGTTCCTTTCAGCTTTTGCCCTTTTGAACTGCTCCTTCTCTTTCTTATCGTCTTGATCAGCCAAATCCACTATAGGGTCACTGAACAGTAAGGCGAAAATGTCAGTGTACTCGTCCCTCCAGATTCTCTCCCTGGTTGCTGGGAGTAGGTGGTCACCGATCGGGGCGGATACCATTGACTGCCCGCTGGAGGGCGCTGCCCTAAACTACCCTGGGGCGACTGGGCGGCGGCAGCCCAATTGTTTTCCATTGGGGCAACCACGGCTGGCGGAGCCCAGACCTGGAGGGCCTGTCCCACCAGGGGCATGGCACCCATCCCGGGACACCACGCCAGCCCCGACCCCAATGTTCCTGCCCAACACTAGCCCCGGGCAAAGTGGGGGGAGGGGTGACAACTGGGACCCACGTCCCATTCCACCACACCAAACAGGGCCTTCCAACAGGCCCCGACTGGTGTGAGGTCGTTACCGCCCTGCTGGCCCCCATCGCCGGCTCTGCGGTCGTAGGTGCAGCCTGGGGGCTAACCCTGCACCCCCGCTATCCTCACCCCATGGGTGGGCCCCTGCCTCACCTGGATTATAGGCTGCTGTTACTGCCGTCCCTTGTTGCACTCCTGGCTGCTGGGCATGCTGTTGAACCAGGGCCTGTAGAGTAGCTTCAATCTGCACGATCCTCTGGCGCAGGTCGTCATTGTCCTCTCTCTGTAAGTCTTCCAGTGTCAGTGCGGCCCCTGGGGTAAGAAATGGGGGAAGGGGTTCCCTGGCCCAGCCCTGTGCAGGAGCCTGCCCAGTCTGTGGCATCCCAGTTGATGCCTGAGCCAGGAGGGGGGCCCAAAGTAGCCTGGGGGGGCCCAAAGGTTCCCAGCAGCCAGCAAGGCCGCGCCCTGTGGTGTAAACCCTCCCCCGCCGTCCGCCCACAACCCCAGCTGTTACCATCGCTGCCAGGAGGGGAGGGGCGGGCAAGAGGCCCTACAGGCCCAGCCTGCGGGGGCTGGGTGCCCCCATGCGATGGGACACACACCCACACCCCGGATGTCTCGCCCAACTCACGGAACTGGGCGGGGTGGTTGACTGCCCGCCCTCCCCTACGCAGGGGCGGGGTGGGGGAACCCAGAGGGCCCCGGCTCGGCCTCACCTAAATCCCCAGCCTGTGCTTGGCCAGGGGGAGCTGGAAAAGTCTCCGTAGCAGGCTGAGGGGGTTCTGGAGGGGCCTGCGTGAGCTCCCTCAGCAGGGTCTCACACCCCTCCAGCCTGTCACACAATAGCGTCTCCTCTGCCCCCCCCCCGGGACTCGTGGGGGGGGGCACTACTTCCTGGCCCGTCGGGCCCGCCACAAACTCCTCACCATGCTCTGGGGGACCAGCGCTGGGGGGACGGCCTGGCAGCGCAGCCACATGCTGCCGCTTGTCTGCTGCCATGGCGGCGGCCTTTTTTCTTACTTTCCCCATGCCGGAGGCTCCTGCCTGCTGTGCAGCCTGGCTCTTGAATCCCGGGGCCAAAAGGGATGCAGTTGCAGCTGATGCTGCCGCTCGTTGAAAGCTCGGGGCCACAAGTTGGGCCGGAGCAGAGTTCCTTCTCCAAAACACGGGGCCTGCCCCTTGGGCGCAGCCCACGTGTCCCTCTTTGGCCAATCCTAGGTGGCAGGGTTGCCTAGCAACCCCAGCTAGGTCCTTGCTGGGTTGCTGCCGCCCCTCTTTTCCCGCCGGTGGCCACTTGCAGCCCTGAGGCGGGAAAAAACCCAGCTGCCCTGCCTCCCGCCTATGCGGGCGTGACAAAGGGCCTTCCGCTGCTCACACACACACACACCCTCCGGGAGGAGAAGGAGGTGGAGGCAATTGTCCATTATATTTGGTGTTCAATACAGCTACAAGTTTTAGTTCCCAAACCTGTCTTTCAAGGTGTTGTGTTTTACAGGTTTCCTGAGCACCCATGACACCCTGCGGTGGTACACCAGCCTGCCCTGGCTCATCATTGGTGCCCCTGGGAACCACTGGTTTAATAGCCAGACATCAGTGTGGCTAAAGGGCTGTTCTTATGCTTGTATTTTACAAGAAGGAGGGTGTAGGCTGGAGTGAATATTTTCTTTAACTTTGCTTTTTCACTGCATGACCCACCAATAAAACTGGACCAGATTCTGCTTTCTACTACACCAGAAAGATATCTAGAGCGACCCACGTGACATCAGTTAGCTTATGCTGGATTTATGACAGTGCACCAGAGGTGGGATCATCGGACTTTGAATGGGGAAGTTGAAGTTATGATTCAAGCCACGTGTAAAGTTCCCACACTTTGAATGGGGAAGTTGAAGTTATGATTCAAGCCACGTGCTGAGTGTATTTTCAGCTGATGCCCATTGCTCACTAATACACTAAAATGTTCAAAGATCACGAGTCAGTCTCACAAAATCATGAGATTTAAAATAAATGTTGGGTTCTTTTTAATGCGTGTTCTAATTTCCGAGCCTTTAGGGCAGAACTTCCCAAACTGGGGGTTGGGCCCCCAACTGGAATCAGGCTGTCTGCAGGAGGGGGTCATAATCCTGACTGATATTTGATCTACTTTGCGTTGTCTTTGTTGTCTGAGGATTATATTTAAGTCTTGAAAGGGGGTCATATGGGTAAAAAGCTTGGGAGCTGTTGCTTTGGGGTATGCACGTTTCATGCTTTGAAGCTTTTCTCTGTTATCACAAAGGCTAGAAACTTACTTTAGATGAGAGAGAATCTCAGCCTTCTTGAATCGCATAACTTCATGAGCTAGTCTCGAAATGGGGTCATGGAGCCAGATAATTTGAGACGTTTTGCCTGTGTGACTCCATTTTGAGATCTAAATAAAATCCCATGGGCTCCAGGCAACAACAGAAAGATGCACCAAGTATAAAATGGGATTGCAACCCCACCCAGTCACATGGGGGATGACCCCACCCGTGGTGGTCCTGTCCCACAGTTTATGAAAATAGCTGAGCTAAGGTTTGAAGAAAAATGCGTTTATGTGATGTAAATGAAGTAGCAAGAATTGGTGACGCTGCTAATATCCCCATGGTTTCTCTTTGCTACACATGAGGAAGTAGATAAACTCTCCTGCAAATTATAGAGTGGGCAATGAATTATAATGTGCTTTTCACTCTGCTTAAGTTCCTGTAGTCCAAGAGCCCATGCCAAGATAATTGCGTCATAAGGTACAGAAGTTTGGCTGTTTAAACACCTTACAAAAGTTGTAGCATCTCCAAAACTGCTAGTCTTATGAGCAGTTACTGGGGTGTTTAAGGATGGCAGCCCCTGTGCACCTCCTTCGGGGCCCATTAATTATCTGATAAGGTACATGGGTAGAACAAGTAATATGTGTTGCTGAATAGTGTACATAATTCCAGTCTTAATAGGGCTTAACCCCATCTGACCCCAGGGGTAATGGGGAACAATAATTACATCATAAGGCATGTGACTGAAACTGGTGTCGGTAGGTAGAGATCACCTTATTATAAATATCCAATCTGACTATTGTACATGGGACTAAATTGGACCATCTAATATGGTCAGTGCTTTAACAATTTCCACTGTACAGAATTATTTATTTTCAAATACTTCTATACCGCCCTATTCACTATACAGCAACTCAGGGCAGTGTACAACCAACATAAGTAAATAAAATACAAGAATTAAAACATTAAAACTCAAATTTAAACGAGCTTAATCCCTCACCCCCCTCACCAAATGCCTAGTGAAACAGCCAGGTCTTGCATTGACTATGAAATATAGAAAGGTCCCGGGAAAGTCGAACCTCTGTCGGGAGAGAGTTCCAGAGTTGAGGTGCAGCCACCGAGAACGCCCTTTCAAATATGGCAGGGCGCCCCTGGAAGATTGCAGAGGCTGATCTAGAACATGGAGGGTGAGGCATTCCCACAGATAGACGGGCCAAGCCAAATAGGGCTTTAAAGGTTAAAACCAATACCTTGAAGCAAACCCAGAAAACTATAGGCAGCCAGTGCAGAGAACGGAGCACCAGTGTAATGTGCTTGTGGCGGCCCATTCCCATCAGGAGGCAGGCAGCTGCATTCTGCACCAGCTGAAGTCTCCGGATTGTTATCAGGGTAGCCCCACATACAGTGCATTGCAGTAGGCAAGCCGTGAGGTGATAAATGCATGGATGATGGTGGCAAGGTCAGGGCCTGAGATATACGGTCGAAGACGATTGATCAGATGGAACTTACTAAAAGTACTCCTTGCTGCAACTGCCACCTGGACATCCAGGCGGAGCTGTGAGTCAAGGAGGACCCCCAGACTCTGAACTTGGGGGGCCAGAGTTGGACGCACCCCATCAATGCTGGGAGCCTCCACACACGCACCCTTACCCATCAGAATCACCTCCATCTTGTCGGGATTCAGCTTGAGGTGACTTGTCCTCATCTAGTCACCCACCGCAGCCAGACACCGGGTAAGCACCGAGACTGATGAAAACGAGAGGTATAGCTGGGTGTCGTCAGCATATTAGTGACACCCCACTCCAAATCCTCTCATGATCTCACCCAATGGCTGCATATATACGTTGAACAGGAGAGGGGATAGAATAGAACCCTGCGGGACTCCACATGTAAGGTCCCAGGAATTATGTAATGCATCGTTGGCATTCAAATCTCAGCTGCAGCAATTTTTTGGTACTGCTATTTGTTGGATTTACCAAAAGGTTGAAAGGAATTAGCACCCCTTACTTCTGGAGTTAACTTAGGTTTAGACAAAGATAGTATAAGACAGGGTAGCAGGGATAGTTTGAGTGTAACATGGATATAAAAATTTCAAATGCTAAAGTAAATATCACATGTAGTCATGATATGTAGTCACTGGATTATACTGGGTTTATATATTCTACAAACGTACAAAGTCTTCATTGTGAAGGCAACAAATGAAGTCAAAATATTCTGCTATCAAGCTTCCTGATCTTCCTGCTGAAGACACAGGGTATCATGTTGCCTGTTACTAGAAGTTCACCATGGTACTATCAGTCTATTCCAAAGGCAGCACAATGGTTGAAACATCAGTTTATAAACCTTCATCAATCAAATGAACATCAACTTCTGCAGCTCAGCCTACTACATTGTGACCACTTTGTTCCAGTAATTCTAACACCGGAACTTCATCGGGAACAGGTGTGTTTGAAAAGAAATGAATATTCTGTCTCAAAGAATACAAGAAACATCAAGGAGTGAAGCAGAAGTTATTTAGGCATGCAGCAGAAAGCTTTGAAATGAACATCAAAAAGATTTGCAAATATGCTGAAGGATGACCAGATGTTGAGATGTATAAATGATGTAGATTTCATTGCTAAAGAGGTGTGCTACCATGGTATGTGTCACACTGCATACCAGAAAAAAACAGAAGTGACTTCTTCAAAAGTTACGGAGCATTCTTCATGGCTAATCATGAGAGAGGCACATAAAACAGCGTTTGAAGCCATACGTGCTTTCATTGAGCAGTCCATAATCAAGAATGAAGAAGTGCATCTGATTAAGGACATGCACAAGCAATACACTGCTCTGTTGTCCAAGATCTAAAAATGTGGCTGGCTTCAAAGTAGTATCAAGTGCATGTACACTGTTTAGCATCTCAAGACAAAGCTATTGCAATGTTTTGGAGATTAGTTGAGAGCTGCATGAAACTGAAAGATGTACGGGAAACGTTCAGTGAAAATGAGTACAGCAATAACAGTTCGTAACACAGCATTTGTTCATCATGAAATTCTAAAATCTTCCAAGACACCTTTACCATCAAACCTTACAGTATAAGATGTGGCCCTGGCCTAAGATGAGGACACACTGAAAGAAGTGCTAGGAGGGTGTCGTCTTTTCCCCAAGATGTTGTGTATGCTGTAACAAATGGGCACGTGAAGCCATCCAAACATCTCCAGCTTGGTATTGTAATGAAAAATATCACCAGCAGCAGCAAGGTCCTTGATATTCGTAATTATCTTGGGCACTGGGTCTGCTACAACTGTGTTGAGGAAGTAGTGACTAAACTACCATTTGCATCACTTAATGAGCAGTGGACTACCCCAGAAGGAATTAAATTATCATCCGAGTTAGTAACAGGAATCACCTGGGATAATTATGATGCGTATGTTGAAATTTATAAAATCTGAAGTTATAAACTGAAGTTTATAAAATCATGAGTGGTGTGGAACACTTAAATAGGAAGCAGCTATTTACCCTAACTGTACTAGAACAAGAAGAGGACATTCCATGAAATGAACTGGGAGCAGATTTAAAACAAATATAAGAGTATTTTTCACTCAGCGCACAGTTAACTTGTGGAATTTGCTGCCAGAGGAAGTGGTCAAGGCTGGTAGTTTAGCTTATTTTAAAAAGGGATTGGATAAGTTTTTGGAGGATAGGTCCACTAACTGCTATTAGCCAAGCAGGTTTTGGGGACGTAACCTCTTACTCTTGCGGACTGGAACAACAGGGACTGGATTGCCCACTATGACCTGTTGGGTACTTCTCCCAGGAGAAAAAGATTGATCACTGTCAGAGACAGGATGCTGGGTTTGATGGATCATTGGCCTGACCCAGTACAGCACTTCTTATGTTCTTAAACTATTGATGGAAAAAGGACTCTCCATGACGCATTTGGATTCTGTGTTTTGGAATGTTGCTGGGGAGATGTTGGAAGAGTAAATTGTTGAGACTTCACCAAACTCCTCATTAGAAACAAGAAAGAGAAGAGCACTCGCTGCTACTGGTTTGGAAGTGGAACCATACAAGAAGAGACTACAAATGACAAGGAGTCCATTTATCCCATTTGATGAGAAGATCTGCTATTTTGGATTATGTTGATGGCGTCATTGGCATTTAAGATGCAGGGAATTCCAGTGTGGGCAGCTTGGAATTCCAAAGGTTTGGTGGATCAACTTCCCGAACAGAAAATAACATATCTACCACAAATCAACCAGTCTCCAACATCGCTATGGGTTGTAGCTGAGATATTAATGCCAACTACTGGCATTGCATAATTCTATAAAGTGGAAAGTATTATGGCACTGACCATACTAGATGGTCTGGTTTGTGATTAGGCACATGTAAAATAGTCAGGTTGGATATTTTATGGTACAGGAAGGTGATCTCTCCCAATTGGCATCCGTTTCAGCCATAGCTTTCAGGACACAATTCAAGGTCCTGGTTTTGACCTATAAAGCCCTAAACAGCTTAGGCCCTAGGTATTTGAAAGACCACCTGTTCCCTTAAGTTCCATCATGGCCTCTGAGGTTGGCCAAGGGCACCCTCTTGTGAGTACCGACTGCCCATGAGGTTCGTACAACGAGGACCCACAGAGAGGCGTTCTCGGTGGCTGCTCCACACTTATGGAACATTCTTCCCTTGGAGATCCACCTGAGCCTCTTGCCTTTCAGAAGAGATGCAAGACTTTTTTTGTTTGGCCAAGTGTTTGGTGGGATGGGGTGGAGGGGTTAGGGAGAGGGTTGGAGGGTGGGGTTTAGGGTTGGAGGGCAGGATAAAAGTTGATTAAATAAATGTACCTTATGGTGTAACTATTGGTCCCCATTACCTTTGGGGTCACAAAGGGGTTAAGGACTCTGTATAACTGAACTAATTGGGGCGATTGAGATAATCTGTGATGGGGGCTAGCTGGACCTGCCCCTGCCATACTCACAGCACTACTTCAGGGACCAGCATACCTGCAGTGGCACCGGAGGGGTGAGCAGGAGAACAGAGTGCTGGGGCGGCTAGGACTCTCCAGAGACTGCTGCCTGCCAGGTTGCTGAACCAACCCCTATTATTGCGCCCAGGACTCTGTATAACTGAACTAATTACGGCAATTGGGATCATCTGTGACGGGGGCTAGATGGACATGCCCCTGCCATACTCACAGCACTACTTCAGGGACCAGCATACCTGCAGTGGCACCGGAGGGGTGAGCAGGAGAACAGAGTGCTGGGGCGGCTAGGACTCTCCAGAGACTGCTGCCTGCCAGGTTGCTGAACCAACCCCTATTATTGCGCCCAGGACTCTGTATAACTGAACTAATTACGGCAATTGGGATCATCTGTGACGGGGGCTAGTTGGACGTGCCCCTGCCATACTCGCAGCACTACTTCAGGGACCAGCACACCTGCGGTGGCGCCAAAGGCCAGTGCGCACAAGGGCGTGCCCTTGTGCATGCGACTGTAGGCATTGACCAAGGCGGGTCGAGGTGCAGCAACTTCTTTACTTCCCACGCTTTATGTGACTATTTTTTTTTCTCTTCTTTTTTCTGCTATTGTTGTGTTGTGATAGTTACATGGATAAGAAGCGACAGAGGTGCTCCGATTCTCCCGTCCTGCTAGATTCCCCTAGGACTAAATGTCCAAGAAGGGAAGAGCCAGTGAGGGGAGAGTTGCCACCCCCTCACCTCCTGGCTCTTTTAATAAGATCCCACTTCCTGGGGGACATGAGGAGCGTAGGGGTCTCCTCCCAGGAGGAGGTAGCTGGTAGCCACCTGGGTGGAGTTTTGAATGGAAAAGCAGGACGATACGTGGATCTTGGAAAGGGAGGGAGACCTAGCCCTCCTAGGCCGGCTACTGACCCACCTCTGGGAGAGGCGCTGCGATCGCAGTGTTTACTGATCTACAAGAAAATTGCCCTTCTGTTTAGCGCTATCTCCAATCTGGGAGATTCATTATTGTGGGTAAAGGACCAGATAAAGGATGTTTTTACTAATTTAACTTTATTCACTGCAGGGGAGGGAGACAGGAGCTATGAGACCTTGCTCCCTAGGTGAGATTAATAACCCTACCCCCCTTGTTCACTTACAGGAGCTGCAGGATAGGAATGAGATGTTAGCGGGGAAGAATGCAGCTAAACGCTTGTGGAAGCGCCTGGCATATCCACAGTCTATTATAGATAATGCCATCTGGATTAGGGTCAGACCACTTATTAACGGGACTATACCAGATTGGAGGGACCCCGTGCTAGTAGCCATCCACTTGTCTAATTTGCATCAGTGTTAGAAGTTCAGATGTGTTAAGGGTGGAACCCCCTGAGCCATAGCGTAAGATGGTCCTGTTTCAAATTATTTTTTGTTTCTGATCAACTGGTTAAGGTCATGTTTAGGGAAAGGAAGAATTTAAAGCAAAAGGGTAATTCAATCGATAGGGCCTATATTAGGAAAAATGCCTCACAGACTTCGATGCCAGAAGCTCCACCCTTGTCAGCCAACCTCTTTTCTCCCAACCCTATCCCTTTGATAGATTTAGAACTTAGTCATGGACCTTCTGTAGGCTGGGTGCAGGAGCAGGTTTTACTCCCATGGCAGGCAGGGGGAAAAGGGAAGCATCTACAGGACAGAGTGGTTGAAGATACTCAGATTCCAATAAGGGACGGTTATATTAACCCTGTTCCGTTAGAGATAGATTTAGACCTAGTAGGTCAGGCTAATCTGGATAACTGCCAGATAACCCAGGCGGGTAAAGAGATGGAGGTAGAAACCGTGAATAACAAGAATTTAATTATTATAGGGGATACCATAGGAGATTTCCTGCAAAACAATTCAGGAGAGGTGGGACCTCCCTGGCTTCTTTTGCGGAATTATCAATTCTGGAACAGGATATTTTAATCCAGAAGTTCGATTGTATTCGGAAAGGGCTAACCTGCTCCAGTTTTGTATACGAAGTGGAATCCATAGAAGCTGGCAGAGTTCAACAACGAGAGAATAGGATAGAGGCACTGATAGCAGCACGCTATCTGTCAGATAGCAAACTGGGCTCAGCTGTGACCCCCCCTCTGGGGATATGTGCCCTGTTGACAACGTTAGGACCCACAGAGCAGTCATAGAAATACACTCTGTCCAGCTGCAGGAGCCCTCGGCTATTGCCTTGAAGTATAGTGAAATGAAATTAAATTTTATTAACGGTCTAAGCCAAATAAACAATATATATATATATATATATACACAATATACTATAACCACCTTACTACTTGTACCATAAATATTTTACATATATTAACTTAAAACATTTCAAAATTTTACAACTGGCTTATATATCCATTTACTTACTCAGATAATACACACTTACGCCATCAAACTATTGCTATCATAGGGTACTTTCAGACGTTACGGGCGGCCGGTTCACCACAGCGAACCATCGGGGGGGCGAACAGCGCAACCACGCCCGGGGGTTGGAAAACGACCCAAACAGACGTGCCGGGAACGGGACCACGGGCCGGAACCCGGCCGCACCATCGTGGGCCGTGGCAGCACAACAGACGTGCAGCCGAACCCCCGGCGGGCGCTAAACCCCCACAAGGCACCAGGCAGGGGCGGGACACAGACATGGCCGCCTGAGGGCAAACGAAGCCACAAGGCAC
>QEPC01013222.1:4167391-4186514 GCA_003113815.1 Sphenodon punctatus
AACACAAGGGAATGGATGAATGGGGGGGATATCGGAAAGGGGTGAGGGTAGTAAATCAGGGAGCTCGGGGCAGATCATGATGTGAATGAGGCAGGGAGCAGAGGGGTCTGGAATGGAGAGGGGAGGGAGTGTGCCGTGGGATGCATCCAAGTTACTTTTATTACGTGTGCTCAACTCCATAATCTGTTGGTTTTACGAGGATCGGTTACCAGAGTGAGCAACAGTAAATGGCAACAGTTAACAATTTGTCAAGGGCTTGGGGGCGGGGGGGGGGGGCACAGTCCATTTCTTGTCCCTGGGCCCATTCCAACCTAGCTACGCCCCTGGCTCTGTGGCTCACAGCAGCGCACATCTGACCACTCCACCTTCAAACAGGCGGTTGGATCCATGGCTTCTGGGTGACCATGCTGGGTAGCATCTCATTTGAAAACGTCCTTTCTCCTGAAAACTCAACTAAAAAGAACTGCTTCCTTCCTCCAACAATTCCCACGCATTCCCAATTCGTCTTCCCTTCCAGGTGTAGGTTTTCAGTGGCAACACTGCAATATTTTCATAGATTGAAGCTTGTCCTTGTACCCTGTGGTCTGGGCAGGGGAGGAACTGCATGGACCATGGCAGTCTGCGCTTGCCTGGAAACACAAGTTATGTTCTTCTGTCTCATGATGTGTCCTAGCGTATCATGGAGGCTGCACATCATGCAGTGGAGACTTTTAAGTCAAAGGAACATACCCATTGCCAGTCTGGATCACCCCTATGGCTCATTGTTGTGGGGAGTTATGAACCCAGCAATGATGTATGTTGTGTGACCTTCGGGTGTAACATGGGGGAAGATCATGATGTCAAAATGTTTGTATAAACCACTGATTGCTTAAGCCAGAGGGAAACTTATTGTATGGGGAGTTTGCTCAAGACAATTGAACTTTAGCCAGGAAATTAACATTGTCAAACCTCAAGACCTAGGACAATCAGCTCGCATAGGCGATAGCGGCCATCTGTGTGAACTTAGGTTAAGGCTATACAATTGTTAAATGACCAACAATGGAAGTTAATCAAAAACTCAAAACAAGGCACCTTGAAAGGCGTGCTTGAGGCACAAGGAGGGAGAGGTTTGACACCATCAGTATACAATGATCACAGCTCCAATCTATGGTGTAGCGTGCCTATCTGGGGATATTAGAGACAAGACTTTGGCCTTCTGCAAAATGAGATAGCTTAACTGATCAGGTTCCCTCTCTAAGTTACCTAACATTGCATATTGTTTTGATTTCATTTTCCTACGCACCTTCTGTGTTTACTCTGAACCTGTATTATCTGTTTTAGTTTTTATGTAAAACTTCCTCATTCTAATGCTTGTGTCTGTGCGGTTACTGGCACTGTGTACTGACTGGGAAATCTTGGTTTAACACCAGGACGAGCCTAACCCATTTACGTTTCTGATGACTCTGGAGCCCTGAGACACAGGCAAGAAGGATTAACCCCTTATAAACTGGCATATTCTGGGGATTGTCAAGCAGGATAGAGTCGTGACTGTTCTGGTGGTCCACTCCTTCGGCGGACAGCCAGAGAGAAAGAGGAACCCCCAAATCCTAGTCTCACTCATCTAGTTGAATATCTTCCCTACAGCAATAACTGGCAACAGAAGCTTCAAAGCAAAGATTCCTAAACTCTGGGTTGTGACCCCAAGTGATGATGCATCATCTGAGGATGAGATCATGGTCCTGGATTGTATTAGATCTAGTTTGAACATCTCTCTGGCTGTGAGGGTCATGGGATTCTATTTAAGTCTCAAAACAGGATCACACAAGGCAAAGCGTTTGAGAACCACTGCTTCATAGGAAGGTGCAAGAAACCCTACTGAGGCCAAGGAAGGGATAACTTGCCCATAAAGAAAGTTGTTTCCCAACCCGTCAGAGGTTAATTTGTGCCCTGAAGCATCATGAAAGTTTATATAGCCTGTTTTTTGGGGTGAGTGGGTGTGCGTGGTGGGCAGGGCGTGCACACAGGCGCACATGTCTCCCCACTCCCCCCCGCCCCCCAATTCCCATGCACAGAGCAACCTCAGTTTTTCCCAGTTGCTCCGTGCGTGAGGATGAGCGGGGGGGGGGGGAGAGTGGGGATGCATGTTAGGTGGGAGCACGCATGCACCCCCACTCACTGTGAATGCATGCACCACAGCCTTTATACGGATCGTGCCCACTCATGAACACGCAAATTTCTCCGTGTTCATGAGTGGGAGAGGCCCGTGTAAAAAGGGCCGCTGTCTCTGGTGACTGCGAAAATGCATTGTGGAGGTATTACAGTCTGAGACGAGTCACCTGTGCCTTCTAAGAAGTAGAATTTTATACGGGGTTTGGATGACAAAATATCTTTGCTAAGTCAGTCACTACTCTAGCAAGCCTAGTCCTTGTAACGATTTGCCCAAGAGAGAAGACAGTCTAGAAAATTCTGTAAGGTCTATTGTATACATTTTCTTAGACAGGCCAACTCCATGCATTGTCATTGCTTTAGAACGACCAGCCTTGGTGGCAAGCATTAAAAATACTTAAGAAAAAAATACTGAAAAAACGTTCTCTGATTTTTATTTTATTTTTTTAAAAGAAAAGCAAGAAGAAAAACCAAAGAAAATAGAAAATAAAGAAAAGCCTCTAACAGCAGCTCATTTGCTCCTGAGCACTATTTAAAGGAACCTTGAGCCATTTAAGATCTGTAAAGCTTTACACTCTGAGTCTGTACTTTTATAGCCTAATCTCCTGCAACCAAGTATAATCAGGTAGCAATTTATCACATGACCCAATGAAGCCAGTTTGGTCTCTGTTAATCCAAAATCACTCAAGAATCAAAGAGAGGTTATTGAGGCTTTAGCTAGCCTAATACAATGTGTGCTGCATGGAGAAATGAAGACCTCTTCTATTTAGAAGTTATTTTACTTTTAACCTTGATCTGGGTTTTTTCCTCTCTGTCTGTCTCTCTCATGTTTTCTGTTGGCAATGAGACCAAGATTTGACAAACTAGTGGATTTCGTGAGCTTCAGTTTTTGGGTACCCAGTTTGAAATACTTTATGGGGACCTGATCTTTATTTTATTTTTAAGAAACTGGTGAACATCCACCCTCTGAAAGTCATGTCCATTTACAGTAGAGTTTCTTAAACTGTGGGTCATGAACCCAAGTGGGGTCATCACACCATCCAAAAATGGGATCATGATCTTTATTCGATATAATTTTCATGTCTTACTGTCTGGGGGGGCGGGGGGGGATGTCACAGGATTACATTTATCTCAAAGGTGCCACACAGGAGTGAACATTTGGGAATCACTACTTTACAGCATCCTCAACTCGGCACTTTGAAATTATAAGGCACATTTGAAAGTTTTACCTCTGCATCCAGATTTGCTTCATCATCTGAATCAAATAAAATGGAGAGCTACAGACATGCCTGTTTGAGTTCTGCTTGTTACCAAAGAGAGAAGGCTAAGGGAGGAGAAGAGGCTGTGAATGTGGAGATTGTCTGCACTGGCAAAGTCGGCATGCTGAGCACCCAAGCCTGAAGCACCTGGCACATGACTTTCTAGTGATACTAGCATGTGCCATCATGTCACCTTTGACTGGTTTTTATCCCCCTCTTCCTTAACTCTAGACATCGGGTGTTTTCAGACAGATATGGGGCTGGCCACCTCTAGAGCTGCTTCGTATGCACCCCCATGTCTGCCCACGTCCAGACCCGCCTGGGTCGAGTTTAAATGGACCCAGCGGGTCCTCCAGCCCATGGTCTGCCTGGCACAGTGCTCCCCCCCCCCCCGAGTTGCGGGCTAGTGATCGCAACGCTATGGTGCTCATGTTGCCTGAGGCAACGGCCGGCCAGAAGCAAGGCAGCAGTGTGAGTCCACACATTAGATGGACCTCTGCTCTGCTTCAGGCCGGGGTGCTCCACCGGTAGTGCTCCGGGATGCTCCAGAGTGCCGCCAGTCAGGCTGCAGCCTGCCCCTGCCTGCTCCACTTCTGTTTTGCTTCAACATCTGGCGCCTGCCTGTTTGGATGGATGGGCCACCCAGGGGTGAAGTAGAGCAGAAACAGGGCTACTGTCTGTCTGAAAACCCCATTGTGTAGGGAAAATCCTAAGTTCTGTATGGTTTCCAGCCTGAACTCTTGATCCCCAGGTCATTTAGAGGGTGTTTTCCTTTCTAAAATTCTCTGGTTTAAAACAGGACAATGCTAAGTTTGGGGGTTATAGTGGATCACAAACTGAAAATGAGTTAAGTGTGATGCTGTTGCAAAAAAAGGCCAATGCTATTTTGGGCTATATAAAAAGCATCATATCCAATATGGGGGGAATTATAATACCACTATAGTTGGCACTGGTCAGACTAAGGGCGCAATCAGATGTAGCACCAGCCACGGCCCCTCCACCTTGTCCCAGCCCCTGCCACACCTTCCAGCTTACCAGTTGGCTGCCAGTTAGGATATAAACCTGGCCTGGTGGTAAATATATATCCCCCTCCCTCTCATTTTCTGCTTTCAGACTCACCTTTGCTCTCTAGTCCTTTTCCCTTGGCCCCTGGCTTCCTTGCTCTTGCTCCGGCTCGCAGTCCTGCCTCTCCTCTAACCCATTCCTTTAGCCTTGCCTCTTGTTTCCCCCCTTTTATCTAGTCTCCCAGCCCTGTTCCTGACTCTCCACCATCCTGACCCTGTGTGCTCCATTCCCTATGTCTCGGACGTCCCCCTCACCCTGTGCCCCTTAACAGTAGGTTGCGAGCCTTAGAAATATTGGAAAAACAAATTAGATAACCATCTGTCAGGGGATGTGTTTTTAGGTGTAAATCAAGGGTGGGGAACCTTTGGACCATGGGCAAAATCTGGTCTGTGGCTGTTTTTTTATGTGACCCCCTTTCCAAATCCTGGATCCAGTCCCTACCTTAGAACACTGAAAGAGTGGAGCTCAGGGGAAAGGAGCAGAAATGAGAGCGTGCATACGAGGACAGGAGATGGATCCATGATCTGGACCCTCTCCTTCCTTCTCCCACGCTCCATAAGAATTCCTATCCCTAACTCCTATGGCTTGCAGAGCTTGTACCAATTTTCAAGGAGGGAAAAGGTTCCCATCCCTGGATAAATTGTCCCACTAAATGGGAAGGGAATTATGGTGAAAGCTAATCTATACATAAATTAATTCAAGTGGAAAGGGGGTGAATTAGATAATTGATGGACCTTTCCATCCCTCAAATTCCGTGATCCAGCAAAAGTGGTAGGAACATCTCATGGGATCCTGAGGTTTGTATATGAGTCCACTTCATTGCCAAGAAGCTGGATTGGTTTGAGCTAATCAGTAACATCTGTTCCTTCTGCAGGTACAGAATAAAGTTAGTTGACATGATTTGGTGTAGGAGATTTCTACATGGTTGGAGGAAAAATGCAGGTGTTTGTGGGCCAGATGTTCAGCTGTTGTGATGGGCGTAGCTCCATATAAGTTAGAAAAGCTACACTGATTTACACCGGCTGCAGATTTGGCCATCTGATCACACCAGAGTGCATGTCCATAAGCGGACAGATGGTATTTTCCATTTGTAATGATCCCATGTTTTGGAACCTTCACAAACTACACCCCCACCCCATTTTGGAGGAATGCAGGTCCGCATGCATCCAGCACAGTACACTGCACAACAGTGGTCTTAAGGAACTCTTTCTGCCAATCGATGATGAGGCAAACCCCAGTTCTTACCAAAAGAGTTGCAGGATTTTTATATGTCTGTTGAAGACCATTATAGTAGATGATAAAGTCTTGTCCAAGAGACTTTCCCATAAGGTCTTTACCTTCCTTGTTTTTCCTTCCTTAAGTGCATTTGCACTTTGATTGTTTGCTAGTTTCTTTCTCCTGCCTCCGGACGGACATAGTTGCCCTTTCATAGAGCACTGCAGCTGAGGCCAGAAAAAGCAGATGGAAGTATGTTACTCACTACTACTTAGTGCTTGTGAAAACGAACCTGAAGCGAGGCGCTTAGCCCGTTTTTAGACGTGCCACTGGGCTCACGGATTTAAATAATCCGCTGTTAGAAAAGTCATGCGGACGGCGTTTAGATGTGCCACCGCCACTATTGAAAACCGCAGCTTGCACATTAATTATAAACCGCATTGGTAAAACCTTGGTATGGCAGTTTCTTCAAAAGTAGGAGCCCTCCTCCCCACTTTAATCCTGCTTCTTTGCAGAGCTCACTACCTCTCCTTTACCCTTCTATTTAGTACCCCTACTGTGGGGACACCTTACTGTGGGAACACAGAGGAGGCTGAAGTTAGTTTCAAGGTACTTAGGGTGAAAACAGACATGCACGTAACTCCACTCTAACTCTGCTTTAACATTTTGTATGCATGTTGCAGGGCTATATTGGCAGCCTATGCAGCCCTGCAACTTGCCTAAGAAATGTAAAAGCAGCGTAAAAACAGAGTTACGGTGCATGTTTGTTTTCATCCTTAACTCCCCCAAAACACTCTTGGGAACAACCTCCAAGAGTTTTTGCTCCAGAGCTAGCATGCCAGGGATATGTAACTATGTAATAAAAATTGAGAACTGCATAATTATCAGTTAGGTATTCCTACGTGGAAGAAGGCAAAACGGTGGGAGTATTTCTTTTGGCTTCTTTATCTGTGAATTCCCTAGCTACCCTCCAAAGATGAATCAATGATGTGTGTTTAAAGGGCATCAGGCCTATTGGTTTTTGACACAAACATTTAGGGTTTTAAACGGATAGGCATGGTTTTCCATAGGTATATTTTTTCCCCTCTGATTAGCAGCAGTTGAATTATGGCTCATCTCTTCTGCTGGGTCAGTCTCTCGTCTGGCAGCATTAACCTTCCCCTAGCCTGACCCTCCAGCCAGGCTAAAAATTAAGGGATAAGGAAGCTGCGGTCTCCTACATGTGAATAATCTACCTGGATGGACGTCATCTCGGCGGGAGATTACAGCAGTGACAGGGCAAGGATTACCTGACTTTACCACGGGGGGTTGTGTGTCTTATTCTAGAACAATTCCTGATTTGGTGGACTTTTCTGAGATCTCCCTATTAACACATGTTGAGATGGCGCTGAAGTTTCTAGAAAGCGCTGTTATCCTATCAGGACTTTGTGCTTAGAGGCTGATGGTAGTCGCTTTGTGCGGTTATTGATACTGGGGATTGAAATGGGGACACACACACACACACACCCCGGAACCAAACATTAGTCAGCCTCTGTAGCTGGGGGTTGTTGGGAACAAGTAGTCTTATGGAACAGGACGTCTCTGATCAGCAGGCTGCATGCTTTCTCTGGACAGAGGAGCTCATCCCAAGAGGGATGCCAGGGACCAGCATCCATCGCTGGGAGACCAGGGGCTGGGAGCCCCCTTGGGACTTGCCCTCCTCCCCCCTAGGACTCCATCTGCTCTGGGCCCCAGGTACTTCCATACCCCCTCCTTCCTTGCGAGAGGAGGGGGGGGGAGGGCCCAGGGCTCTGAGGAGGGGTTTGGGGCTACAGCACCAAAAGCGATTTGCCGCCCGGCAGCACCACAGGCGTGCACTGTACGCTGCACACCGAAGGGCCATGTAAAAGGGCCCTTTGGTGTGGCCCTTCGGTGGTGGCCGGGGAGTAGAGTACTGTGGTTTTGTGGTGGGGTGGGTCCCTGGAGAGTGTGAATGTTTGGATTGGTTGTTTTTTGGTGGAGGAAACGGTGATTTGTTTTCGAGGATGGGGTGGGGTGTTTTGTTGATTGTTAGGAAGATTGTTGGGGGGATGGGCCTTTCCCCCAGTGAGAGTGGGGGAAGGGGGGGTCTGATTCCCCCTGGTGAGAGGGGGAGTATGACCCCTTGGGAAGGGGTGTTGAATGCTCCTCTGTGAGAAGGCGGGGTGGGGGTGTCTCCCTCGCCAGGCAGGACAGCCACTGGGTGGGTGGGTCGGGGGGACCGCAGCCATTGGGGTTGTGTTGGGCTGGGGTAATTATGATCCCTCTGGGAGGCTGATTAGATCGATGAGGCGGGACAAGTGTTTGGTGCCTTTCCCTCTCAGTGGCCCCTGGGCAGATGGTGAGGTGGTTGATGATCAGAGGGCCCTGGCCTTGGTTTGCTGCTCAACATGAGGGGGGTTGTAAATAAGTCAACAACGGTCCAGGAATTAATCCTGGACCAGGCAGTCAACCTCGTGTGTATTATGGAGACCTGGTTGGACACTGAGTCAGGGCCTATTTTGGCTGACCTTATTCTAGCTGGGTACTCCGTACAGCATCAGCCATGGCTGGAAGGGGGGGGTGGGGGGAGGTGTAGCCATTATTTTGAAGGATACTTAGTGTGAGGAGGTATCCTATGCAAACTGTATCTGGCACAGATGGCCTCCATCTTGTGATTGATTTGGCCAGAGACAGATTGGGGCTGCTGCTAATATACCACGTCCCTACCTGTACAGCAGCATCCCTGCACGCTCTAGCAGAACAGGTGTCGGAGGTGGTCTTGTGGTCCCCGACGATGGAGCATGAGTTCATGGCTGCCATGGGACTGTCTCAGATGGTTGTTGACCCGACACATGGTGGGGGGGCATACCCTAGACCTGATACTTTGCACAGGCCTTGAGGTGGGCATTCCATTGGTTGGAGAGGTGATTCAGGTATAGTTCAAGGTATTGAACTAAGATTCGGCATTCAGGTATAGTTCAAGGTATAGTCTGTCCCTGGAAAGGTATAGTTGGTTGGTCTGTCCCTGGAAAGGTATCAGTTGGTTGGCCCCCGAAGACTTATGGAACCGGAGAGGTTCCAGAATGCTCTTGGGAAGCGCCCCTCTGATCTCGACGACCACTCGCTTGATGACTCTGTGGCTCTGGTATGCTCTGCTGACTGAGACCATCAACCGAACAGCTCCTAGGTGTCCGCTCCCTGAATGCCGACAACGCAGGTCCCCCTGGTTTACAGTGGACCTGTGACAGTTGAAACGAGGAAGGGCAGCGGTTGGAGCAATGGTGGCATCATACCCGTGCTGAAGCTGACCAGTTGTGGCATAGAGTTAGTTTACAAACCTATGCTGTGTCTGTGTGGGCAGCAAAGAAGCAGTTCTTTGCTGCTCTCATAACGTCCCCAAAGTTGCCTTCAGCTGAGCTTTTTCAGGTGGCGAGGGGGCTTGTCAGTCTGGCCTCCCTCCGCCTGGAACTGGAATCTTCCAGTGCTTGCTGTGACATGTTCATTGACTTTTTTGTGGATAAAATGGCTCAAATTCACCACAACTTCGATGTCGCATTTGCCACAGTAGGAGAACCAGAGGTAATGGAAGCCCCGCCTTGTCCTGTTTTATGGGATCAGTTTCAGTGGGTGTCGCCCACTGATGCAGAGGATGTCCTTGGAACTGTTAGAGCCACCTGTTGTGAACTAGACCCATGCTTGTCCTGGCTGGTCAAGGCTATCCAGGAGATGCTGGACCTGTTGCTGGCTGGGGTGGTCAGTGCCTCCATTAGGGAGGGCAGAGTGCCCGGCTGCCTCAAGGAGGCAGTGGTGTGACCTCTACTCAAGAAACCATCACTTGACACTGACTCCCTGGCCAGCTGTCAGCCAGTCTCTAACCTTTCCTTTTTAGGGAAGGTTACTGAGCGGGTGGTGACTCGGCAGCTTCAGGGGTATCTAGACCATGTCAGTTTTCTGGATCCCTCACAGTTTGGCTTTTGTCTGGGTTTTGACACCGAGACTGCGCTTGTGGCCTTGACCGATGTGAGCTGGACCAGGGTGGGTCAATCCTGCATCTGATGCCGTTAACCACAAGATTTTGATGACTCGCTTGCGGGACCGAGCTGGGATGGGTGGGACTGTTCTTGAATGGTTCCGTTCCTTCCTGGCCGGGAGAACTCAACATGTGGTGCTGGAGGATTGGTCGTCCTCTCCCCGGGACCCTCACGTGTGGAGTCCCACAAGGTTCCATTATGTCCCCTCTCCTATTCAACGTGCACATGCAGCCTTTGGGTGAGGTCGTCAGAAGGTTTGGTGTGTGGTGTCATCAATATGCTGACGACCTCCAACTTTATCTCTTTTTCAACTGACCCAGGCCCGGCAGTCTCATTGCTTACCCAGTATTTGGCGAGCCGTCTGAAGCTGAATCCCAGCAAGACAGAGGTGATGCTGGTGGGAGGGAGTGGGGGCACCTGTCATTGACGGGATCCACCCTCCGTTAATCCCTCAAGTTTGTAGTCTGGGGGTGCTCCTTGGTTCGCGACTCCACCTGGATGTCCAGGTGGAGGTTGTTGCGAGGGGCACATTTCGCCACTTACATCTGGTGCGTACGCTTTGACCATACGTCGCAGACTCCAACCTAGCCACCATCATCCATGCTTTCATCACCTCAAGACTGGACTACTACAACATGCTCTACATGGGGCTACACTTGGTGATGGACCGGAGACTGCAGCTGGTGCAGAATGTGGCAGCCTGTCTCCTTACAGGTATGGGTTGCCACAAGGACATTACACCGGTGCTCCAATTTATGCACTGGCTGCCTATAGTCTTCCAAGTCAGATTCAAGGTGTTGGTTTTGACCTATAAAGCCCTATATGGCCTGGACCCGACTTATCTGTGGGATTGCCTCACCCCCCTGGGTCCTGGATCAGCCCCTGCGGTCGACTTGGAGCGCCCCCTTGGGTTCCCCGAGTTTCTCAGGTGGGGCCGATGAGGAGGATGTTCTCAGTGGCTGCAACGAGGCTGTGGAACTCCTTCCCACGGAGGTCTATTTGGCCCCGGGCCTTTCCTCTTTCTAAAGACAGTGCAAGACCTGGCGGTTCCGCCAAGGTTTTGCTGAGGGAGATGGGGGTGGGATGGGGAGGGGGGAAGTTTTTTAGCTCCGCTCTGGGATATTTTATTGTGTTGTTTTTTGTATTATGTTATTTATTGTTTGTTCTTTTATATGGTTTTAACCTGTTCTGAGCCACCCCAAACTGTCAAGGCAGGAGTGGGCGGCCAAGAAATTGAAGTGTAAATAAATACATTTATTTGATGGCTGCTCTCTTAGGGACTTCCAGACTGAAACGCAGGAATTTCTGCTGCTGGAGCTAAAGATCCAGGCTTTGGAGCTAATACAATACACACTCACCCCCCACTCTCTCTTTGTCTTCAGTTTCAGGGAGGAGTGTGGTCCTTGAGCATGGTCCTATGTGACGCCCTGATGACAATGGATGTGATGTTGTGCACAGCCTCCATTTTCAACCTCTGTGCGATCAGCGTTGATCGGTAAGCACTTCCTCCACCCAGCCTAGTGTGCTGCTGTGGAAGTTGGACACAAATGAGCCCTTCTCTGGGAATTCAGCATCATGGGGGGGAAGCGACATTTCCTCCTTTGCTTGGCCTGACCCTTCCTCAGAGGAAGGCGTGCTGGGTCAGAAAGGCAAACTCCTAGAAACTTAGAGTTGGAAGGGACCTTGAGGTTTTGCCTTCAAGAGCATCTCAGTGATGCAGAGAATATTTAGGCCTATCCCACCCCCCGTCCCCAATTCCTTATTGATGTATTGGTTTCAGTCTTTCATGCCTGTAGAAGGCTCAGCAGAGAGTGAATGAGATCCACATGATAGCAGCTCTTGACTAGTGAGGCCAGACGCCAGAACAAGGCCCATTTAGCTCAGGAATGGAGAACCTCGGGTCTGTGGGCCAACTACAGGCCTGCCTCCCTTTTTAAATTTGGCCCACTTCAGCTCCTTTGATGTGGTCTGCACCAGGGGTGTGCTGGGGAGGGCACTACTGCGTCTTACTAGTGTCTCCGCCACAGCTGGAAGGAGACTGCTTCTTACTAAACAGTTGATCAGTAGGTAGCGCATCACCACCTTCCTCCCATTTTTGGGGTGGCCCACTGGCCATTTTAAATTGCTGATGTGACCCCAGAGAAAAAACCGTTTCTCACCCCACTTTATCTGATCAAAGACTGTGGGTACAATAAATTAGATGTCTAGCCTTCAGCCACTCGGATTCCAGGATTCTTGTGTCTCTGACACAGAAGTAGTGCCTCCAATCCCGGGCTGTGGGGAGTTTAGTCTTGAGTCCATTAAGTCCTGAGCGTGCCGAGGAGGGATTGCATCTTCCCTGCATGGCTGCCCATTAAAAACTGGATTGGTTCCACCAAGCTCGTTTCATACCTGCCACCAAAACAGCTGCCAAATTAATTCCTTCCTCTTAATGGCCATGAGCATCCTGTTTCCCTGCCTCCTGCAGTGATGGCCTGTTTTCACCTTGTATTGCATGGGGGAGGTGATCAATGCTCTGTTGGAAACTGGTAAGGAGAGAGTGAGCAGGAACGAAAGACCACTGAGGGAGAGATTTAAGGAACTTGACATTGTTTAGCCTGGATCAGCAGTGTCCAAGATGTCGACTGTGATCCATGCAATGCCAGTCATGAATGACAACGTCCTGGAGGAGGGACCCCAAACTCACTGGCAAATTTACAGGGTTCTGGTGTGAGTAGCTTCATCCCACCCTTTCCAACATAACCACACCTCTTTCCCAAGCACCATGGCATTGCAGAATTTAGGAAAGGGATGTGACTGTGCCAGAAATGGGTGGGGCAGATCTCCTCATCCTTCCTGCCCTGGGTGGGTGGCTGATTGCCTGAGGCTGACACCCAGATAGGGCCAATCTCTGCTTGGGCAAGTTCAGTCACCTCAGCCTAGAGAAAAGAGGACTACTGAGAGATGGAAGGAGAAAATATTTAGACTACCCATTAGGAAGAATATTCTATCCAGGTTAACCATGGAACAGGTTACCAAAGGAGGTTTTGGTGTCCTTGTCACTGGAAGACTTTTTTAAAAATTAAACACCTTGCATGGGTGTGATCTTTGCCCATAAAACCAATGGGAGCTGAGCCACTGACTTCACTGGAGTGAGGATTGCACACAGAGATGGCTTGGGTGTTAATTGGTCCTGCTTAATAGCAAGGGGATGGACTAGATGATCTTTTAATTACCTTCCAGCTCTGAAATTCCATGTCGGCCTTCAGTAAACCTGAGTGCATAGATCAGGCTAGGATTATTATTATTTTTTTATGACAATATATTCTGTATTCATCTTAGCATTTCATTAGTTCAATAAAAGGCTGCCATTTCGTGAGTACTTTTGCCTCTCGTAGGATTGAGTAAGAGCTACGAATTCTTGAACAGCAGTATATTAGCTCAGCAAGGGAAGGGTAAGAAAAGAGGCAAGTGGAAAGCTATCTTGATCAGTAGAGCACCCTCTGGAGAGCTTTAGCTGTTGCTCTATGGTCATGAGTAGGCCTGAAACGACATGCAGCAGTGACTGACAATTCTGTCAGAAACCTCCCTCCGGTTGCCATTTTCCTGGCATGGATACGGCATCCCCTTATTCCGATGCTTGCTGCCGCTTTCCGCTATTGCCTGTTGCTATTTCTCGACAGTGGAGAAATTGACAGAAACTGTCTCAAGTCCCATAAAGTGTTGGGAAATGCCACAGAGCATCTGAATGTGTTGCTAAAGTGTCCAAAAAGCTGCCGGAAATGTCGGTAGAACTGTCGGAAATTGTCACAATTATCTTAAGATCCGCAGAATACCTGGAACTGTCTCAAAATGTCGGATAGTGCCGTAAATCGATGGCGAATGCCGTCGGCGCAGCGACAAGACTGTCGAAATTTCAGCAGTAAACAACAAAATGGCAAATAACACTGCCACTTCAGGCCTGGTTCTGAGCACCCTTCCGAGAGGAAGCACGCAACAAAAATATCTGCTAAAGGTTTTAATTACAGCCTCCAGTGCTCATTTAACTTACATTTCAATGGGCCAAGCAACTGTATTTCAGCAAAACAAGCAAGTCTAGGGTGTATTTGCTGAGGATTAATGGTTCTGTCAGTGACTACTTTAGCTAGCTGTCCATTACAGGCAGCAGTTATTAATCCAGGGGCACGGTCTTCAATGATCCAACGGAAGTTCCCATGCATCATTTGTCCCTCGAAACCAAGTCAGTAAAGTCATTGTTTCTCAGGGTCTCTCAGGCAAGGAAGAAGAAGTGTCTGGCTCCTTCCAGACAGATTCACATTAATAACCTGGCTATAGCCGTCTAGTACATACCAGCAGTAATGTGTACTGTAGACTGCATTCTGCAAAGGCTTTCTTTGGCAAACATCAAAATCCCAGGAAGCTGGGAAGGCATGCAGGCTAGGTGCTCTATGTAAAGCACATCTGGGTATTGGGAAAATCATTGCATCTAGCCTGGATGTGATCTTGAGGTGTGCTCTCTAGGACCCAGGAATAAGAAAAGGAAAAGCAGCTTTATGGGCTTCTTAGTAATAACTAGAGCAGAAGTAGGGAACCATTTACATTCTGTGGGCTACCCTGACTGTCCGCACAGGAGTTGGGGGTGGCGATGCTTAAGGAGTGTGCTTGGGATGGGGGAAGAAAGGGGAGGGTCCAACTCATGGATCCATGCCAGTGTTTCTCAAACGGGGGGTTCAGAAGGCATCTGGGGGAGGGGGCGAGAAGGCCCTCCACTGGAAAACACTTATTTCTGCACACTAGGAAGAATCTCCAAAGTAATGGGGTGGCGAGCGGAAGAGAGAGTTGAACAGGAGGGAGGGCCAGGGAAAGCAAGGGTGTGATGTAAAAGTGAAGATAGAGAGGGGAGTAAGGTGTATTATGTGGGGCAGAAGGGGCCTCAACTGCCATAGACAAGTGGAAAGGGGGTAGGGGCCACCGGTCAACAAAAGTCTGAGAATCCTTGATCTATGCCATGGATCTCTGCTCCCTTCCCCTCCGCTCACTCAGTGTTGTTTACAGGTAGTGACTGGATCTAGGGGTCTGATCCAGCATTTGGAAAGGGGCCAACTGAAAAATTTCCAAGGGACCAATTTGGCCCATGGACTGCAGGTTCCCCTCCTCTGGACTAGAGCATGGGAGGGCAATTTTCACACTGTCTAGCAGAGAGGAGGTACAGCATTGTAGATTCAGATGTTCAAGTGAGATCAGAATCTCTCCTGCCAGGTTGAGATTGATTCTTGGCTGATGGTGGAACTCTTGGGCTGCTCTGCGGGAACCAACCCTGCATCACTGGTGGCCTTGGGAGACGTTGTGTGCACCTAGCTGGGCAGTGATGGAGACTGGCATACAAGGGGGTGGGGGAGGGGAGCATCTACTCTTCAATGGAGGAGTGACTGTCAGCCAGACGGATGCCTGGGCTTTACCCCATACCATGGCAGCTAAAAGAAATGGATGACTAGAGCTCCAGATCAGGGAGAACCATTGTGGTTGTTTAGTCTGAACTTGTGCCTAGCATAGGCCACAGAACATCGCCCACCCAGTGACAAGGCTGTCCACCGAAGTCCTGCCTCCACTCTATCCTCAAGTGCATGCTCTCATTTCCACTCCCTTACGCAGAGTGTGTTCTTTCCCATGCTTGAGAGTGGGGGCTGGATTCAGAGGGGCAGATCCAGGAATTGGAAAGGGGCCAAATAAAAACTAGCTGTGGGGTAATTTTGCTCCTCGGACCAGGGATTCTCCTTGCCCTTGGAGTTGGTGCAGTGCTACAGCTGAGGGTGTCACAGCTGTCCCATTTGCCTCACAGTTAGCACACAGGTAGCCATCCCTCTGCTGTAGGGTTATTATCTGGAGTGTGACCAAACCTAGCTCTGTTGTGGCAACCAAACCAGTTCCTGCTAGGAAACTTCCAGCTTGACCTGGCTTCTCTTCTGTCCAGGTTCATCGCTGTCTCCATCCCGCTGAATTATAACCGTCGGCAGATTGACCTGCGGCAGATGGTCCTCCTTTCCACCACTTGGATCTTTGCATTGGCCGTGGCGTCCCCAGTCATCTTTGGCCTCAATAATGTCCCAGATCGGGACCCCACCTTGTGCAAGCTGGAGGACAACAACTATATTGTCTACTCCTCCATCTGCTCCTTCTTCATTCCCTGCCCTGTCATGCTGGTCCTCTACTTAACCATGTTCCAGGGACTCAAGCGTTGGGAGGAGGCCCGGAAGGCCAAGCTGAAGAGCAACGTGTATGCGGGCAGCAGGAGGCTGTACTGCCCACCTCCCCTCATCGAGAGGAATCAGGCTGAGATCAAGCTGGAGGAGCGGACCCTGTATGCACACTCTGAGCGCTCTTTCCCAAGGCGGTATGCAAACAATGGCATCCAGACTGTGTCCTACCCTACCCTCACATACCCCCCACATCATGGCCAAAGAAGGAAGCATGCCAAGATAAATGGCCGGGAGAGGAAAGCTATGAAGGTGTTGCCAGTGGTAGTTGGTAAGTGCATGTTCCATGTTATGTGGATACGGGATCACCGAGATGCTGCTTATGCTAATTGGGTATTAAAGTCCATAAAAACTTGCTGTCATAAGCAAGAGTAGTTAACTCTGGAGTAATTATCTTCCTCTATTTCTGTTCCCATGAGCAGGGGGAGACGGGTTAAATAGCTCTCCCTGATCTCCCAGCTTGGAAGCTTGCAGGGAACTGGAAAAACAAGTAGTCGGTGAAGCAGTGAAGTTCTGTTTTCCCTCACAACGTAGGAAGTACTTCTGTCCAGTACAGATGAGCAAGAGCTTCTGTCCCCACTTTAATTCAGATTCTTTGGAGAGATAAGTACCCCTCTTCTCACTTAACCCAGCCCCTGCTTGTGTGGACACAGGGGAGGTTGAAGTGTGTTAGGAGGTATTCACCAACACCATCACCACCACCATAAAAACACTTGCAAGAACAAGCCCTAATAGTCACAGTGGAAGCAGCTATGTTATGGGGCTGGATTGAGGCAATCTGGGGCCCTACACGCATCTGACACAAAGTTGCTTTGTGGTCCTGCCCTTCCAAAGGCTGTGACCACAGCCTGAAGTGTGGGTGGCTGCTCCCAGGAAAGTGCCAATGGGTGAGGTGAGCAGGGGTGGTGTGCTGCTCTGGGCAGAATGCCAGGAGTCCTCCCCACCAACAGTGCTTGGGATGGAGAAAGGAGGTGGGGGTGCAGTAAAACGGGCCTGGAATTTACTACTTTATCCCAGCAGTCAGGTCCCCAGACTTGGCCCTTTGCACTTCTCTCTTCCGGCCACACACAGGCCTCTGTTGCACACATTTGGCAGGGTCCCATAATGCAGCGGTTCTCTATTCCTGGCCCCAGTGCTTGTTATAATGTTTGCCCACTGCTTGAGGTGAATGGTGAAAGGAATATTATAAGTTATTTGTGTCGCCATCGACGAGAGGGGTGGGGTAGAAATATAAGAATAAATAGTCAGTGGGAGCTGCTCAGTCCCTCAGCAAGAAGCAGAAACCTGCAGAGGCCCATATTCTTTTTGTCTTTCCAGCCACGTTTGTTGCTGCAGTCAGTGCTGTCACTGTGACCTGACGCTAATGACAGGGGATGGAGTAGCTGAGGTAATTACACCTCAGCAAAGCGTGAAGTGCTGAGTCTGCCTGTAATAGCCAGAGCGCAGCACTTCACCTGGTATAAGCGGCGCCTTTGTCACTGACAAGTTCAACTCTGGCAATGGGATCCGATATTTTCTTTTTTGTCTGTGACCTCATTTTGAGATTTAAATGTCATCCCATGTCCTGTGACCGCACCAGTGACCTGCAAAGCATATCAAACATAAGTTGGGGGCGACGACCCTACCTGTAGGGCTGTGACCCTGCTTGGGATCATGACCTACATTTAGGGTTGCCACAGTCCCACATGTTTCATCTTTGAAACGGGTGGTGCCATGTCAAAAGGGGAGATGGGGAAATAGTTTTTCACCCTTTCTGACGTGGTCCCGCTCCCTTGGATGTCGTGATGTCATGACACCCTTCAGTGGCCACATCAGACGGGATGGGAGAGCCTCTTCAGCCTGCCTTCTTTCCAACATGGTGGCACTCCGCACTACCCAAAAAAGTCTGGTGACACCCCTGGATAACCTGGGGAGATCAGGCTTCACATGGAGTCTACTCAGTCTAGTGATGATATGTGGGGGAAAAAACAGAAACTCCGGATCAAACCCAGTAGGGTGGTAACTCTAGCTATGGTTTGGGGACATCAGATCTGTGGGGATAGCAGAAGCTAGTGGTATCTGCCTGCTTGCAATAACCATGGGGCCTGTGTATGCTCCCATTGAGAAGAATGGGGCAGTTTGCTGTTCTCAGAGCTATTATCAGAGACTCTCTGCAAGAGCAGGAAGGCCTCACTGCATGGGTTGCACTTGGGTTTTCATCGCAACCATGAGAGCTAGCTTGGAGCTGAAATGAATAATTGATTCTGTATCCGGGGATGTTCCTATTCTGGGATAGCGATCGGAATAGATATCGGCATCCAAAACAATATTTGTTTATCTGCTTGTTTGGATAGTTCACTTTCCAGCCATTCTGGTTTGGCTGTTCAGTTAGACTGAATAACTGAACCAAAATGACTGACGGTAGCTGGAAAAGCCAGCCTGAAAGAAGAAATAATTATTTGAATAAAGCAGACATGGATAGTTGTTCCTACCCATTTTGTCAGACCAATTCAGAGCAGGCAAAATTGTTGGATACCATATTCACCACAGAAATCCATTTCAGTCCTAGGCTAGAGACAACTTATTTTAAAGATAAATGAGAGTTTGAGGTAATTTGAATAATGCCAGGAGCCTGTACTCTAAGCAAGGGCATCAGTTTACATGTCTGTCTGAATCTGGCCCTGACTGGATACAGAGCATGTTTGAAAATATCACTGTCTGTCCATTCACACAACACTCCTTTAGAGAGGGGGTAGTAACACAAACTCCCATTTTGAGCATGGTGTGAAATCCTTACCATTTCCAGCACTCCTTGATGATCTCTTGTTCTCTGCCTCCCTATGCAAGTGAAATGTCAGGGGAATCAGCAGCTGGGGGAATGCATTGCTATGGGACAAGGCAAATGTCGTTTAAGAAACAAGTGGTAGGTTTGCAAGTGGGGAGGGTATTGTCTGACTAGACCTTAGTGTACTTTTTGGCAATCGTGGTCCTTTAATAGGGGTGGGACAACAGAGCAATTACCGGCTACCGGATTTACCAGTTACCGGTTTTCAAAAAAACGGATTCCCGGATTAAATCTGGTATACTGGTACCAGATTTATTCCATTGATTTCAATGGGGAACTGTCCCCATTGAAATCAATGGAATAAAAAAAAAATTCCTCCCCCTCCCAGGCTGTGCAGGTGGAAGGGGGGGC
>QEPC01013222.1:4212096-4226984 GCA_003113815.1 Sphenodon punctatus
GCCGGCTGTCAGCCTGTTCTCGCTCTTCCCCCCTCCCTTCCCATTTCCCTTGTGTGGGCGTTCCCTTGTGTGCCTTGTGCCTTCGTTTGCCCTCAGGCGGCCATGTCTGTGTCCCGCCCCTGCCCAGTGCCTTGTGGGGGTTTAGCGCCCGCCGGGGGTCCGGCTGCACGTCTGTTGTGCTGCCGCGGCCCGCGATGGTGCGGCCCGGTTCCGGCCCGTTGTCCCGTTCCCGGCACGTCTGTTTGGGTCGTTTTCCCACCCCCGGGCGTGGTTGCGCTGTTCACCCCCCCTGGTGGTTCACTGCGGTGAACCGGCCACCCGTAACGTCTGAAAATACCCAGAGTTACCCCAGACTGACTACATTTGCATATGAGAGAGAGGCAAAATGGTTCGAATTATATCTTTTATTGGACTAACTGTTCTTGGTGGAAATAAGCAAGCTTTCGCACTGCACAGGACCCTTCCTCAAGCATTTAGAATAGTTGGTAGAAATGTATAAACTGACCAAGTGTAGAGCAGGTATATATGGGCATGGAATGGGTGGCCGTGGATAGAACAAGGTGGGAGGGGGATAGAGAGAGAGATGTGCCAGACATTTAAAAACAGCTGTACGGTTATTTATTGGTGTAGGAGATAGCCTAGGAAACAATGGTTAGTGCTACACACAGAGAGCGGAGTAAACATATGTGTTAGGGATATGGTGGGAAACAGCTTATCAGGAGAAGGGAATACACATATCAAAGGAACTGGGTTCACAGTAACAGGTTGAGAGTTTAGCTGACAGGGTCAGTTACAGCCAGACACACAAAGTGGTTAGAATGATCTCTAGCAGTTTGGTACAGAGGAAAACAAAGTACAAATGCAGTAGACTAAGGTATAACATTTTTATAGTGGCTGGAGAAATTTAGGTTTTTAAGTCCATTGTTTTTTTGGGTCAAAGCTATGCATTTTAGTTCCCAAGCCAGTCTTCTGAGAGTGTCGTCTAGGTTTCTTTTGAGGATAAGGACCGAGAGGTCTGATATGGAGTGGGCTTTGCTTATAATTTGATGTTTGTGAGGTCACCCATTGGTGTTAATGGGTGCTGGGTTTTGCCAACATAGTTTCCATGGTGGCATTTAGTGCACACTGAATGAAATCCACTACACTTTGAGATATGCAGGTGTAGTTGCCTTGTATTTGGAATGGTTATGGGTGGGGGGGGGGAATGTGTTGGCAGAGTTTGCGTCTAGTGTTCTGGCAAGGTTTTGTTGAATGACCCATAGGTGTTCAGGAGACAGAGGATGTTAATACACAGCTGTATTTGAACAGATGTGCAAATGGAGGTTAACCCCCACAAAGCTGTTCTTCCTGATTAACAACCTCATCACTTACACATGGTCATGGGTCCTGTGATAAATGGGTCTTCCCTGGGTAAAATGCTCCCCTTCCACCCCAATTTCAGAATGCATTCATTCTATACTTCTTCCCCTCCAAATCCATTAATCCTTCCAGCCTTTCCATGCCAGCTCCCTCAAAACTGGAATAAGCCTTCTACCTAAACCAAACTATTAAGTAAGTATAACCATCCCAACCCCTGAACTAATATGTCCCACAAGGAGAAGATAGAAAATCCTGCTATAAACAGCAGCAAATCGGAGTTTAGATAATTTGACCGACATTAACTGTGTCAATATAAACTTCTCTTCCACAGCAAGTGCCTTTATGTACAAAATCCTGACTCTTTGAATATGCTACGTGTAAGCCACACACTAGCATAGCAGCAAGAGTACACTTTATGTAGTGTCAAAAGTGTTCCAGGAAAGACTTAGCCTCTTGCATGTGTTTATTTCCAATCACGTTTAGATTAAGCATTTGACTGGCACGGTCTCACATTTTTGTTCACTTGAATTGATCAAATAAAGGAACTTGTAGCTTTGGGGAGTCAGCAAAGGTAAACAACAAGCTGGGGGTGCAACTGAAGGAAGGCTCTAAAAATATTTGATCATAACAGTGAAGGCCAGGAGTGGGAAAGTTCCCAACCACAAGACAGATGCATGTGCCCCTTTGAAGCATCTACAAGGCTGAGCCTCTCCTCCCTCATGATTGGCTGGTGGAGCTGGTGCTCTGTGGCCCTGGCTCCTGAGATTCTGAGGAGTCGGTTTGATGAGAAGTTATTTATTTACTTGTAAATGGAGTTCTCCAAGAAGATCTCTGCAAATTCATATGTACATGCAGCCATTTGAAGTAGAACCTTCTAGATCTCAGTGTCTGATAGAGTGCTTCCATTTCTCCTCAGACCTGAGAGGGTAACTGCCTCAGTTCCTTCCATCCATGCAGAACGTAGGAACTCTTTTGGAGACCTTTGCAAGACTAATTTCATTTGAAAACTAGTAATTTATCATCACCATGTTTTGACTCCATTAGTTTAGCTCGAGTCAAGTTTATAATATGAGGAGCTGGGTTGGGTTGTGGTTTTTTTATGTCAATAGTTTGAGCTGTGAGGGATTTAAAACCATATGTAGTTCCTCTCATGAGCTAGCAGCTTTTTCCATCCCACCAAGAATGAGCCAGCTCGTATTTCTATCAAAGTATCACAGACAGAGTTGATAGTACTATTTGTATCCCTTCTGACTGAAAATGCCAGAGACAATGTGAAAGGCAGAAATAATTGCTTTTCATAAATACGCAGGCAGCAACTGGCTAATTAACTAGCTCAGCAAGAGCTAACAGCTCAGTAATAGACATCCTTATGCTTTTATTTTTCTTTTGCTCAGAATGTATTTATTATGGGTTTGCCCTGACTTGAAATGGGGACTTCCAGTGCTTGGCAGCTACTGCTTTTAACAAGAATAATCCCTGTAAATATTGAGGCAACATTCCTCTTGGCTTATGGGCTAGTTAAGAATTGCAGAACACGGCCCAGAAATAGACTGCCTCTTTCCGTCTGTTTGAAGAGTCTGTTTTCAGTCACATACAACCTTGTGAAAAGGTAACCATCTGGGCTGAAATCGTCTATGCAGAATGTCATCCTCAGGCTATGATTTTGGGGAAAGTTTTAAAAAAATAGTTCCACTATTTCAGGCAGGGGAAAATGTTGTTTTATATAAATATTTAAAGCCACTGTGGAACTCTACTGATGCATCTCCACACCAGACCTCAAGTCCCTACTCTTCTTAATACAAATGGTTGCTTTGGGGGCAGGGATGTGCCTTTCCCCATTCATTTCAAAACCCACCCAAAATTGGACTGACTATAATATTTCTTCCCCAAAGATGCCAGACAACTTTCCAAAATGTAGACAATAGAAATGAATTATCCCACTGCTGAATACTAGTCTTCAGCCACCTCTGCTTAATGACAAGCTTCCCCAGCGTTAAGACAGAAAATGCCAAAACAGTTGCCTTTCAAACAAACTCCAGAGGGAATTTAGAGAAAGAACCCCTACTAAATAATAGTCTAGATTTGAGTACTTCCTAGTCTAACTTTCCAGAAAGGGTGAAAGATATAACGCTAATCACCCTTTAACCACCCTTGGTGGTCATTTATGCATGTTTCAGGGCTGCATAGGGCACCAATACAGCCCTGCAACATGCATAAATAACCACCAAGGGTGGTTAAAGGGTGGTTAGCGTCATGTCCGTTTTCACCCAAAGTTGCAAAATTGTTTACTTTTTCATAGAAAATCCAATTTTGGAGGGTGGTGAGGGGGGAAATAGAATAATTTTTTAGACAAAAGTTATGTCAACTTTAAGTTAAATTTTTAATTCTATTAATTTTTTTAAAATTAACTAATTATAGTAGCTGCCATAAAGGATTCCCACCAAAGCCGAGGTTCTGAAACTGTGTGTTGGGACCTTAAATGGGGTTATGCCATTTGTGGATGGGGTCATGATACTGATTGATATTTGATAGGCATGGCATGGCTTTGTTGCCATCTGGGGTCATGAGATTATATTTAAAGCCACTTGCAGACAAGTGTGGGCGGTGGGGAAACTTCTGGGAGCGGAGATCACTTTAGAAGTGATCCCAGGAAGCCACGGTCTGCTCGTGGGGATGTATAGCCCGTTTCTAATGTGATTTTCATCACATACTGCAGAGCTAAAAAATCCAGCCCTGCAATGCATGGAAATCACACTAGAAACAGGCTAGCCCACCCCGCACATGAACGGAGCTTCCCTGGATTGCTCCTAACGCTATCTCTGCTCCTGGAAGTTCCCCCGCCCCCTGTGCTCATCTACAAGCAGCCTGGAAATGGAGTCACATAAGACAAATTTGGTGAGCCATTTAACTAAAAGTGCCCTGGGAGCTTTAATGACAAGTGGTCAAACCTTGTATTTAAAACAAACAAAAAGAGCAAATCCCAGAACTACTAGCAAAATACTTCATTTCATAATCTTTCCAGGGGAGAGAATGAGTGAGAACAAAAGACATGCAATGACAGCAAGTACAGCATGATCCTTCAGGCCGATATAATCAAAACTACCACCCAAAGGACCATGGCTTCGTCACATCCTTTAATACACAATTACAAGCAGGGCCCCAAAACTTCTGCATTTTCACAATGGCAGAAATTTTCATGGAATTTTGGCAGTTTTGAAATCCCTGTGGAAACATGAAAATAGTAGTCACTAAGGGCAATAATAAATGGGACAATAACCCCGTGTTAAAGATGCAAGTGTCCTTGACACTCACCCACATGTCCATGGGTGATAGCACCCAATAAACAGACATGTTGCTGAGTGTCAAGGGCACTTGCATTTCAAACATGGGACTGTTGCCCATCAGGTCCCCCCATTGACTGATCTGCATGGAAAGGAAAGGAGTGGGGCTTGCAGCTGACACACAGAGGCTCCACACATTTTCCTCCAGCCCAGGAAGTAAAGGAGCATAGGGGTGTGCATGTCATTTTCGTTATATCAGTAATGAAAACTGAATTTCTTGTTTTCATTATTGTAATTACAATAACAAAAACAACAAAAAATAACACAATCAATAACAATAATGAAAGTAGTTATTGATTTTGTTATTGTCTACCAGCCTGGCAGCTGTTTTTTGGAGGGAAATGTGGCGAGGGGAGGAGGGAGCAGACATCTTGGAGCCAGAAACAGTGCTGAACTCTTGAACTGGGCCTGTGATGGGAGGGGAAGGACCTGATGGATGTAATCGCTGGCCAATGCACAGCACAAGCAGGTTCCACGCAGTTGAATGGCACCCTGTGATTGCTCAATGCCTCCTGCCTCCCAGAACCAATCAGGGGAGCTCTGGGGGAGGGCACTGCAATTCTTTATACTGCAGGGCTGGGCTGCTTGACTCTGGTTCTGTGTTAGCTATTGCTCTGTCAGGGTGCATTTGCAGAATCTGCTGTTGCTTGCACTAAAAATCCAGCCATATATATCCCTACCAACTTACCTTTCCAATCCTTATTCCTTACCCTAACATTTTACCTTTTTCCTTCCCCTGCCTTTCTCCCCCTGTACACATATATACAGAGATAGATATAGGTCGTATAATTTAGATAGATAGATATATTAGATGATAGATAGATATAGAATAGAGATAGATTAGAGATAGTGGATATACCTGAGCTTTCCTTTTCCCTTCCCCTGTCTGTCTCCCCCTGTCCATATATTATATAGATATAGATATTAGTTGTGTGTGTGTGCGTAGATACTAGGCTGTTTTATTATATAAGGATTATAGGATAGGAATATTTTGTATTATACAAAGGTTGGGTTTAGCTTAGATTCTGTGTGTGTGTGTGTGTGTGTGTGTGTGTATGATACCAAAAACAAAAACAAAATCTTTGTTTTAAATCGGTACCGATAACGACAACGATAATGAAAAATGACATTTCATTATTAACAAAAATGAAACCCATTTTAATAAGAAAAACGATAAAAAAAAAAAAAAACTGACATGGGGGCCTGGTGCACACCCCTAAAGGAGCAGGGTTCACAGCCAACGGCAGAGGTTCTGCTTGCTGGCTGCAATCTCCCTGCTTCTCTCCTTCCCACTGGGAAGAGCCCCATAGGAAAGAGACCAGCAGAGGGGATTCAAAGCCAGCAAGTGAATCCTCCGCTTACCTGCTATGATCCCCTATTAGATAGCATGAACAACACACATTGGCACAGCAATCTCCCTGTTCCCCCAGAGCCAGCTAACAGGTGGCATGGGAAGGAAAGAAATGTCCATGTCTTAGCCTGTATGGCGTTGTCCTAGATCTTGGAGCAAAAACAAGATGTTAGCCCACATTAGCCCTCACCTGTTTTATTATATATATTAGGATTATAGGATAGGAATATGCTCATTAGGTGGCCGCCAGATGTTAACCTGCACTCACCACAACTCATACGTACTCATACATTTTTTAGGAGATCGCAGGGCCACTATGCGGGCTAACCCAGGCTAATAGGTGTCCATGTGTCCGCAGTCCATTTGTATGGTTCACCTGCAGCCTCGCCTGCATCCAGGTCCACCAGTACCATACAATCTTGCCTCGCATGCCTGGGCAGCTAACAGGTAGTCCAGAGAAACAAAGAGGCGAGCCAATGATCTCCCTGTCCCCCTGGGGCTGCCTGTCAGCTGGACTGGCTGGCTGCACCAGTGATCTCTCTGGTCCCTCAGCCACCTCTCAGCTGGGTCGGTGCCATGCTGATGATCTCCACGTCCCTGGAGCCACCTCTAAGCTGGACCAGCTGGCTGCACCAGCAATGCCATTTCCCCATATCCAGCTGACAGGTGGTATGGGAAGGAGGCTTGCAGCTGACACACGGAGGGGGCTCCACGTGCCAGTTGCAAGCCCTGCTCGTTTCCTTCCAGCCCTGGATCAGGTGGCTCCATGGGAACAGAGAGAGATCGCTGACTCAGCTGACCGGCCCAGTTGACAGGCAGCTCCAGGGGAGCTGCTGATGCGGGAGGGAGATCACTAGCAGAACCTTCCAAATGACAGATGACCTAGGGGGAGATCACTAGCGCCACTGTGTGGAGGCTGCTACAAGCACATGAAATGATGGCAGGGGGCTGCTCATTTATTCCGCTGGACACACTAAATGTGTGTGGGGGTTGAGTAGGAAGCTGAGAATTCAGAGAGTCCCAGTAGTGCTGAGTCCCGAATTTCAAATTTCCCACCCCACCCCATCAAGCAAAGCCCTCTCCCTCCTGCTAGCACAAAGCCAACCTTCACATGCAAAGTCCCTTCTGCCAGCAAGAGAGATCCCCCGCCCCTTAACCAGTTCTTCCTCCAAGCAGCAGTGTCTTATTCCCCCAACCCAGCTCTTCCTTGAGCAGCACAGCACCGCCTCTGCTCCCACCCTAACCCTGAGGCTCCCTGTCACAGCTGCTGAAAAGGAGCAGCCTAGACCCCTTTGCTGGAGAAGAAACATGAAATACCTCACCGACCTGCTGAGAGGTCTGTATGACACTTTGTGGGTTTTTAAAGCTACCCACAAGCTAAAGATGTCGAGAAGTAACAGCATGACATTCACAAATTTGCACAATTGACTCAATTTGGCTAAATTATCCTGTTGACACAAACTGAATTTTCTGCTCACAGAATTTGGAAGAATTTGCAGACTAGGTGGAGCCTTGATTGTCGCCGCACCCCCCCCCAATGAGACACAGAGACAAAGTATTGGATCAAATCAGGCCACACTCTTTATTCAACAGTTCTCAAAGACGGTGGGTTATTGCCCACGCAATATGGGTCCAGTATGCTTAGCTAATTAACTCTTATTAACTCGGAACTGGCCGGGATGTGCCTTCCCGTGCCAGCTCCATCACAAACCAGGCTCCCCTTCGACAGCACCCTGGCTCTGGCCGAAAGGGGGAGCGTCCCAACTGTGGGCTTGAGTAAGGAGGTGAGTACCCGCTAAGTCAGCAGACCGTGCATGTACTTACTGACCGAACTGCAGTACCCCTCCCAGGGAAATAACCCCAGTGCGTACTGCCTGCGCCTGGCACTGGGTGTCACCTCCCCATCTCTTAAGGAGATGACTCCTTTCCATTCCTAACCTATTTGACCTACTATAGCATACTGGACCCCCGCTGAGTGTGACAATTATTCGTTTAATCAAATTCAGCCTGTCAATCAGATTGTTCGAATTCGTACATCTCACTGAACAAACGTTCTTCAAATTCACTTAGCCAAATCACTTTTCAAATTAAAACTTATTAGCATTGGTAATTGTAGCCAATTGGAAAATCCAATCAAACCTATTTAACCTATTCTGCACTGTTGAAGGGGCGAAACAAGCGACCCTTGAATTTAGGCTAGTCGCTAAAATTCCCCTTCGGCTCCGTAAGGGCAACCAGTAAATACCACAGTGCTAGAGGTGTGGTGGGTGGGCTGCTTCACAGATCCAGCTTGCACTGCCGCTCACATGCGGCCAAAGCGACTCCGCCCTGCCTAAAGAGGGCGGAGCCGGGTGAAAAAACGGCCCAGGATGCGGCGGCTCTGCGCACGCGCGCACGCTGTTGCCGGGCAGATATCCCCGCGGCCGGAAGCACCAGAATGTGCTCCGCCGCTCCGCTCACTTCCGGTGTTCCCCGCATCCCATGGATGGGGGCCGGACAATTACCCCGTCGCCGCCATTACGGCGGCGAAGGGGACTTGTCGCCGCACCCCCCCAATGAGACACAGAGACAAAGTATTGGATCAAATCAGGCCACACTCTTTATTCAACAGTTCTCAAAGATGGTGGGTTATTGCCCACGCAATATGGGTCCAGTATGCTTAGCTAATTAACTCTTATTAACTCGGTCCTGGCCGGGATGTGCCTTCCCGTGCCAGCTCCATCACAAACCAGGCTCCCCTTCGACAGCACCCTGGCTCTGGCCGAAAGGGGGAGCGTCCCAACTGTGGGCTTGAGTAAGGAGGTGAGTACCCGCTAAGTCAGCAGACCGTGCATGTACTTACTGACCGAACTGCAGTACCCCTCCCAGGGAAATAACCCCAGTGCGTACTGCCTGCGCCTGGCACTGGGTGTCACCTCCCCATCTCTTAAGGAGATGACTCCTTTCCATTCCTAACCTATTTGACCTACTATAGCATACTGGACCCCCGCTGAGTGTGACAATTATTCGTTTAATCAAATTCAGCCTGTCAATCAGATTGTTCGAATTCGTACATCTCACTGAACAAACGTTCTTCAAATTCACTTAGCCAAATCACTTTTCAAATTAAAACTTATTAGCATTAGTAATTGTAGCCAATTGGAAAATCCAATCAAACCTATTTAACCTATTCTGCACTGTTGAAGGGGCGAAACAAGCGACCCTTGAATTTAGGCTAGTCGCTAAAATTCCCCTTCGGTTCCGTAAGGGCAACCAGTAAATACCACAGTGCTAGGGGTGTGGTGGGTGGGCTGCTTCCCGATCCAGCTGCACTGCCGCTCACACGCGGCCAAAGCAACTCCGCCCTGCCTAAAGAGGGCGGAGCCGGGTGGACAAAAAACGGGCCGTAACGCGGCGGCTCTGCGCACGCGCGCCCGCAGTTGCCAGGCAGATATCCTTGCGGCCGGAAGCACCCGAATGTGCTCCGCCGCTCTGCTCACTTCCGGTGTTCCCCGCATCCCATGGATGGGGGCCGGACAATTACCCCGTCGCCGCCATTGCGGCGGCGAAGGGGACTTCTCGCCGCACCCCCCCAATGAGACACAGAGACAAAGTATTGGATCAAATCAGGCCACACTCTTTATTCAACAGTTCTCAAAGACGGTGGGTTATTGCCCACGCAATATGGGTCCAGTATGCTTAGCTAATTAACTCTTATTAACTCGGAACTGGCCGGGATGTGCCTTCCCGTGCCAGCTCCATCACAAACCAGGCTCCCCTTCGACAGCACCCTGGCTCTGGCCGAAAGGGGGAGCGTCCCAACTGTGGGCTTGAGTAAGGAGGTGAGTACCCGCTAAGTCAGCAGACCGTGCATGTACTTACTGACCGAACTGCAGTACCCCTCCCAGGGAAATAACCCCAGTGCGTACTGCCTGCGCCTGGCACTGGGTGTCACCTCCCCATCTCTTAAGGAGATGACTCCTTTCCATTCCTAACCTATTTGACCTACTATAGCATACTGGACCCCCGCTGAGTGTGACAATTATTCGTTTAATCAAATTCAGCCTGTCAATCAGATTGTTCGAATTCGTACATCTCACTGAACAAACGTTCTTCAAATTCACTTAGCCAAATCACTTTTCAAATTAAAACTTATTAGCATTAGTAATTGTAGCCAATTGGAAAATCCAATCAAACCTATTTAACCTATTCTGCACTGTTGAAGGGGCGAAACAAGCGACCCTTGAATTTAGGCTAGTCGCTAAAATTCCCCTTCGGTTCCGTAAGGGCAACCAGTAAATACCACAGTGCTAGGGGTGTGGTGGGTGGGCTGCTTCCCGATCCAGCTTCACTGCCGCTCACACGCGGCCAAAGCAACTCCGCCCTGCCTAAAGAGGGCGGAGCCGGGTGGACAAAAAAAGGCCCGTAACGCAGCGGCTCTGCGCACGCGCGCCCGCAGTTGCCAGGCAGATATCCTTGCGGCCGGAAGCACCCGAATGTGCTCCGCCGCTCTGCTCACTTCCGGTGTTCCCCGCATCCCATGGATGGGGGCCGGACAATTACCCCGTCGCCGCCATTGCGGCGGCGAAGGGGACTTGTCGCCGCACCCCCCCAATGAGACACAGAGACAAAGTATTGGATCAAATCAGGCCACACTCTTTATTCAACAGTTCTCAAAGACGGTGGGTTATTGCCCACGCAATATGGGTCCAGTATGCTTAGCTAATTAACTCTTATTAACTCGGAACTGGCCGGGATGTGCCTTCCCGTGCCAGCTCCATCACAAACCAGGCTCCCCTTCGACAGCACCCTGGCTCTGGCCGAAAGGGGGAGCGTCCCAACTGTGGGCTTGAGTAAGGAGGTGAGTACCCGCTAAGTCAGCAGACCGTGCATGTACTTACTGACCGAACTGCAGTACCCCTCCCAGGGAAATAACCCCAGTGCGTACTGCCTGCGCCTGGCACTGGGTGTCACCTCCCCATCTCTTAAGGAGATGACTCCTTTCCATTCCTAACCTATTTGACCTACTATAGCATACTGGACCCCCGCTGAGTGTGACAATTATTCGTTTAATCAAATTCAGCCTGTCAATCAGATTGTTCGAATTCGTACATCTCACTGAACAAACGTTCTTCAAATTCACTTAGCCAAATCACTTTACAAATTAAAACTTATTAGCATTAGGAATTGTAGCCAATTAGAAAATCCAATCAAACCTATTTAACCTATTCTGCACTGTTGAAGGGGCGAAACAAGCGACCCTTGAATTTAGGCTAGTCGCTAAAATTCCCCTTCGGTTCCGTAAGGGCAACCAGTAAATACCACAGTGCTAGGGGTGTGGTGGGTGGGCTGCTTCCCGATCCAGCTTGCACTGCCGCTCACATGCGGCCAAAGCAACTCCGCCCTGCCTAAAGAGGGCGGAGCCGGGTGGAAAAAACGGCCCGGAATGCGGCGGCTCTGCGCACGCGCGCCCGCAGTTGCTGGGCAGATATCCCCGTGGCCGGAAGCACCAGAATGTGCTCCGCCGCTCCGCTCACTTCCGGTGTTCCCCGCATCCCATGGATGGGGGCCGGACAATTACCCCGTCGCCGCCATTACGGCGGCGAAGGGGACTTCTACAGAACATGGGTATTATGGTGCTAATGCTAAAGACAGTAGAGGCCTGCTCCAGCCTAGTCTGAGTCTAGGCCCAATGCAGCCAGGATCTTCTGGGGCCTTGATGCTATCGGGGCTGCCGTGTTCTGTACACCTCTCAGTAAGGAGTGGCACCATGTCAGAAAGGGGGGCAAGACAATGAGACATCATGGTGCTCCATGTGGGGACAGGGCATCCCACAGCTGGGGAACCTGGACTGGCCAAAAGCAGAGAGACTTGAGTGAATAGTTCCCAGGTTCAACAATTTGTCAGGTACTGCTGGATCCCATGGCTCTAAAGATTGTATGCTCCTTAGGGCAGAGACCTTTATCATAACTATTCAGGGCCAGGCACATTGTCAGCGCTATATAAATTAATAATAATAAAGGGCAGAATAAGAATTTGTAGACCTCCAGTTTATGCATTATTTGAATAGTGCTAGGCAGGTAATTAAAAGGTTTCTTTGCCATTCAGAATGAAGACTGAGACAGAATACGAGACAAAGGCATATGGCAAATTCTACACTTACCAGCTGATCAATTGTGAGGTTGCCAATTTGCACTATAGTTCTTTCAAGTGGCTTTCCATGCTTTCCTCTAGAGGAGGAAAAAACAATCAAAATAGCTATTTTAAAACAAAACCTCATTTATACTCTTAACACTCCAAGGTGCTGATTTCAAGCTAATCACCCTACTACCTAAGGCCTCTTTCCCTGGTGTGAGATGCTGTGGAATTATGTACAGTTATACCTGCTTATTTTGGTAGCACAAAACCAGAACTGTAAACAGCATGCTAAATGCAAGTTTGACTGATTTGATAACCCAACTTTGCAAAAGAATCACAGTCAAGTTCTGCTTTCTGGCATTGCCAGAATGGATGGTAAGGACCACGGTCATGAAAAAGAACAGCCAAGCCAACTGGAATATGCTGAATTTACTGTCTACAAGTCACAGTTGAGTACCTCCCAACCAACTCTATTTAGGAGGGGCTCTCTGGGTGCTAAATCCAGGGCCAGCCTTAGCAATTGTGGGGCCCAGGGTGGGGGAGAAATGTGGGGCCCCATTCTCCCACCGGTGGGCCTAGGGGCACTCCCTGGCTCGGTCTAGGGACGCTAGCCAGGCCTGGGCTCGGGGACAGGTGGTGGGGGCTGACATGGGGGCAACACACCCATTTGGGGGGAGATGACACACATTTCGGGGATATGTGTAATGTAATATAAAGGGCTGCCAGATTGTAAGCTCAGTTGGAGCAATATACTGAAACCAGTTGCCAGAGTGGAGGGAAAGATTCCCTTTTTTATAACAAGTGGGCAGTTTATTGCCAAGCAACCGCCAGGTCCGCCCTACCACCTTATTACAATGACAATAGTAGCAGGACACAGGAAGTCACCAAAGCCCCTGCGAAGGGGAGAAGAAGAGACAGGAGCTCTACAGACTCTAAGGACGCTTCCATCTTGGACTCGAAGGAGAAAACAGCTCAGCAGAAGAGCTGCTACAAACATGAACTAAGGACTCTCATATTCTCTCGAAAAGACTTGTACCCGGCTTGAACATCAAAGCCGCGAGATAAACTGATGAATCCGTACTGGGCCTCAGGGTAAGGGACAGTTATGGAATCTCAGTGTATCTTAGAATGCGTGTATTTATGTTTGATTTTGACTTGCATTATCTGACCAACAGCCTTGTACTTATGTACTCAATATATGTTTTATAACCAAGCCTAGCGTGCCTGTGTGTTTATTCGGCCTTGTGGGGTTCATTAAGGGGGCACTCTATCTAGGTGAGAGCCTAGATGAACCTTTTTCATATAAGATAACCCCACTGCGAAGTCTTCCTAGCTACAGGTGGCCAGAGAACGTTCTCTGAGTTACGGCTGGACTGGGAGATCAAGGGGAAGCATTTCTAGGGGACACGGGCCTCTGAAAGCTCCCTGATTGCAGTGAAGGTTTTCTGATCACGTGGAAACCCATGCGGGCACAGGCAACTGGGTTGCGGCTGGCCTGGTGGGCATATGGGGGACAGCCTCTAAAGGGAGTGAGGGCCCCAACCACGTGACAGGGGCACTCCCCTCCGCCCATCCCCAAGCCCAGCCATTTTTCGGGGCACTTACCCCACGTGCCGCCACCGCTGGCCTGGACCCCACACCGGGTCGGCTCCCTGGGTTGCGCCAGGTGCCACAGCAGCAGCAGATTGAATCTGCTGCTGCACTCGCTGCCACTGGAAGTTGCCAGGGCGTGAGGGAAAGGCAGGGCCTCTGCCACTCCCTCACTCCCTGGTCCCCTCCACTGCCTGTCTTGGACTCAGCCAGGGAGTGAGAGCCAGAGGCCCCACCTCTCCCTCACTCCCTGGCTGAGACTGACAGTGACCGGGAGCTGGGGGCCACAAGCACGGGGCCCCTACAGGAGCAGGGTCTGTGGCGGCCACCCTGAACTGCCCCGTGGTAAGACCCGCCCTGGCTGAATCCCAGTGTCCCTTTTCAGGGATCAAAATTCCTCCCTCAGAAGAAAGAGATGAAAAGACAAGGTATTCAAACCTCAGGCACCTCTTTCCTAGTTGCCTCCCAGGCAGGGGTGGTGTGCCCCCTAGGAAATCAGGGGCAATGCCCCTCCTGGCCCCAGCCCCCAGGACTCCCCCTCCCCAGGCTGCGGTGCTGCAGTGCTGCTTCTGTTTTTTTTTTAAACAAAATTTTAAAAACAAATAAATGCACGCACGCATGCACGCACACACACAACCATCTTCTGAGCCTTCTGAAGGTTGCTACCTCTAATACAAGGTTCTTCGAGATGGCTCTGAACATTCTCACTCTGGTTGTGTGTGCACCGCGCGGTGGGACTCACCCACCCCACCCCCAAGGTTTCCTTAGGACACGTGACCTAAGGAAGCCTTCAGGGTCAAAACAGGTAAGTTCTACCCTTTATGCGGAATGGGCGGCTAGAAGCGCCATCCATTCTGCATAAAGGGACCCTGCAATGAAATAGTGCTGCAGGGGGTAGGGCAGGGCTAAAGTCCATACCCAGGTGCCAAATAGACATGCCCGGGCCAGGACTTCCCTGTTCCCTCTGGCTGCGTGGGGGGGAGCCTAAGAGCTGCACGCGGGAGCTCCCAGGCCCGAACTGAACAGCGCGCCATCACGAGCAGGAGGATCCCGGTGCTGCCTGGAGGAGGAAAGGAGCTGGCTGTTTGTAAAATGCAGGGCCCGGGGGGGGGAGTGGGGGCACATGGGGG
>QEPC01013222.1:4256418-4271822 GCA_003113815.1 Sphenodon punctatus
GAATCCCTTAGACAGACCTGGTTAATCCCGCTAAGGGGAGAGAGGGGTCATTTCAATAATGACACATTGATAGAGTTACTTGTATCTCAGGACGATAACCATATATGGACTGTAGCCACTTTTGTTTTGCTGGCAATCAGAACTCGTAAAGCAGCAATAGGGTGCTGATATTACTCTCAACTGCTTGCTCTATTTTTGTTAGGCAGAGGACCCCCCTTTGATCTTTTTGAGCTGTATTTACTTATGAAACTGTATACTATGACTGCCTTGTTTGATGGTTGGATTGATTCCTAGTTGATGTTTTTGTATATTTGTATTTGTATTTGTTATTTTGACTATGGCGAAAGCCAGTGTTTAATAAATTATTATTATTATCTTGCCACATTCCAAATATCTTTTGGTAGGTACTTTTTGGTACATGCTGGCACATTCAGCGAATTAGTGAGAGGAGGCAGGCACAGCACATACAAACTAGAGATGGTAGAGGCAGCAGCAATGCTTCTTTCTCCTTCTGCTCTCACCCTTTTGACTGAGAGAAGAGGACTTGGAGGTGAAAAACGCATGGGGCCAGGAGCTAGGAAAACGAAAACATCAAGGTTCTGCCAAGTCACAGAGGTTGCAAAAACAAAAATGGTGAAAAATCAGCCACCTGCAATTCCAAAAGCAATGGAATTGCAAAAAGTGTCCTGGAGTTAAAAATTCTACCAAACATTCAGCAACATTTTGGGATGTCCCAATGATTTGGGAATGGCAGGTTTTGATTAAGCACTACTCTTCAGTAAAGAAGACATCAGTAGTTCAGCATAAGAGATCATAAACAGTTTCTACCTGGTTACAAGAGCTTCACTGGGTAAAGAGTTAATGTTTTGTTTTGATATTAATAGGGTCATCATAAAGACAACATAGCAATACTGTATCAGGGAAGACACCCACCTACAGTTTGGGCTAGGACAGATGCAAATTTTGACAACATGACCGCCACAGGTGTCAAAGTTTCACAATGCTGTACTCAGTAACATTGCTGTACTCAGTCACACTGGCTCATGTTTTGGGGCCTGGGTTCATAGAAAAGGCTTCTGAGGTCTCCTGGTGTGTGTATGTATGTGTGTGTGTCCCCTTAATCATTTTTCTGCCACATGTTGTAGAGGTAGAAGACCCAAGTGAAAATAAAGATGTAAAATTTTGTGACAATAGGTGCACCTGGGAGGGTGACATGGCACCTTTTGTAGATGAAAAAAATCTCACTGGCCATTAGTCTTCCTCACTCTTTAAATTATTTTGGGTCCCTCATACAAATTTCAACCACTCCTGGCAGAAAGGCGAAAGGCTCAGTCTTAAAATTTCATAACAGGTGCACCCAAGAAGAAAGATATGGACTCTCTTGTTGCTAAAATGACATAGCACATTGCCTGACTCGGGAAACCAGGCTTCATTATTCTGGGTGCTTGCTGTACAGAACTACCAATTTGGTGTAAAAATGAACACAGAGTTAGCAGACTTGCAAAGCCAACGCTAGCAATAAAAATTAATGGACGTTAACTTGGAATTGCCTCTGTATACCTGCCCCTTTCCATTCTCTCAGGATCCCAGTTGCAATTCTCTATCAGCACCTGGGCCTTGAACCCTTAACCCCAGGGTTCCTGGGACAGTGGGAGGGACTGCAGCACCTCTGAGTCTCCTTGCCTCAAGTCCAGGACCCAGGGGCCCTCCTCCACTGGCCAGACCACACATTCCTCCTGTCTTCAGCCTCACACCTCAAATCTTCATGGTTGGTTGCCTGCCAGCCAGCATATATGGCTGGCTGAGAGCAATAGGAAGCTGAGCAGAACTTCTGACTCGATTCACTTCCAGTTCCTGTCCCTGCCTAGTTCCCACGTCTCCTGCTTCTTGGTTCTGCCTCCTGTTTTTCCAATCCTGCTCTGCTCCAAGCTCCTGTCCTCATCTGCACTCCGCTTTGCTTCAAGCCCTTGTTCCCCTCTTACTCCCAGCCCGGGCCCTGATCCTGCACTCCAACTCTGCCATCCACCCATGTACCAGACACCTCACAGCCCATGCCCCTTACAGTTCATTCTGGAATCACACCTCATTTATTCATGCTCCAACATTCTTAAACTTTTTATTTGCAATAAAGTGTTGCACTGGGAAAGTGCAACTAGTTTTCATGGTTTTGCTGTATTTTGTCTTATGCAGAATTTCCAATATAGTAGAAATGCGCCATGTGCAACGGCAAAAATATGACTCTGTGGTTTTTGAAGACATGAACTAAATTCTGCAAAGGACAAAGGAGTTCCATGTGTTGTTTTTTCCCCGTTTTTTTCTCCATATAAGAGGTAGGTCAGCTTTGGAGAAAACAAAAACGCTGGGATGATTAAACTTCTAGTCAAATCGCTGTAGATGACTATCAAAAGAAAATGACCATTACGAGGTAATCAAGCTTTTCAGGGGTTTGAGACTTTTAATATAAGGTCTAAAGTTCCCTTAAAGTGAACATGACTTCCAGACACACACGCTTAATTATTTTTACCTCCCAAATATTTACAGATCACGTGTCTTCGATTTCCACATTATTAAAAGTTCTTGCATTGACCTGCAATACGTAAATGACATCACAGCATTAAACAGAGTTTAAGCAGCAACCGTAGGTTGGAAGTCTTCTGCTTCTAGATAATAAGATGAATTCACATCCGGTTTACTGGTCCAGCCAGATCCCTTCCTCGTCCGTCTCTGGTACTTTGATGAGGTAGGTTTTTCAGACTGTGACTTTCTCCATCACGTTGTCTGTGACATGCACCTCGTCCGCCTGAACAGTAACTGTGGCTGACTGACCACACATGTGCTGGTGATCCTTCCAGTCATGCAGGAGGAGACAAAGAGAGACTGTGAAAGGAAAAACAAGGAGACTGTATGATCTAGTTGAATCAAGCAGCACAGATCTGGACTGAGGAAAAACAAGCCTTTTATGGAATGCCATTTTCCATGGAGATTCCCAAAACGCATATCAAACATATAAACCACATCCAACCACCACTGGGATGATGCTTAACAGCAAAACAATTTAAGAAGGGAAGATAGGAATAATGTATCTATCGAGTAATGCAAACGGAATTTAAATGGGCAGAATGAAAACTCCCCAGGACACAATAGGTAGTGGTACCTATCCTACACTTGTGGAAAGTGCCACAGGAATTTTAATGACCATAATCAACCTTAATTTGAAAGACAACACAGCACGCCACTAGCACCATGCCAGGGAACTGGCTCAGTACTAAGATGGGGAGAGGGCCATAAGTATCTTCACCCCCCACCCCTTGTCTGAGTCCATCAGGTCCAACCACAATGAGCTGATAGGACAGGATCCCAAATTGTAAATGGATCTAAAATACACAGGTAAGAGAAGACCCAGGTGGGGGGTAGCAGTCTCAAACAGGAATAATCTACTGTGCTGCTAGTTGTACGATACCAGCAGTGTGCTAACTCTTCTGTTGGGAAACTTCAAGCCCATGAGCCATATACGGCCCATACCCCTTTAAATCTGGCCTACTGGGGCCTCCCCCGGCTACTGTTGATATGAGTATGCAGGCCCAGAATACTGGAGCAGTGGGTGGGGAGGTCTCTGCTGTCTACTGCTAGTATATAAGATACAGCCCCAGCCTTTCTCTGGCCAGAAAACTGGTGTTTTGTATGAAACAGTTGATCGGTGGGGAGCACCAGGGCACACGCAGGCATCCACACACCCCCTACCTTTTGGGGTGCAGCACACTCACCTATTTCAAATAGTCAATATGGCTCCCTGCTCCTGTTGTTGTTTTTTCAAAATGGCACCTACTCTCTAGCAGGAAGCTGAAATTATGGCTTCCAAATGCTGTTTATTACTTTCAGCTGAACAACTCACATTATTCTGTGTTTACTGTATGGAAGTAACCTGGTGTAACTGCTTGCCTTTGAGATTCTTGTGAAAATCAGATGCACATTTCATGAAGCAGTTGCAACCAAGTGAGCTTTTAATCATATTCTAACAATTCAACCCTGTATGTACTAAGTACAGGGTTGAGTTCGAAGGGACTTTAAGAGCCTTCTAGTCCAACTCCCTGCTTTGATGCAGGAAGCCCACAGCTGCAACATCGCTAACAAGTGGGTGAGCTAAAATTAGGACTGTTAAGTTGTGTAATATTAGAAGACTGTTTTATTGTTCTTGCTGCACTTGGATGCATTTAGCTTCAAGCAATAACACCCAATAAGGACATACTGAAAGAGCATGACTTTGGATAAACTGGGAGGAGGCGAGAAGGGAGTAACAAGAGCCAGAGATGAACAAACATATTCCACAGTCTTGGTGTAGATGTTTGCCTTTACTGACATGCCGACTAATCCCTTTAACCCACTCATTTGGGAAGTATTCAGCGTACAATGTGTGTATGTTTCTCCCCCTAAATAGGGGGTAACTGTGATGTATAGAGAATATATTATTACCTTCCTTTGGCAGAAAGTTGAGCAGTAATTGACTTTATGGCATCCGGTGCACTCATTCATGGCTTCCCGGCCACAGTTTACGCAGGATTGCTGTGATATTGAAAGAAGAGTGGGAAGGTTTGGTGAGAGGCTTCCTACTATGAGTTAACAGTAGCCTAATTACAGGGGACAAAACTCAAAGCAAGGTAGAAGAGGGAGATGCACAACTACTGGGATTAGTGCACACAATGTCCTTAGTAGTGGTTTGCAAATCCATGCCCTTCTATTGACCACAGTTCCTTACAATGGTAAAGAAAGTGAAACAATTTGGAGCTGGAACATCAAATTTCCCAGAATTCCACCCTTCTGCCTTCTTTAATAGCAAAGCAACCGTACAAAGTTATTAATTATACAGTTGGACACTGTATAATATATTATACATTACATTATACAGTACAAATCCCCCCCAGAAGACCTCTCTCTTCCATCAGGTTTTCCCCAGCTCATCTCCACAGACAGCTCAGAATTTCCTTCGCTCCTGTAACTAAGCTAAGCCTGTGCACCTGCAACTTTTCAACTTTGTGAATATATTCGTCTTTCCTTGTGCTCCCCTCTCCCTTCTCTCTACTAGATTGTAAGCACCTTGGGGCAGGGAATTTATTTATTTATTTAAATTTATCTGCTGCCCTTCCCCCAAAGGCAAAGGGCAGCTAACAGTCAGTAAAGTAATACCAATAATAAAATTCAAGCTATAAAAACCCCACCCTTCTTTCAAAACTCCCACCCGCCCTACAACCCTAGCCAGAAACCCAACCAACCCCTATCCCCATTCATCAAATGCTTTGTTAAATAAAAAAAGTTGTACACTGCCTCCGGAAGATGCTTAGGCTCATGAAAGCCTCCTGGGGAACCAGGGTTGCCACCTGTGGTGGTTTTTTACCCGACACTCTCATAGGCCAAAATGGAAGTGTCAGGTAAAAAATTACCAAAGGTGGCAACCCTATGGGGAAGAGAGTTCTACAAAACTGGGGCAGCAACCGTGAACACCCTCCTGCACACCCCATTGTCCCACGGTCAAGGGTAACGAATGGAAGCTGCAAGAGGGTTCTCCTGGCCAACTGTAGGGGCTGCAGTGGGACATGTTAGGACAGGAGTCTTTCAGCTATAAGGGACCCAGACTGCTTAGGGATTTAAAGGTCAAAACCAGCACCTTGAATTGTACCTAGAAAACTATAAGTATCCAGTACGGACTTCAGAGCACTGGTGTAACGTGCTCCCAGCAATCCGACCCCCCCCCCCAAAAAAGCCGGGCTGCCGCATTCTCCACCAGCTGCAGATTCCAAACAGTCATCAAGGGCAGCCCCACGTAGAGCGCGTTGCAGTAATCTAGCCTCGAGGTGATGAAAGTATGGATGACAGTAGCAAGATCTGAATCAGAGAGAAAAGGTTGTCGACTCCTCACCAGATGGAGTTGGTGAAAAGTGCAACCGGACACTACCTCAGCCTGATGTTCCAGACATAGCGAGGGATCTAAAAGCACTCCAAGGCTGCGAACCTGACTGACCAAAGGGCTGGACCCCATCAATAACAGGAGTCACAATTCCCTTCAAGTCACAAGGCCGGCCAACCATCATCACTTCAGTCTTGTTAAGATTCAGCCTCAATCAGCTCACCCTCATCCAGTCCCCAACCACAGCCAGGCATCAGGTAAGCACCGAGACTGTGGGACCTGTGTCGTAAGAAAGAGAGAGGTAGAGCTGAGTGTCATCAGAGTATTGATGACACCTCACCCCAAACCACTGAATGACCTTGCCCAGCAGCCTCAGATACATGTTGAACAAGAGGGGAGACCGAACAGAACCCTGTGGGACATCACAGGGGAGGCCTCACAAGGACGATGAGCAGTCACCCATCACCACCCGCTGCGACCTCTCTGACAGGAAAGAGCACAGCCACTCAAGAACAGTCCTGTGCACCCCCACCAGGTCCCACAACAGCACTTCATGATCAACTTTATCAAAGGCTGCTGGAAGATCTAATAAGATCAACAAGGTAGAATTCTCCCTGTCCATCTCGAGGCGCAGATCATCGACCAAAGCCACAAGCACAGTCTCCGTGCCGTATTCAGGACAAAAACCAGACTGAAAGGGATCCAGGAATCCAACAGCATCAAGATCGACCTGGAGCTGCCAGGCAACAACCTGTTCAATAACCTTCCCTAGAAAGGGAAGGTTAGAGACAGATCAGTAGCTGACCAGAGAGTCAGGGCCCAAAGATGGTTTCTTAAGCAGGGGCTGGACCACTACAATTTTAAGGGTGTCTGGCACCCTCCTTTCACATAGGAAGGCACTGACAACCCCAGACAACAGTGGCCTCAACGGTTCCCAGCTGGCTTTCACCAGCCAGGATGGGTAAGGATTTAATTCACAACTGGTTGCCCTCATCACACCAAGCACCTCTCTCGCACCAGTGGGTGATACCAATTGAAATTCATCCAAATAAACAGGACAAGATTGAGCTTCCATAACCCCAAACTCTGACTCTGCTCAAAATGGCAGTGCCCAAGTCGTGGTGAATACAAGCGACGTTGTCTGCATGTCACAGCAGACATTAGATGACTCCATTTCCTGACAGAGACAGGCCAGGTTAACCAGGCCCTTCACCACCACAGCTTTCCCAGATGGGACTTTGCAGATGCTATGATAGCAGAGAAGAAAGCTTTCTTCACCAGCATCACAGCCACGGCAGGGACTTTTTGGATCAGCCCATGCGGTCTTCCTTTCCTGGGGGGCCACAATGGGGAGGGCGTTCTCAGTGGCCGCACCATGGCTGTGGAACTTCCTCCCAGCAGAGGTCCAGGTGGACCTGGACCGCTCCTCCTTTAGACGATTTTGTAAGAGCTGGCTGCTCTGTCAGGCTTTTGGCGAGGGGGATGGGTGGGGGGGAGGGGTTAGGGTAGGGGGTTTTTTGTTTCTATTTTCTTGTTTCTGTTTTTTGTTTAATTTCTATGACTCTCCCCTGCGGAGATTTTATATTTTTATTAATTGTTAATTGTTTTAATTGTTTTTATTTGTGTTTAAAATTGTGAACCACCCCAAGCTGTTTTTTCAGGAGGGGCGGGTATAAAATTGTAGAAATAAAATATTTTAAGTAATACATATACACATGTATATACACACACACACGCACTTTATATAATTATAAATTAATATTAAATAATACTACTACTACAAGTATTCATTACAGTGGTTTCTCATAATCTGTTTTAGGGTGCTCTTTGCATTTCTCTGTACAGAGGAAAAATAATCTTCAGACAAGCACGTTGTTTAACAAAGAATAAGGTATTTTAAAGGGATTTTAAAAAGCAAACAATCTAAATTAACTACAAGAAAATTTTAAGAATGGATAACTTCAAGAGAACCATATACACTTAACTACTTTAACCCTGTTGTTACAATGGATAACTGAACCATGGTATTGCCATGTCAACATTGTTGTAAACTAGCTGACATAGGATTTTATGAGTTAAAGTTCCTTGTAGCATATAGTAGATCAAAGGAGGTTTATATCATGCATAGTTTGGTTTACTGAAACATTTAAAAAGTTGAGTCCATGAGAGAAGAATCCTAAATCATAGCACAAGGAAGTTAACATTAACAATGGGATTTGCCCTTATAACCACAACAATGCATAGCTGTGATCCTCAATTTTCCTTAAAGATACAGAACAAGGATGCAAATACCCTCATGCCCGTCATTTTACCAATGGCTTCTTTACCCCAGAAGTGTGTGTGGAGGATCAAATACCTGAGCAACCAGTCCCGATTTAGGCTGCATGCCCTAGCAGTGTGAAAAAATAGAGCCCAGGCTCACTGTGAGGAGAAACTGATGTTTTAAGTGTCTCATCAAGCTACCAGTGATTCCCTACCATTTCAACCAACTTTTATTTTTCTATTTGTCTTTTGGTTTTGGTTTCCTTTTTTATGGGGAATAACACCAAAGTCAACCTCAGAAACCTTCAAACAACAGTGCACATAAGAACATTGGGGATAACACACCCAAGTTACCCTGAAAAACCTTTGAATAACTCTCTCTCCCCCCCCATCTCTCTCACAGATTCTCTTTCACACACAGAGATTCTCTCCCTGACACACACATACACACGCAGATTTTCTCTCTCTCTCACACACACACAGATTCTCTCACACACCACCCATGACACACACATACAAACACACCCACCACACACACAGGATTTACAAGCACAGAAGCTGTAGAAGTTGGATGTGCAAAAAATGAAAATGCCAAGAGTCAGACATGGAGGGAGGGGAGGGATACCCTTGTTCCGATCTGGTCTCCTTCACCCGCCGTGGGTCAAGGCTGGTGCCAAAGTCAGAACCTACCTATCAGCCACACTCTGTGCTCACTGCTGCTGCCTTGAGCAGGGGCAAGGCTGCACCGCCAGCTACTGGGCTGAGAAGCTTCAGACTGCCCCGGCCAGGAGCACGCCTGGCAGCTTTGCTCGGCAGGGCCGCGTGCAACTCCCATCAGCCACAGAGGGAGTGAGCATCGGTGAGCAGAGTGAGTGACCCAGAAAGAGGAAGGAGGGCTCGGATTTGCTGGGACCCCCCCATTTCCCTAGGCCTCAGAGTCGGATTGCTGCTAGGGGAAAGGGCCGGCGGGGTTGGTACCATAACCCTAGCCCCTCACTGAGTCGCCGTGGCAGTCACCATAATGGGACTGTGCCCCACCCCACTCCAGGGTCTTTAGGCCTTTACCCTGGGTCGAGAGGGGGCTGGGGGGGAGCTGAGCTGACTCATTCTGAGACAGTGACTTGAAGATTCGGTTGCGGGCCAGCAGTGGGATCACTGTCAGTGTCATCATGATCAGCAGGCTCATGGCTCAGCAGCAGCAGCATGAGTCCCGGCAGCTTGTCATCAGTCAGGCCACGGCGCCAGCGAGGAAGAGAGAGACAGACGTCTCAACTGACTTTAGGGCTGCGGTACTGCGTGGTGGCGCTACCGCGCACGTGCAACTAGCTGCACATGCCAAAAAATCCCGCCGGCTGGCCCCAGCTGCACTCTGCACTTCCGCTCTGGGTGGAAGCATAGAGAGCACAGCTGCGGCCAGCCAGCAGTGAGACTCGGGATGGAAGGGCAAATTCCGGACCCTTAAATGGTCTGGTTCTCCTCCCATCCCGGACAGCTGGAGCTGTCGGGAAAACCGGGCGGTCCGGGACAAATCTGGACCCTTGGCCACCCTAGGCCACACTGGCAATTTAAAACTAGCTAGTGTGTCAAACAAAAACAAAAAAAGAAAGAAATGAGGGGAGCTCTCCTGCTCCCCTCCCGCAAGCTATTCAGTAGGATACAGCATTTCCCTCCAGGATGGGGAGATGCTGGAGCTGGGGATTGCACACTGGCAGGAAGCTGTAGAGCCCTCCCCAGCACCCCAGCAAAGGGTCACATTAATAGCAGTCACAGAGGAGCCAAATTTAAAGGAGAATGGAGTTGTATTTGGACCATGAAGCAGAGGGTACCTATCCCAAGTTTATATGATCAAGATAGCAACTGCCTTATGAGAAATGAGACACAGAGCAGGGAAACAGGAATGTGAAAAAGCTGTTAGGCTGCCTTCTGATGAACAGAAGAAACTGAGGCAAAACCTTCAAGTTAATTCAATCGAAGTAACTACCCCACTTCAGTAGTGTTCAGAGGAACAGTGCAACTGAAGTAACTAATTTGATTTAACTAAATCAAAGTAACTACTCCATTTGGGTAGTGTTCAGATGAACAGTGTAAACTGAAGCAGTACTGTGTCAATTTCTCCCCGGAGGAGATGTAATGACCACAGAACTGAGGTCACTACCCTCACACTGATAGGTATTCAAATGAACAGTTAACTTTGAATACAAAAGGAAGGGCAGTATGTATTCCAGATTTTTTTTTAAAAAAAGAAGTACATACTTCTCTTGCTAATACTGAATAACCTCAGTTTAGTGCTCTGTTTGTGTGAACTCTTCAGGAGTAAGACAGAAGTACAGCCCAACTATATTGAATTAACTGTTCATTGGAACAGGTCCTTAGAAAAATAAGGCCATGGGGTACATTGCCGCTTCCCCCATCATATGGGGACAAAGAGGGGCAGAAGGGAAACAAATTTTATAATTGCAGATGATTTTTTAAAAAATTGGTGTTTTGGTATCTGTTGCTTCATTCTTGTATTGGTGGGATCTTATTAAAATGAAAGAGCTGTCTATTTGGGTGGTTCATTTAAACTAGAGCAGGAAGAGTGAATGCTTTACTCATTCACTTTCCAACTCATCAAATGCCTGACGTGCCATTAGCAACAGGGAGCAGCTGTTGTGCAAAGCCACCCCAGGACATAGACCTTGGCTCTGAATATATTACCACACCGTGGAAGTTTTAACACAAGCTGGATCCTCTCTCTCTTCTAGGTACAACTGATTTAACGTTCGGTGCTCCAATTAACACTTAGCTCATTCACACCATCTGCCTGCAATCTTATCTGCATACCTAGAAAATCAGCAAGCGTCAGAAGATTATATTTGAATAGTGTTAATGTTCTGACATGAATACACTAAGTTAAAGCTGGAGCCAGAGCAAGAGCTATTAGCACTTCCAGACAAAGGGCATCTGCAGCAGCACTTGAGGTACTTTCTGGACAGATTCCTAACAACACCGTGTATGGAACTCACCCCCTACACCAATGCTCTCCATACCTGTTTGGGTGCACAGAGGAGTAGTCTCCCACATGTAGCTCTCCCATGCTCTACCAACCCTTTACAGTTGGGGTGGGGAAACCCCAGCCCATGAGCCAAATATGGCCCCTGGCTGGTTTTTATTTGGCCCCTTCCCAACTCCTGGATATGGCTAGCAGGTCCAAGTTGTAGTCTCATGCAATGAAGGCGTACACTCAGGGGAGAGGAGAGAAGGGCATGCACTCAAGGAGAGAGGATGTAGCCCTGGGACTGATCCATTATTTGGGCCCTCCTCGCCCTTTCCCCCATCTTGAGCTCACCCCTTAAGCATTCCCGCCAACTCCTATATCTGGCCCACAAAGCTTGTACAAATTTACAAAATGACCCATGGTCGTGGGAGGTTCTTCATTCCTGCTTTTCAGAGCATAGGACCAAGCACCCACAGGGTCACATAACACAGAGCAGAGCCCCATGCTCCAAGCAATAGCAGGATCTAGGCCACTGTTACTGAAGCCTTCATACAACAATATATAAAATATTAATACAGAGGGCTCTTTAGAAGCCAAGTATTTTAATGTGGAAATGGGAGAGGCAAGAGACGAAGTAATTAAGTTGCCTCTTATTGGACCAACTTCTGCTGGTGAACACATGGATGCTTTTGAGCTACAGAGAGCTCTTTAAAAGCTCGAGTGCTTCCATGTGCTCCCCAAGAGAAATTGGTCCAAAAAACCCACCAAAAAACCCCAAACCCACATTATCTTAACTACACTGTATCTTGCCTCAATCATGCTGTGGACCAGTTAGGTAATCACACTTTAATACATAAATGGGGCACAAACACCAGATATTACAACACAAGCCTTGTATTTACCTTAATGATGATTTCTGTTTTTCCATCGACATCTTCCGTTTGTTGAAATAATTGATTCTGATACTGCTGCAATAAAAGAGACGTTACAAAGCTTAGCTTTCTAGACACGTCATGTTGCTGTGACACGGAAGCACAACAAAGGGGTTTTAATACAGACTGCTCTATTGTTACCCAGTTTTCTATTGATTACGTGGAGAAACTAGCTCACCATTTGGTCCTGTGGCTGTATTTGCTTCCCAAAACCCCAAGAATGTAGAGTTATAAGGGCACTGAAATGCGCCACTGTCATTCCTTAGCAGGTGTCACGACATTTACCAGAGGTAAACAGAAGCCTGCATGAAAGCTGTTTGCTTGAAATTAGGCATGCTGATTATTTGCCAGTGCAGTACTTAGTTAAATGCTAAAAGACAATGCTACTCCAATCTAACATCTTCCATTCCACCCAAAAAGAACCCATTCATTAACAGGGGAAGTTAGTGATACAGGAAATCTATCATGCTGACAAAAAGGGTAATGCAATTTTAGGATGTATTAAGTGAAGCATTATTTCCAAGTCAGCAGAAGTAATCGTTCTACTCTATTCATCACTTGTCAGACCTCACCTGGTATTGTGTCCAGTTTGGGGTACCTCGTTTTAAGGACATTAACAAATTGGAGCAGGCTTAGAGGAGGGCAGTGAAGATGATGAAGGACAGGGGATGGATCCATGGCACAGATCCATGATCTGGAACCTCTCCTTCCTTCCCCCATTTTCAGCACATTCCTTAAGCAAACTCATCTCCTCTCCCATCTGGCCCACAGACTTTGAATTAATTTTCAAAGTGGCCCACAGGAGGAAAAACGGTCTCCACACCTCTGCTTTGCGATGAGCCAGCTTCCCTCTGTCAGCTGAGAGAGACAAGGTGAGTGATGCAGCAATTCAATGGTGATGAGAAAAAAACCACCCATAATAAACGTTTCCAAAACCATATCGGTCTTACTATCCCTGCCCCCACAAGGGAAAAAAAATGGGAGGTCGAAGACCCCTGCAAATCAGCCAACCACTACCAGGGTACTAACAATGCCAATCTACTGAAGCCAAATCCAAATCCTATGGCTTTATTACTTTATACTAGCAGGTAGAAAAATTGGACAACAGGTCTGAAATTCATACTGTATATGGAACTCCATTTCTCTGGGTTGCAATCTATGTATTTCATAGGAATTTTGTATTATTATTATTATTATTTATTTTATTATTAGCAAGCATTTATATAGCGTCAGCAGTGTACCTGGCACTTTACAAAGTAATGGAATAGACACGGTCCCTGCCCTAGCGCTTACAATCTGAGAGACGGGGGCAGGGGGGCTGGTCCATGTGGTGAGGATAGGAGTACACAGACCTCAGGTAACAGATTGTACTGAATGGTAGGTATCAGCAGGAGTTAGGAGAGGAGTTAGGAGGAGTCGGGGAGGGCAGAATGGAAGAGGTGGGTCTTGAGGAAGGATCTGAAGGTACGAAGGGATGGGGCGAGGCGGATGTGGGCAGAGAGGGAGTTCCAGGCATGGTTAGGGGAGCAGGGGAAGCGTGGGAGGGCGGGAGAGGGGACAGAGGAGGAGCAGAGTTCACGGACTGGAGTACAGAGGGAAATTAGCGCAGAGAGGTGAGGGGGAGCGAGGTTGTGAAGAGCTTTATAGGTGAAGACTAGGAGCTTGTGCAGGATTCCTTCAGGAAGGGGGAGCCAGTGAAGAGTGGAAAGGAGGGGCTGCACATGGTCGAAGCGACTGGCGAGGTAGATGACCCTGGCAGCAGAGTTTTGGACAGAGATAAGGGGAGAAAGGGGAGAGCGGGGGAGGCCACTGAGAAGGAGGTTACAGTAATCGAGGTGAGAGATGGCCAGGGCATGAACAAGGGTTTTGGCAGACGAGACAGAGAGAAAAGGGCGAATCTTAGCAATGTTATGGAGGGAGAAGCGACAGGATTTGGCAACAGAGTCGATGTAGGGTTTAAAAGAAAGGGGTGAGTCAAAGAAGAAGCCTAAACTACAGGCTTGGGGGATGGGAAGGATCGAAAGGGAGGAGGGAGAGGAAGAATTGGGGTGGGGGAGATAAGGAGATAAGATAAGAAGATAAATCAACAATTCTTATTGTAGTTTGCATTTTGCATGACATCAGGTTACATGCAAAATTTCACACTGTCATTTCCTAAGAACATTCGTCCCATTTTTCAAGTGCTCCTCTCTCACCATAGCCCACGGGAAAGAGATGTTTCCTTAACCCCCTCTTCTGGCTTTCAAACAACCTCTTAATCTCTCTCAGCTAATTATCCAGAGCAAGCTCTCCACCACCCATGACATCCCCACTCCTACAGAAACAAGGTCTTGCCAAAACAGGAGACGTAAAACATGTCTTCACATCTCAACTGAGGGCAGCTTACACAAGTTAATAAAGCACATAAGTAAATCATACATACTATACACACTCTCTCTATCAGAGGTATGCTGTGTTTCTACAATAAAAACTTACAAAATGCCACCTTACAATAGAACATCTGAAAGTATACAAAACTCCTAATATTATTCCAAAAGGTCTTGAGATCAAGAATCCCTTATCATATCCAGAATGTAACTTGATAACCATAAACTGGTACTCAAACAAACATAATTTAAGTATATGCCTCTTATTCACAATGATAGCCAAGAAATTAGAGAAGAGGAAAACCTTAAAACACACTCTTCAAAAAGAACTGATGCAACAGCAAGACCAACTTAATCCTAAAGAATTTGCTCACCTCCTCAATCAAATTAACTACACAAAACATAATACTTTTAATAGAAATTATCTAACAAAAAGCAAAAAACTCAAAAGAGACATTTTAAGATACCATCTTCCTCTCCTTCCAGCCAATTAAGATACTTTCACTTTAACTACACACAATGAGCCAGCTAGAAAACATACCAGAAACAGAAGATTCAAAAGACACCCTCCAAAACACAACACATCCTATCATAACAGTCAGACAGAAGACCCCAAAACAGTAGTGGATCTCACCGAAGGCTTGATATCACAAAGTGAAATTAAACTTCTCTCCAGAGGACTTAACTTTTGACCCATACCAAAAGACCATAATACAGCACAAATGAAAAGTGACATCAAATCGTTTGAGAGACGGTGTAGATTAAAAGAATTTTTTTATGATGAATAAAAAAAAATTACAAGATGCTTATCATAAAGATCCCTTCCTTCAGTTCAAAACTCCTAAAACATGGACTCCTAATTAAAACAGAAATCCTGTTCTGGAAACTTTTCTTCTATCTATTAATAGAATCATAAACAACCACACACCACCCACAACGTATGACAACCTTTCTAAAGAAGAAAGAGC
>QEPC01013222.1:4291345-4324715 GCA_003113815.1 Sphenodon punctatus
GCCGGCTGTCAGCCTGTTCTCGCTCTTCCCCCCTCCCTTCCCGTTTCCCTTGTGTGGGCGTTCCCTTGTGTGCCTTGTAGCTTCGTTTGCCCTCAGGCGGCCATGTCTGTGTCCCGCCCCTGCCTGTTGCCTTGTGGGGGTTTAGCGCCCGGCGGGGGTTCGGCTGCACGTCTGTTGTGCTGCCGCGGCCCGCGATGGTGCGGCCCAGTTCCGGCCCGTGGTCCCGTTCCCGGCACGTCTGTTGGGGTCGTTTTCCCACCCCCGGCTGTAGTTGCGCTGTTCACCCCCCCTGGTGGTTCACTGTGGTGAACCGGCCGCCCGTAACGTCTGAAAATACCCATAATGTCTAAAATTACCCAGAGTCTTTAGTTATAAAAAATGATGAAAGTCCCTTCAGGCTTGCCTACATTAACCTTTTGGGAATCTTTATGTATAACAATTGCTTGTTAGCATTGGAAAGAAAATCAATTCCAAATAGGACTATGGACACTTTCTCATGTTACACAGGAATTGTTATTATTTGTAATGTTTAAAAACCAGGTTTAAACCAATGTGCCTATAGTGCTGTGACCTTTCAGTGACTCGTGTAGGAGACATGTAACTCCAGGGACAAAGTGGTCTTGTCCGCCAGGTTAAGTAATGTCACTATGTAGCAGCCTGCTTGTCTGTGTCGCTATACTGCACATGGACCTCCGAGATCACTCCCAACTCTATGATTTGATGAGGTTTTTATCCTGACTCTGATCGAGGGCCTGGTCTGGCTGATGAGCCAGTAGCGGATGCCCCTTCCTTGTAGAATGCTGTGACATCACCGTGATCCACAACAGGGAGGACTACACAGGAAAGAGAAGAGAATGTTGGCGGTGATCTCAGAGGTCATCTAGTCCAATCCCCTGCTCAATGCAAGAAATATACAGCTAGAGCATCCCTGACAGATGGCCATGCAGTCTCTGTTTGAAAGCCTCCAGCGAAGGAGAGCACACCACTGCCCTAGGCAGTCTGTTCCACTGTTGAACAGCTCTTACTGTTAGGAAGTTCTTCCTAATGTTTAGCGGAAAGCTTTCTTGTAATTTAAGTCCATTGGTTCTAGTCCTGCCCTCAGGAGCAACAGAGAACAAGTCTGCTCCATCTTCTATGTGACAGCCCTTCAGATATTTGAAGATGGCTGTCATGTCTCCCCTTAGTCTTCTCTTCTCCAGGCTAAACATACCCAGCTCCTTCAATCTTTCCTCATAGGACTTGGGTTTCCAGATCCCTGAGCATCTTTGTCGCTCTCCTCTGAACCCGTTCCAATTTGTCAATGTCCTTCTTAAAATGCGGTGCTCAGAAATGGACACTCAGATGTACACAGTACTCCAGATGAGATCTGACCAGCGCAGAACAGAGTGAAACTATTACTTCTCGTGACCTGGACAATATGCATCTGTTAACGCAGCCTAAAATTGCATTAGCCTTTTTAGCAGCTGCATCACACTGTTGACTCATGTGTGATCAACTACAGCCCCAAGATCCTTTTCACATACACTGCTGCCAAGGCAGGTATCACCCACCCTATACTTGTGCATTTGATTTTTCTTACCTAAATGCAGAACTTTACATTTATCTCTGTTGAATTTCATTTTGTTAGTTTTGGTCTGCTCTGAACTGCAGAAGGTCCAGTCAGCTCTTCTATCCAGCCAACTCGCCATCCACATATATCCCTAATCCACACACACACACACCCCATTGAATTTACCTGTTATTCCTTCTAAGGCCTGAATCAGACAGGAGTGCAGGGTTCGGTGTGTGCTACACTATTATATTCATCAACTGAACTAGAGAAGATCAGGAAACATTTTGTTTTAATGTTTCCTGAATTTGTTGCACCTGCCAAAAACTGGAAGTCAAATCGTTGTTGTTTAAAACCAACCGATCCGCATTGTTATGATTTTATGTGTATAACAGTATAGTCTTGTGGTTTCCAGTTTAATTTTGTGGGGTGTGTTAATTTGTCTGGGGTAATCTTATTGAAGTTACAAAGATACAAAGGCTACAGCACCATGGACAGGGTTTGAGACCTCACCTTTCCCCACCCCAACACACACATTTGCATTGTGTACTAATTGGTAGTACTAATTCATGCGTAATAGTTACTGGTGATGAATCAGCATCATAACTACTACTTTATCAAGAAGAGAAACATGCGCTACTAATTAGTTATTGGCTTGCACATGGTAAAAAGACCAACACATCAGTGCATGTATTTTCATTACTTTCCAGTGTTGACAATCTCCTGTCCGTAAGCTCCACACTGCTGCCTGGAGGAAAATTCAGTAGTCTGTATGAAGTTAATAATTGGAGGTGCAGAGATCCTATATTGGGACATGAAAAATAGGCCAAAATCTTTTGTTTTGACACTGCCTACCAAATAACCCATACATTTTTGTTATGCTGTTGGACAAGGCTTCTCCTTCCCTCCCCGCAAAAGAAATGTGCTGAAGTCAGTTAGTTAAAAACTTAAACTTAGGAGCACAAATTACAGTAATATTGACTGGATAAACTTTGCAGATTCAAAACACAATATTGTAACTGGTTGGGTAAACATGGCTGAATAGGCACAAAAGTGAATTTTATATGGTCATTACAGACCCAGTCAGTTACTATGCTAGAGACTTAATTTTCAATAGAAGAAAATGTTGCTAAGCAACCTAAGTATCCAAGAATTTACATACAAAAAAACCCACTGGTGAAATTATTGTCTGGAGTGACTCCTTTGGGGAGGATCTTTTAGTCAGAGATAACATTTGGTTTCTTTTCACATTTAGGAGTGCGTGAAAGCTGAGTGGAAATTAAGTCCTGGGGAGTACAGTTCAAGGACTATTTGAGAATGGGGGAGAAGGGGTTCTTTGCTTCTTAAGTGCCACATTTCTAGACTTGTTTATATTGGAACTAGGAAGACGAGGGCAAACAACTGTAACGCTCTCTAACCAAAGGTTTTCGTTAATGAATTGCCCTGGCATTTTTTCACTATTTTTATATGCCAGTTGCGGAACTACTGTGGCCCCAATGCACAACTCTTCCCTTAAAACTATTGTAAATATCAGAATTAGCTTATCCATGCTTTTCTCTCTAAGCGTTTCCTAGAAAGGTCTCTCTTCTCCCCCTCTACTTAGAGAGAGAGAGAGAGGTTAGGTAGATGCTGGGGCTCTAAGCTGCCCAGGGAGGCAAGAAAGAAAGATATGTGCCTGAAGTAGGAAGCCAATGCAAGACAAGTCCATGGAAAAACTGCAGCAGATGTTTCAAACTCTGCGCTGCTTGCAATATCTGCTACAGTTTTTCCATGGACAAGAATCGGAAAAACATCAGGCACTGAAGAAAATAAACCTTTGCTGGGTGGGTTCCTGGACCACAAACAGGAAGTCACGCCAAGGGACGGCCAGATTAAAATGGGAAGAAGTGCAACTGGGCAAGCCTGTAATATGAATGAGCTTGGGCCCTTTAAAAAATTGTTGTTCCAAGGTATGCTGGAAAATGTAGTCCTCCATTGGGAAACCAGGAAATTGAAGTCCTAAGAATCATGTGGTAGGGTCAGGTTGACCAGAAGCTGTATGGAAATTGGTGCCTAGTAGGAGAGACCACAAAAAAACAAAAAAAACAACCTGCAAGTTGAGCCTAGACCCTGCACTATCAGGAAACCCTGCACCCTCAGGTTACCTTGGAAATGTGGAGGAGAGAGAAAGGGAACAGAAGAGAAGCTGAGAGAAGTTACTAAAAAGGAAAATTATTAATTGGAGATAGGGACTGAGATGATGAAACCCTACCAGGTGTCCTGACTGGTCTGGAACTCTACTCAAAGCAGAAGGTGAGAGACTGAAACAGAGATTGAGAGGGAACTGGGGAGAAAGACGTTGAATGAAGCAATCAAAGTTAAGCCTGTGTGGAGTCTTCATGTTTTGCAAACTGAGGACACTGAGTACAATGAAGCAGCACACATGAAGTTGAAGTGGAATTTATGCATTATCTAAAGGGGAAATTGCAAAACCAAAACCAGTCAGGAGGGTCCCACCATCACAGTCCTGTTATTTCTTTGATCCTTGTCTATTTCATTGCTGCACTGCTGCAGCTAACAGGAGTAAGGAAAATAATGATTAGAGAAATTCTCTGGTCACTACGGTCTCCTTACCAATTCTATCCTGTTGGGAGAGGGTAACACTATGAAAAACTATTTGCCATATTACCACAGATGGGGAAAATTTTGAAGGGAAAAAATTCACCAGGTTTTTAAAAAATTTATTATTATTATTATAAGCATTTATATATAGCGCCAGAAGTGTACCTGGCACTTTACAGAGAATAAAATAGACACGGTCCCTGCCCAAGAGCTTACAATCTAAAGACAAGGGGAGGGGAGACAGGGAAGGGGGAACAGAGGGAGAGACAAGGAATGCAACGTTCACGAGGATGTGAGAACTCAGGTGCACATTCTTGGCTTGGTTACAGTAAATGGGAGTTTGCAGATAACCGGTGGGGGATAATCCTGGGTGGGGATGATAGCAGGACTTAGAAAAGGCAGAGCCAAAGAGGTGAGTTTTGAGGAGGGACTTGAAGGTGTGCAGGGTGGGGGCAAGGCGGACGAGGGCAGGGACGGAGTTCCAGGCATGCGGGGCAGCAAGGGAGGAGCAGCGGAGGTGTGGGAGAGTGAGGGAGGGAATGGGAGAGGAGCAAAGTGCTCGAACAGGGGTTTGGAGGGAGATCAGAGCAGAGAGGTAGCGGGGAGCAAGGTTATGAAGGGCTTTGTAGGTGAAGATGAGGAACTTGTGCAGAATACACTCAGGAAGGGGGAGCCAGCGGAGAGAGGAGAGGAGAGGCTGCACATGGTCAAAGCGACGGGCCAGGTGGATGAAATTGGCAGTGGAGTTTTAAACAGAGATGAGGGAAGCAAGATGAGAGCGGGGAAGGCCAGTGAGGAGGAGGTTACAATAGTCAAGGCGTGAGATGACTAGGGCGTGGATGAGAGTTTTGGCAGAGGAGACACACAGAAAAGGGAGGATCTTAGCAATGTTGTGGAGGGAGAAGCGGCAGGATTTGGCCACGGAGTCAATGTAGGGTTTGAAGGTGAGGTGCAAGTCGAAGATGAAGCCCAAGCTACGGGCTTGGGGGACAAGGAGGATGGAGACCCCGTCAATGGCAATTGACAGGGAAGAAGGAGAGGAAGGATTGGGAGGGAAGATAAGGGAGTTCAGTTTTCGCCATGTTCAGTTTGAGTTGGTGTTGAGACATCCAGGCGGAGATATTGGAAAGAGAGTTGGTGAGACGAGCTAGGACAGAGGGGGAGAGGGAAGGAGTGGAGAGATAGAGTTGAGTGTCATTAGCGTATAGGTGGTATTGGAAACCGTGAGAAGCAATGAGTTTGTCTAGGAACTGGGTGTAGATAGAGAAGAGGACAGTGCCAAGGACAGAGCCTTGGGGAAACCCGACTGAGAGGGACAGGGAGGAGGAGGGGGAGGAGTTAGGAAGAGAAACATTAAAGAAGCGGTCAGAAAGGTAGGAGGAGAACCAGTCGAGGACAGAGTCCCAGAATCCCAGAGAGTGAAGCGATTCAAGCAGGAACGAGTGGTCAACAGTGTCGAAGGCAGCAGAGAAATCAAAGAGGACAAGAATAGAGTAGAGACGGTTGGATTTAGCCACAAGAAGATCGTTGGTGATCTTAGCAAGAGTGGTTTCAGTGGAGTGAAGGGGGCAGAAGCCAGATTGGAGGAGGTCAAGGGAGGAGTTGGCGGAGAGGAGGTCGAGGCAACAGGAGTAGACAACCCATTTACTTTTTCTTTCTTTCCCCTCCCCTATATTTGCTATTTGGAACATTGTACTATATTATCCATGGTATCTGTGCCACACATCCAACTGACAACAGTTGGAAAAGTGTCAAAAATTGTGTGGAAATAGGTTTGTCTCCACTTTCTACTTTTTCCAAACTGTCACCCTGCAATCTATGATGTCAAGTCCCCTGTCCCGTTTCTTTCCTGGCGACCTTTTGTCAGCGGCGAGAAGCTGACCTTTTGTCAGCTGCACTTTTGTCAGCGGAGAGAAGCAATATTGCAAGACAGCGAAAGGCAGATATGATCAGTCTCAGAAAGCATTATTGGGAATAAAAATATACATCTCACACATGCACACACAAAACTGGTTCACTGCCTTATACGTAGTTAGTGCTCTGAAATGCCATGCAAGAGCTGGAGAAACTACGTATGATCCCTTACTCCCTGTACCATGAGAGAATAGGAGCATAGTGACGAAAGTTGCATTCATCTTGAAAGGGAGTGTTCTAGTGTTCTTTCTGAACATTATTTGAGCAGTATCAATGAGCTCCCAAAGGGAACATCATCCGGCAGGAGAGAAGGGGGGTGGGAATTAACTTTTTTTTTAAGACCCCACAAAAAACAGAACAGGGCTTCTCCCTACAGTCTCCTGGAAGTTCCATGGCCCAATTCTCCACTGCCTGTACCTTATGCGATTCTTTATACTTCTGTCAAGTGGATGTAAACAGCCTTGAACAAATAAAAAAACCCACCCATATATTACCTGCCCATGAAATTTTGTATTTACCTGCTTAGTTACCTACCCTAAAACTTTCATAATTTTTCCAAACCTGGGGAGCTGGACAGGTGCAAAGATACGATACAAGGCTGATATAAAAATGCTACTAAATCAGAATGGTAGCACTTTACTCTTACTCTACAAAAGCACAAATGGACCAGCAGGAAGGCAAGGTAAAGTTTGATTTCCACATTATTATTATTATTATTATTATTAATAATAATACAGTGCAAGCAATGTACCTGGCACTGTACAATCAGTAGTTAGAGACAGGCAAAGTTAAATTTAAACAGTCTCTGCACACACTCCTGTCAGCAGTTGCCAGCTGATGGGAGGAGAGTTGGGGAGGAGTATTTACCCACACACAGAGCCACATCTAATGAAAGAAGGAGCTGGCTTTGGAGAACCCTCTTCAAACACAAAGCTGCATTTAGAGAAGCAATGGGGGGGGGGGGGAATCCTGCCTGCATAACTCGCTCCAATGGGTTCCACTGGAGATAACTGAATCCCTGAGAAGAGGGGGAGTGCATGCGATGAGCAATGTCTCTCAGAACCAGTGATACTAGCAAAGAGAGATTACCTCACCATGGGAGCAGCCTATCTAAAGCAGTGGTTCCCAAACTACACAACCCCATTTTGAGACATAATATAATCCTGTAATGTCAGAGGGCACAGACAATGCAAAGCATATCAAATATCAACCAGAATGTATGAATTCATCTAAAGGTGGTGTGTCCTCCCTACTTGGGGTTGTGACCCACAGTTTGGGAGTCTCTGATCTAAACATTTTTTAAGTTGGTAAAAACCTTAGATCTCATAACAACTTGAATAAACCATTTTGTCCTACCTAGTCTCCCCACTACTCTACCCAGTGACATGCATCCAATTCTCACTCCTCTAACAAAGAGAGTTATGACTGCTTGTTCGCCGTAAAGGAAAGAAAGCAAACGTCTGGTTAGGCAGCCAAAGTTTCTGCTATTATTTAGTTGTATGGTGTGCAGCTCTTGTATCAGCCACCCTTTCCAAACACCATTTAGGTCCTTGATGTCAAGGCTCTGGATTTGCAAGCACTAAAGCAAAGAGTTAAAGCTATTTCGTTAACACCCTCACTTTCTTAATCATATCACGCCACCTCCCCATCACAAAGAATCAGTAACTTTGAATTACACATTGTAGTGGTTATGTGTGTCCTGCAGCAGAGGGGTCAGGGTACGGTCCAAGGTTTCTAAGCATTATGTGAGTCAGTCTTCCATTCCCCTATTAGCTAAGTCAAGTTACCCACTTTCCTCATTTAATCAGAAGCACAGACGCTCAAGCCATCTCATCTCCTCTGGTGTAGTTACCTCTTTTCTCTCCACATCTGCTTGAATTTTTGCTTGAGTCACAGCAGCCTCTCGGTAGGAGGAGCTGGCCTGTTTAGCCTGTTCGATCAGAGTCTTCAGTTGCTGAGCCGTGTTGAGTAGTGAATTGACCGTCTCCTCAAGGTAAAGCCAACTCCGTTGCTCAGTCATCTCCAACCCATTCACCACTGAAGGCGATATGGCTTTGGTGGGGGTTGTGGGTGGCACAGCCAATGCAGGAAGTGCTGTCAATACTTAACAGAATAGAAAGGGAAGCAAAACAAGATTAAAATGTTTTCAGTTCACAACATGCTTCTTTTAAATATCCAACCAAGTGTGAAGCTAAACAAATATTGTCCACCTGTTCAACACAGCACAGTGACAGAGATGTCTGGGACAGTTCTTTGCAGGATGCAAAGCCTGTGTGGCTCAAGGACATATACTCTTGAAAAGATGTGAAGCAGGGAGATGGCCATCTCTTGAAAGCCGATCAGTTGCTAGGGTAGGAAGAACATATTACAGCAGAGATTCCCGAATTATGCGTCCTGACCCCAAATGGGAGACATAATCCTAACTGATATTTGATATGCTTGGCAGGTCTTTGTTGCCATCTGGGACCACAGAATCTTATTTTAGTCTCAAAATCAGGTCACCCAAGCAAAGATTTGGAAGCCACTGTATGATAGCACTATCTATCAAAGTTGAAGGGTTTGCACCGACATTGTTCTTTAACACAATGAGCGCCAGGTGCTCAGCTCATCCTAGACCCTCATGACCTTTTCAACACCAAGCTTTATGACAGTTTCTCAAAAACGTCAAGATAGAAACAACAACATACTCTCAACAGGTCACAGATTTGTGTGTGCACAACACATAACCAGATCATAGAAGTGGATGTTCTGGCAGCTGTGTAGGATAACAGTTGGGGGATTTGGTCCATGAAGAAGCATGGAAGATATAATAGAACTGCAGAGTAAGCAGATTCATACTCTCACAACATATTATAATCAAGTATAGTAAGCAAAATTGGGGCAATTCACACTCTTGGGCTATTGTCTCAGGTTGTCTGCAGTCTCAGGAAGGCAACAGCTACACTGGTTTGTGTCAGAGGCTTTTTTTTCTATGAGTTCTAGAAACATTTTAAAAAGTTATTCTGGAGCATAACTCTGTCACAATAGGTGAATAATTCAATCATAACTTCTTTGGAGAACAACAACTCTGGCTGCATTCTCACCTGCAGCGGTGGTGGCAACAGTGAGAAGGGCGAGGGAAGACGCAGCAGTACCGAGGAGTCGGCCGATGGGAAAAGAGATGGTGCGAACAGGGATCTGCCGCGGCTTCTCGCGCGCATGCCAGGGCAGGATTTTGCACCCTGACATGCGTGAGAGAAGCCGCGGCAGATCCCCGTTCACACCGGCTCTTTTCCCGTCGGCTGGCTCGTCTGAGCTGCCGTGTCTTCCCTCGCCCCTCCCACTGCCGCCACCGCCGCAGGTGAGAATGCAGCCTTAGTTCTGGGAAAGTGTCATTCCTTCTAAAGCCTACTGGAAGAGAAGAGAGATGCAATGAAAAAGGGAAACATTGCACTATAGATTTAAAAAAACAGGGTGCCAACAGTTAGATGCCTAATATCACTGCTAAGCACATAAGTGATTCAATTGTCCAGAAATAACTAGTTCACTTCAGCAGGAATTGGGGATGCAGGGCTACATAGTTGCATGTTTATGGAAGAAAAGTTATTAATCTGCTCCTGGCTTCACAGTTTGAATAAACTAAAGGGGTCACCATGGAAAAAGAGGACAACAGAAATCCTTCTGGTTTAATGAGAACAACAAACCAAAATAAGGCTCGCCATAGTCTCATCTGCACTAAACAACAAGACAGACAGGAGGGCAGCCAATCATAGAAAAGCATGCTCTTCACTTTTAAAAAGAGCATTCTAGATTGTTTTAAGTAAGGGGTGGAGAGTCTGCAGCACAGGGGCCAAATCCAGCCTGTGGCCGTTTTTTATTTGCCCTTTTCAATTCCTGAATCTGGCCCATGGATCTGATCCTTACTTTCAAGCACTGAAAGGGTGAGCTCAGGGGAAGGGAGCAAAGATAAGGAGATTTTCTCCAGGATAGGGGATGGCCCCATTGAATAGATCCATGATCTGAACCCTTCCTTTTCTTCTCCCATCCTGAGCACACCTCTTACTTGCCCCACTCCCACCCCCAACTTCTATGGTGCCCACAGAATTTGTACTAAAGTGGTCAGTGGGAAGGAAAAGAATCCCCTACTAACATCTTATTTAATTATTTAGTCTAATTTATATGCCGCTCTTCCCACAGAGGCTCAGAGTGGCTTACAATCATCATCATCATCATCATAAAAATAAATCCCCTTAACACCCTACCCAGCCCTTCCCTACACCCCTCACCCAATCCCATCCAACCCTATCCCTGCCTGCCAAATGCCTAGCTAAAGAGAAAGGTCTTACATTGTTTCTGAAGATGAACAGGCTGAGGCGGACCCCCAGGGGGACAGAGTTCCATAATCGTGGAGCAGCCACGAGAACGCCTCCCCGTGTGCCCTAGCTGTAAAAACATCTCGGAGAGATAGCACCTGCAAGAGGGTGACCCCGGTTGACCTCAGGGGCTGTGAGGGGACATGAAGGAGTAGGCGGTCTTTCAGATACCTGGCACCCAAGCTGTTTAGGAATGTTTATAAGTTAAAACCAGCACCTTGAATTATGCCTGGAAAGCTATTGGCAGCCAGTGCAGACTTGAGCACCGCGGTGTGTAATGTGCTCCTAGTGACCCACCCCCAACAGAAGGTGGGCTGCCGCATTCTGCCCCAACTGTATAAATAAATAAATAAACTGTAGCCACGTTCTGCCCTAACTGTAGCTTCCAAACAGTCTTCAAGGGCAGCCCCACATAGAAAGCATTAAAGTAATCTAGCCCTGAGGTTATGAAGGCATGGATCTTAACATCTTAAGCATTAAATGTCCACGTCAAACCAATGGAAAGCTGGTTGCTGAATCTTGGAGTAAAATTAGCCACAACACAGAATTTCTAATTAAAAATACAGCACAAACATTTACCAGACTGTCTGGGTCCACACAAAATCTGTATTCTAAAAACCCATAGGATTCTAATTACCAGCAACATGCACTACAGCAGCAGTGTATTAAAAAGAATAAAAACACCACTTCTCTTTGATCACCATCATGCCTTTTTTATATTTATGCTGGTGCATATTTTTCAGATTTATGGCTTTATTAAATGGCAACCTGTATCACAACTGAATTCCACAAATGTTCAAAATACCCTAGTTCTCCTCAAACAGAGTATATTATAAACAGGAGGATGACTATCCAGACATACGTGCCAAAAAGAAGAGCATACAGTTCTTCGTTATCTTTACAATGAATTGCAATATTTAAAACACACAAAAATAGAGTTATAATCCCAGATTTAGAAACAGTCCTGCTATTAACCTGGCTAGGGAGCATTCAGTGCCGACACAGGATTATAATGAATCCCCTAGTTTTGAATTTGGAATGAACCATTCCATGACACTCTGTTGCAATCCAAGGTATCTGTGACATTAGAGCGTGCATTCTGGAATCTCTCTTTTAGATCCACCATCATTCAACTCTGTCACACTGCAAGCTCCCTCCCCTCTTTAGCTGCCACGCTGCCTACAGAACCTCCTTGGCTCCTGTAGCCAGCCTAGCAAGGATCAGTCAAGCGTGCTCTTCACTGTATCAAACACTTTTGCAAGTTTTCATCTGCTATTTTACTCACTTTGGGATACCGAATAAAACTGTGCTTCCCTGAAAAGAATGGCACTTACCGGATGCCCAGTGGGCTAGGCTACAGTAGGATTCCATGGGGTATGGGACACCATAGGCAGTATACAAGCTAAGGAGTGCAGCCACACGAGACATTATCCCACTTTGGGCAGCCTTATCCCAATTTGGCCAACGTAGCTATGTGATGCAGTGGATCATATGCCCGGTGGCTGCCAGTTGTTCACCCCGCCGCGTGGCAAGCAGCTGGCTGCTACGCGACGCATCCTCAGAAAAAGACTGAGAATGCGTTGCACAGCAGCCTTACCCAAAATGGAGTGAGGCTGCACATGCTGTGGTAGCCCATGTGCCCAGGTCCCTTCTGCCCCGTGGCAAGCTCCATGGCAGGGCTTTGAGTGACAGGCACTTTTGCCCATCGCGTGCAGCCACTCAGCATGACCAGGGGTGGGATTTTGGTCAGGCCGGGAAAGGGGGGCAGGGCAGGGCCGGGCGCTTGCTCGTGTTGTTGGTGCCTCGGCCTGCCCTGGCCATGACAGGAGATCTGACAGGCAGGAGACCTGGCTGGCTGCCCTGCAGGGGTGGGGAGCAACCATTTATTTATTTGTGGCAGTTATTATCCCACACATCTTCCTGCCTCTGGAAGTTCATGGCAGCTTACAAAAAAAATAAAAACACATAAATAGAAATACATGAACAAACATAAAAATCATAAAAACAATACTACATTATTTGCTGGAACTAAAAAATTCAACCCCTCTACACTCAACCTCCCACCACCCGTCTCCCCCACCGAAAGCCTGGCGGAACAGCCAGGTCTTACACGGTCGATGGAAGGAAGGAAGATCTGGGGACAGATGAACCTCGACCAGGAGGGAGTTCCACAGCCTCGGAGCGGCTACCAAGAACGCCCTCTCCATGGTCGCTACCCACGAGACCCGGGGGACCTCAAGGAGGGTGCCCCTGGCAGACCACAGGAGCTGATCCAGGACCTGGGGAGTGAAGCGGTTCTGCAGGTAGGTGGGGCCCAGACCGGGGAATGAGGCGGTCCTGCAGGTAAGCGGGGCCCAGACCATGTAGGGCTTTATAGGTCAACACCCAGCCATCTGCCCAGCTCCCTGTGCTGGCCCCACAGCTGCACTTGCCTGCCACAGGGGCATGAGGATCAGGTTCTCCGTAGATCATGTGGCGGAATCTTATGTGATGCGTCCTCGGAAAAAAGCCACAGACGCAACGCGTAGTAAAGTTGCTCCAAGAGGGAGAAGGCTGCCCAAAGTGGGTTAAAGGGCCCACCTCCAGTGTGGCCAGGCCTTGCAGTCCTGCCATGAAGCGGGATCTGTAGATTGGGTCTAGAGAAGCATGCTCCTCCCTCCTGCCTAACAGCTAATTGCAGGGAGAATGGAGCCTGGGAAGAGCATGAGCCCTCTTCCCCCCACGTAATAGCTGATCGCAGGGAAGGGGACCTGGGAAGAGTGTACGCCCTCTTCCAGGCCTTCCTCCCCTATGGTCAGCTGTTGGGCAGGTGCAAGGAGTGCACGCGCTCCTCCCAGACCCCCCTCCATCCGATCCACCAACCCAACAGCTGATCAAGGGAGGAGGGGCCCAGAGGAGTGGTCACGCACACCCCTCTCCCTATCCCAAACTCCTCCAATCAGCTGTTTCTCGGGATGGGGAGAGGGGTACGCGCTCCTCCCAGAGTCCCCTCCCCTGCGATCAGCTATTAAGCAGGGGGAAGGAGCGCGCATGCTCTTCCACACATGGAGGAGCTGGTGATGGCCACGGGAGCAGACCACATGGCCAGCTTTCTCTGTCAGCCCAAAGTGTGCTCGCTGCAACTCGTGTGGCTGCACCTGAGGTGTAACAAACAGGGAGCCAAAAATGCTTGCTGGGACTAACTGCTCACTGAAGCCAAGACAAAAAAGGGTGAATTTTAGGCTAATGTACTGAATGCTCCATCTAAACTGGCTAATGCGGAATTCAGCACACTCTGGAAACCTGGTCAACCAGAGGAATCCTTTTAGTCATTACAGAACAATACCTATTTAAAGAAGCTATGAAAAACAAACTTGCCCAATTAGATGAATGAAAAGCCTGTTTCTTCACATTTCTAAAAACAAGAACCAATTCAGCTCGTAACTTTTAGTGTCATAGCAGACCAGCGAAGAATCAGCATGCCCAATTCTTTGTAACTAAGGGTTACAACAAAAAGCTGTTCATTTTATTTAAACAATTATGTTGTTCTTATTACTGTGATATCTTTCCTACCTTTCAGAATTGGCACTGCAGTTGTCACATTAAAGGCAATGACCCATGTTAATTACAGAAGTCTGGTAACAGTCTGACTTGGAATTTAAAGAGTTTTTCTCAGTTTACATATTCAGCAAGCTGTTTACTGATGTATTCCGGTCGGAACATGATACAGTTCAGTATGGGGATTCACAAAATACAAGTAAAAACATGCAAAATTATTCTATAGCTTTAGAAGGCTAGTAATATTGTACCCAAGTGTATTAGTCACCAAAAGCCAATGAAACACTGCTATTTTTTTTAAAGACCACTATACCATATTAATTCCTTAATGACAGAAGAATGTCCACACACAACACCTACGCCACTAGTTCCAAAGCAATGTCTGACAGAGCCAGAAATAACAGAAGATATATTTAAACCACCCAAACAGATTTTAAGTCTCCAATGTTTAGAAGAGTCTCCCTTTAGAAGAGTCTGAATAGAAATTAATTCCCTATGAATATGTTCTGTTTGACAAAGGGAGTTTCTTCCCAGACTGTACGTTATGAATAGAACTTAGGTCGCTTTTAATGAGGGGCGCTGAAGCGCCTCCTGAACGCCGCGCTAAAGCAAAGCTGCCGGAAGTGATGTGTTCCCCATTGCCGCAGCCAGCGGCGGGAGACACGGGGCTTTTGAGCAGCGCGTTCTGAAAGCCAGAAAATCCAAGTCTTCAGAACACGCTGCTTGAAAGTCCCGTGTCTCCCGCTGTCGGCAATGGGGAGCGCGTTACTTCCAGCGGCTTGTCTTTGAACGCGGCGCTCAGGAGGCGCTTCAGCGCTCCTCGTTAAAAAGCAGTGTGAGCTGAATGTCTGGATTTAGTAGCAATTTCAAAGTCTTTGTTTTGTGCGGTGCTATTGGCTCAGTTCTTAGAGTAATATTTTCCAACGTAACTACAGGTAGAGAGTAAAAAACCACTATGGAGAATAAAATTTGCTTTCTTGAAACCAACATTTTCACCTCAAGTGACTTTTTTCTAAGTTTGAGTCCTGTGGCTCCATGTTCTAGGTGGGTCGTTTTGTAACTGCAAAGTTTGAGCTAGGCACATTAAAAAGCTTGAGCATCAGCTAGTTACAACTTTTGAGGTGAAAAGCATTGAGAACAGTTCAATCTTCGGATTTCAAATTAGCATTAGAAACAAATGTTTAAATGCACCAAGACTACATAACTTTGAGCTTCCCAAATGATTAAGTATGACTTGATATTTAACAGTTTGTACAGTTTCAACAATTAAGTAGCTATGTTTCTCAACTGATCTGAAAAAGCCAACTCAAGCTAATTACAGGCTCATGACCTAATAAATACAGTACATTATTTTTTTATTTATTCAAATTTTCATCCTGCCCTATCCCAAGAGCTCAGAGCAGACACATGACTGTTATTCATCAGCTGCACTGCAACCATAAGGGCATGCAGCTCTTATGCAGAAAATGACTGATATTTGCACCCATAAAACTTTTATTAAATCAGTAATCAAAACAGCTATTTGCATGCTATGCTCGTAGTATTATTTGTATTTAGATGTTAACAGAAAAAACAGACTATCATTGGGTGAAAACAGACATGACGCTAACCACCCTTTAACCACCCTTGGTGGTTATTTATGCATGTTGCAGGGCTATATTGGTGCCCTATGCAGCCCTGAAACATGCATAAATGACCACCAAGGGTGGTTAAAGGGTGGTTAGCATCATGTCTGTTTTCACCCATTGATAAGGGAATATTTGCAGGAGAGAATTTTCAGTTGCTAGGTTTTCTACACATTAAGGATCAAAGCTTGATCTTTGATAACATTATCAGGAAGCAATTATGGTTTCTTCCATGTTAGTACAAGATTCAGTAAAGGCCAGTCAATGTTTAGAAGTTGCCTCCACTTTCTGTTAAAGACCAATAGTTAATCAATAGAGTCAAGAACTGAGAGGGGATGGTTTAAACTTCCGCAGAAACCTCACACTGCACCACCTGGTGGAATAAAGTGTGCTGCAAAGATAGTGTATATTATACGTTCATCTCCATGGACACAAATTCCCTTTCCAGATGAATTCTGTTCACACTTTATAAAAACTCATGGTCACGCATGCCAGTTCTCAAACCAATCAGAGATACAGTCTTATTCTGAAATATGATCAGAATGATCTGCACTGTCATTCAAAAGACAATAAGTACCAGCTTTCTGGTCATTATTATTATTATTATTATTATTATTATTATAAACATTTATATAGTGCCAGTTGTGTGGCCTGGTGCTTTACAGAACATAGAATTAGACGTGGTCCCTGCCTGTGGATATAGACAAGTCAGTCTATATCCTACTTTCTCAAGGCTCAATTTTTGCTTTAAAAATAGGCAAATGCTTAATGTTATCAGTTGCCTCATAACTATGCTATCAAATCTGTGCTTTTGGACTTGAACCTCAGTTTCTCTTAATCAAATAAAAAGATTTGAAGGGGTTTTAAAAAGGGGAAATTATTTTTTTTCTGACTAAATTAATTCTACATTTCCACACCCATTTCTTGGAACAGTTAATAAAGGGTCTTTAAAACTTTGCCATCAGTTCCTGCCATCAGTTCCAGTAACGTTAATACTTCATTAGCTGCCATCTGAACAACAAGTGTGATGAAAGCCTTAGTAGCCCCACTGGCTTCCGTCTGAAGTTTCCTTGAGTTTTCTGCCACTGTTGTGAAATAATCTTCTTATCCAAGAACCAACGGTTACTTTTATCCACATAAGATCTTGAAACATTCACCCCCTTGCTGCCTTGTCTCAACACAGAGTAGGCCAGAGGAGGAGGATGGGCCGTTCCATGTAGCGTGGGGACAGGCATGTGCGGACGAATGTCCGTGCGTCTCCCTGCCCTATCCCTGTCGCCATAACGTTTGTTCGGCGACCAGGCCAAGTTCCAGATGGAGTGACGGCTTCTGCCACGCCTGAAAACACTACCATAGATAGACCTTCTTGTCAAAAATAGTACATAATGTTTTGTTTTATTATTCAAAGCAGATGAACTGAGGGAAACATATACCCCAATCCTCTTGGGCTGATAATAGTAAAGAAAAAAGTCTTAAATACAACACAACCGTTCAAATTTTTTCTATCTTCCACAGCAACTTTGCAGACACTTACAGTATGACATAGGTAGGTATCATCTTCTCCCAGTATGCTTTATCCCTGGAGAGGATTCCTTCCAGGCATTTGCTATTACTTCTCTCCCAGCACACGCCCTCCAGGATAACTGAACTCAACTGCTTTTTCTCCTCCCTGGCATTCTCCTGCTACCTTTAAATGTATTTATTGGCTTATTCCCTACTCCTCTAATGACACCATCACATCCTACCTCCCTTCTATGACACTTTTAACCTCTTAATATAGTCAGTTTTGTTGGAAAACAGCTCCAGATGGCATCAACCTTACCAACAAACCCTAATGACCACTAGGGGCATTGGGAGTAGAGATAGTGAGTTAGTGTGAGCATCACTTTAACCTTTCCTGATCTCTGCTTCTAAGCCCCCTCCCAGGTGGGATGTGCCCAGGAACTTCCTACTGGACTGCCTCCTTCTTCCTGACCTTTCGCCATTCCTTCTTCTCTCTCTGACCTTCAACATGTCCGGCCACCATGCTGGTGGCAGCTAGCTAGTAAGACCTAGGAATAGGCCTTTCCTATCACAATGTACTTCTCAATAAAGTAGATTATTTTAATCTAGAAACAATCTCCAAGGTGTTGATTACTACTAAGAATTTGCTACTAACAATTCAAGCTGCTTTTGGTTTTTTGACCATTAATAAAATTCCAACATAGGGTTATGGGCCCAGAATCCTCCTGAAGATCCTAACAGATTTTTTGGAATTCGAATTGAATCTCGAAGGAGAAAAGCACAGCTTATTTTTGTACCTGGTTTTTGTTTTGGAACAAGAGAAGCAGCATGGAGCAAGCTCAAGGGAACCTCAACATTCCAAAGCTGGAAGGAGCGAATTTCAAGGATTGGAATTTCCTCATGAAGTCTTGCTTAAAGAGTCAAGGTCTTTACGATGTGCTGACAACAGAGAGACCCACGGCTGCAGGAGCTGAATGAAATCATTGGGACAAACAGAATGACAGAGCTCTTGGAATTCTTGGAATGCATGTAAGTCCAAAACTATTTGTTCATTTTGAAAATGTTCAATTAGCCAGTGAAGTCTGGAACAAGCTGGAAAATCTTTATAACCGTAAAAGCTCCAGCGAAGCAATTTTTATAATACAGAGATTGTGTAATATGAAACTGAGAGAGAATGAGAATCCTACTGAGCACGTGAGCCAAATACAATCTCTTGCAAAAAGACTAAAGGACTTGGGAATAGACCTTGGAGAAAGTGGTATTGTGGCATTCGTTTTGAATTCTTTACCTTCTTCATATGAATATTTGAAGACTGCTATAGAAGTTTCTGATAAAGTAGTTGGTCTGGATTATCTATCTAGCAAATTGAATGAATGTTTTATCAGAAAGACAAAGCAAACTTCTGCAGATCAAATTACAGCCTTTAGCTCAAAGAAAGGAGTCTTGAAGAGATATTTTATCTGTGATAGTGACAGACACTTACGTGTTAATTGCCCAAAGGCCAAGACAATGGGAAAGGCTAAAGCACCCATTGCTGCTCAGACAGAGAGTCTGCAGAAGCCTGCCAGCTCTGAAGAAAGGTGTGAAAAGGGAAAAGGAAAAATCAAAAGTTTCAATGCAATGTCAGGAGTCAATGAAAATGTCCTTTATATTGATTCTGGTGCTTCTGAAAATCTCCTCAAGGATATAGAAATGTTTTCAGAAATTGAAATGGGTTACACAGTCCCAATTTCCCTAGCAGATGGAAGAGAAGTGTTTTCACAAGGAAGAGGAACAGCTAAGATCTTTTGCAAACTCCCAGATGGAGAAATTGAGCAAATAAAAATACATAAGGCTTTATATGTGCCTTCATTAAAGAATAACTTAATCTCTGTGAAATATGGAGTTAAAAATGGTTGCAAGTTTGAATTCATGGATGATCATTGCTATGTGACAAAAGAAGGTGACTCAATCTTGTCTGCAACTCTAAGAGACAGTGGGCTCTTTGAAGTGAATTGTGTTAATGAAAATGCAAATTTAGCAAGCAACCACAAATGCACCCATAGACTCTGTGATAAAACTTGGCATCGAAGATTAGGCCATAGAGACATTAACGTAATTCGCCAGATTGAGAAGGGGAACTTAATTAAAAACTTTAAGGGGCAACTGTGTACTGAGAATTCAGACAGATGTGTGTGTTGCATTTCTGCAAAGGGTGTGAAACCAACTTTTCACAAGCTAGGGAAGAGAAAGTCTCAGCGCCCTCTAGAGTTGATTCACAGTGATGTATCAGGTCCTCTGGAAAGGAGCATTGGAGGAAACCTTTACATAGTTTCTTTTATTGATGATTTCTCAAGATTTGCCTATGTTTACACCTTGAGAGAGAAAAGCCAAGTGTTTGAAAAGTTTAAAGAATATGTTGCATTGGTCAGCAACAAGTTTGGAAGAAAGCCTCAGAGACTAAGGTCAGACAATGGAGGTGAATATATCTCAAGTGCTATGAAAGCCTTTCTGAGAGAACAGGGAATTGAACATGAGACTACAGCCCCATATTCCCCTGAGCAGAATGGTGTTGCAGAAAGGAAAAATAGAACCCTACTGGAGATGGCCAGATGTATGTTGAAAGATGCAATTTTGCCAAGCAAGTTCTGGGGAGAAGCAGTGATGACTGCCAGCTATCTGCAGAACAGATTGCCAACCAAAGCCATAGAGAAAACTCCATTTGAACTGTGGTTTGGACACAAGCCTAGCCTAAACCACATCAGAGTATTTGGATGTGATGTGTATGCATATGTACCAAAGGCAAAGAGAAACAAGTTGAATTGCAGAAGCAAGAAAGGAGTTTTGTGTGGATATGTGTTAGGAGGAAAAGGATACAGAATTCTTGATGTTGAAACTGGTAATATTGAAATTTGCAATGTTGTGTACTTTGATGAAAGACAAAGACCAACCAAAGGTGAATTACCAGACCTGGAGTCAAGGATCCAGATGCAAGAGGAACCAAGTGAGCAGGCCTTCAGGCACCAAATGCCAATCTGTGAACCAGAACCAGAAGCAGATTCAGAAGGGGTCACAGAAGCTGAGCCAGAACCCAGGCGCTCACAGAGGTCCAACAGAGGAGTTCCACCCTTGAGATACTCCTACCTCACCACAAGTGCAGAGCTGCAAGAACCCAGCACATGGAAAGATGTTGAAAGGATGACAACCCATGAAGCTGAAAAATGGAGGAAAGCAGCAAAGGAAGAGATTGAATCTTTACACAAGAACAAAACTTGGACACTTATGGAACTACCTGCTGGAAGAAAACCTGTAGGTTGCAAATGGGTCTTCAAAGTCAAACAGGATGCAGAAGGGGATGTACAGCGCTACAAAGCGAGACTAGTAGCCAAAGGATACTCCCAAATATATGGAGAAGACTATGATGAAACATTTGCACCAGTTGTGAAGCACACTTCCATCAGAACACTACTTAGCATAGCAGCTTCCAGAAAGATGCATGTTAACCATTTAGATGTCAAAACTGCATTCCTGAATGGAGAACTTGAGGAAGACATCTATATGCAGCAGCCACCAGGCTTCGAGCAACCTGGAAGGGAGAAGCTTGTATGCAAACTCCAGAAGAGCATTTATGGCTTGAAGCAAGCAGCTAGAGCATGGAATGAGAAACTGAATCAGCTACTGCTTAAGGAAGGGTTCACACAAGGAAAAGCTGACCCCTGCCTGTACTCAAGATTCAGAGACAATAAGTGGACTTATATCCTGACTTATGTTGATGATCTGATCATCTGTTGTGAACAGGAGCAAGACAGTCACGAGATTGTTGAGCACCTAAACAAGGAAGTAGAGGTGAAGGAACTTGGAAGCATCTCACACTACCTTGGCATTCAAATAGAAAAAGAAGAAGATGGAAGTTATCTTCTCAACCAGAAAGCAAAGATCAAGGATCTTTTGGAATGTCTGGGACTGACAGATGCCAATGAGGTCAGTACACCAATGGATGTCAATTTCCTGAAACAAAGGGAAGATGATGAGCCTCTGGCAGCCAACAACCAGTACAGAAAAGCGATTGGCAAGCTTTTGTACATAGCCACAGTGACAAGGCCAGATATTGCCACAGCGGTGGGAATCTTAAGCAGGAAAGTAAGTGCCCCAACCAAGAATGACTGGACTGCAGTCAAGAGACTGGGGAGATACCTGAAGGGTACCGCGCACTACGCATTGAAGATTCCAGTAAGCAGCAACCCTAGACTGGTGGGATACATGGATGCAGATTGGGCTGAAGACATAGCTGATCGCAAGTCCACCAGTGGACACCTGTTTCTCTATGGAGATGGAGCCATAAGTTGGACTAGCAGGAAGCAGTCACTTGTTACACTCTCATCAACAGAAGCAGAATACATATCAGCTAGTGAAGCATGCAGGGAAGCTGTGTGGATACACAAGCTGCTGTTGGACTTTGGAATTGAAGAGCCAAAGCCTACCACGATGTTTGAGGACAACCAGAGTTGCATTAAGCTCTCACAAATGGAGAAGTCCAAGTCTCGAACGAAGCACATTGACATAAAGTACCACTATGTTCGAGAGGCACAGGAAGAAGGGCTAATTGACTTGAAGTATTGCCCAACTGAAGAAATGGTGGCAGATGGACTGACCAAGCCACTACCAAGGAATCGATTCCAGATGCTACGTGAGCGAATGGGAGTCGTGAGCCGGTGCGACAGGCGATGAGAAGGGGTGTTGGAAAAACAGCTCCAGATGACATCACCTTTTGCACCAACAAACCCTAATGACCACTAGGGGCATTTGGGAGTAGAGATAGTGAGTTAGTGTGAGTGTCACTTTAACCTTTCCTGATCTCTGCTTCTAAGCCCCCTCCCAGGTGGGATGTGCCCAGGAAGCTCCTACTGGACTTCCTCCTTCTTCCTGACCTTTCGCCATTCCTAACTTCTCTCTCTGACCTTCAACATGACCGGCCACCATGCTGGTGGCAGCTAGCTAGTAAGACCAGGGATAGGCCTTTCCTATCACAATGTACTTCTCAATAAAGTAGATTATTTTAATCTAGAAACAATCTCCAAGGTGTTGATTACTACTAAGCTGTTGCTACTAAGAAATCAAGCTGTTTTGGGGTTTTTGACCACTAATAAAATTCCAACAAGTTTAACGTTACCTTAACTTATAAGCTCAGCATTTCTCCACAAAGGGAAATTTATTTATTTTCTGACTGAATTAATTCTACATTTCCACACCCATTTCTTGGAACAGTTGTTAAAAGGCCTTTAAAACTTTGCCATCAGCTCATGCAGATCAGTAGTATTAATGCTTCATTACCTGCCAGCTGAAAATACATCCATCGAAGTCAATAAATAAATAATCAAACAACTTTAAAGAATCACAGAACCTGTAAAAGGAAATTGCTTGGAAGTCATCTAATACACCCTCCAGCTGGTGCAGGTCAACACTGTTCCCTTCTGTAGGTTCTCAAGTTTATTACCTAATGTTTAAGGTTTGGGATGTAATAGTTCCACTCTACTCAGCATTGGTCATCATGTGTCAGGTAGAGTGCTGTGTTCGGCATGGGGGGGAGAGAGGGGCACACTTTAAAAAATGGAAACAAAACAGACAACCTTCAGAGAGCAACAACTAAGGTGTTAAAGAGTTTAGGAAGCCATAGTAATGAAAGGTTGGAAGAATGTCTACAAAAGACAAGACAAGACAATAATGGGTGTTTTCAGACACTCTCTACCCACTACCCATCCAGTATACATGTTGCAGGGCACCCATAGGGCAACACTGCAGCCCTGCAACATGCATAGTAGGTGGGTGGAGAGTGGCCATTTTCAAATGGACACACACACCCCACCCACATGTGCGGGTGGGTGGGCAGTGGGAGTGGGGCGTCTGTGGGAATGGTGCAGCCGGTAGATGGGAGTGCGTGTGCACTTCCACGCTCCACCCACCTCCCATGCACAGAGCAACAGGTGCCAATGACAGATGCTCCACGCATGGAGATGGGTAGAGGTGGGTGGGTATCCATGGGATGGGCCGCCCACGCACCAACCACCCGCCGCCACCTCCACCCATCCCCCATGTACGTGCTGCGGTCCGTGTGAAAACGGTCAGTGTCTTGTTTGAAAATGCCCAATGTTACAAGCATGCCACGTGTGCCAGGATCACTGCCAGTGCAGAGGAAAAAGGAGCAACCCACTTGGGTAGTCATCCGATGCAGAAGCAGGCACCTGCCCTTTAAGGAGCTAATGAACCAAGATGGTTATGAGCTGAGTGCTCTCATCTGAGTGGGATAACCTGCAAACTACTATAAAGGCTAAGCGAGGAGGCTCAAGGAGAACAACTAAGGAGGATGAAAATATGAGGTGCCTCCAGGTTGGGAAAGACCTAGAAGGAGGGGTGGGATCTCTGTAACGGTAGCAGGGTGATAGCACCAGCCCAAAAAGGGCAAGTGTTGACAATAGTAAAGGATCACTCAGCAAGCTATTGCTAAAGAGGTCCAGGCACTACCCTACTGGAGGACAACGGCTAACACCTATCTGGTGATCAAGCCTTAAGGCTCACTGATGGGTATTTAAGAAGCTATTCCTCCATCTGGTGGGGAAATTCATGGAGGAAGGAGCTCCAGAGAGTGGCTCTCCACAAAGGCAGAAGTGGAGCCATGCAGTACACTGTTACTGGGCCAAGAGGAGTTCTGGAGAGAGCAGGCAAAGACACCACTCCAGAAGGAAGCTGTCTCACAAAGGACTCTCAGGTGGAGACCGTCCTTGCATTTTCCTACAAAGACTGTTTTGAGACTCTGAGAAACCCAGATACCCTGTTGTTGGAACGGGCTGGCTGTAGGGGAGGCAGAGGCCAGACTTTGAGCACACTTGGGTATGAGAACTTACTCCAGGATTGGGGTCTGGACCGACTTACCCAGGATTGGGGCCAAACTGGGAAAGTAACAAGAAAGTGGGAACTTTGATGTGACGGGGGCCCTGAGCTAAATGTTTTCCCAAAGTACCTCCAGAGAGGAATGACACTGCCCTGCTACAGTAATGATTTGCCTTTTACTTAGTCAGTCTCAGCACAGCAGATCGTTGACCTGCAGTCTCCAACAAGACCTAATAAACCATAAATGCTATCCTCATAAGGGGACACATTTGAAAATCTCAGGGGAGTGGAACATTGATTTGGGAGCATGGAATAAATAGATTAGACCTGTCAAAAGAAAAAGTGATTCTAAGAAGTCACAGCGAAATTAAATTTTAAAAAAATATGCTGCATTTGTATTCCAAGAATGAAGAAATGATCACTCAGATCTATGACTTTAATAAAAATCAAAAGTTCCCAAGTAACAACATAAACATCTCCACCGGGAGATGGATACAGGACGTTCAACATTACTGGTCCTGCTAGATTTCTCGGCCGCATTTGATACGGTGGACCATGGGCTGCTGTTGAGACGGTTGCGTGATCTGGGGGATCTGGATGGGACCACCTTGGGTTGGTTCCAGTCATTCCTCTCGGGGAAGACCCAGCGGGTTGTCCTGGGGGCAGAAACATCTAGCCCCCGGGCCCTGGACTGTGGCATTCCACAAGGTTCAATCCGGTCTCCTTTATTGTTTGTATACATGCAGCCCTTGGGGGAGATCATGAGAGATTTTGGTGTGCGCTGCCACCAATATGCAGATGACACTCAATTGTACCTCTCTTTTTCAGCCGACCCAGTTCCTGCCGTCTCCATGCTATCCCAATGTTTGGAGGCCGTGGTAGCTTGGTTATGGCAGAGCAGACTGAAGCTAAATCCTGATAAGACGGAGATGATGGTGGTCGGCCGAGCGTGGGAGGTGTTGCCCCCTCTTGTGGAGGGGGTGCGCCCCTCCATGGCCCAGCAGGTTCGGAGCGTGGGGGTATTATTGGACGCAGACCTCCGTCTGGATCAGCAGGTGGCTGGGGTGACGAAGGCGGCTTTCCGTCAGTTGTATCTGGTACGGAGGCTGCGCTCATATATCTCCAGAACTGACCTGACCACTCTGATCCATGCCTTCATCACCTCGAGGCTGGACTACTGTAACGCACTCTATGCGGGGCTTCCCTTGATACTGGCCCGGAGGCTGCAGCTAGTGCAGAATGCGGCGGCCCGTCTCTTAACAGGGAAGGGCCTAAGAGAGCACATAACACCGGTGCTCCGTGCTTTGCACTGGCTGCCTATAACGTACCAAGCCACGTTCAAGGTGTAGATTTTGATCTATAAGGCCCTATACGGTCTTGGACCTGGATATCTCAGGGACCGCCTTGTCCTCCGTGACTCAGGTCAGCCCCTTCGGTCCACCGGGGCGCCTTTCTGGAGGTCCCCCGTGTAAAGCGGGGGGCTACAATGGAGCGGGCGTTCTCAGTGGCTGGACCGCGGCTATGGAACTCCCTCCCAGAGGAAGCACGGCTGGCCCCGAGTCTGATGGCCTTCCATCGAGCCAGTAAGACATGGCTGTTTTCCCAGGCCTGTGGAGGGAGGTGGGGAGGGGGGACTGAATTTTTTATATGAGGGGGTGGTTTAGTGTTTTTAGTTGTTTATAAATAAATTGAATTTATTAGATTTTAATATGGTTTTATGATGCTTATACTGTTTTATGTTTGTTGGAAGCCGCCCCGAGATGCCGTAGGCATGAGGGGGCGGCATACAAATATAATCAAATAAATAAAATAAATAAAAGGCTAAGCTGCATAAACAGGTGCTACAGCAGGGTGAGAAATCTTTTCCCTCCCATGGGCCACTTTGAAAATGAGTACAAGCACCATGGGCCAGATAAGAGTTGGGGGCAAAGATGCTTAAGGGGTGTGCTCAGGATGAAGAAAGGAAGGGGAGGGTCTTCTACACCATAGATTCATTCCCTATTACGAGTACATGCTCTCATCTCTGCTCCCTTTCCCTGGGCTCATTCTTCCAGTGCTTGAGGGGAAAAGATGGATTCATGAGACAGATCCAGGAACTGGAAAGGAGACAAATGGAAAAACAAACCATAGGCTGGAGTTTCCTCATTCCTGTGCTACACAATGCCTTCCAAGAGCAACTGGATTTGGAAAGTAATCCCATGTGACACCAGTTGATCAAGTCAGGGTTCTTATAGATTCAAGAAGAAAACTTACAAAAAGAACAGGACATCACTTCCTCCACTCTTACTTCTGCAACTGCTACCCAAAAAGGGAAATCAGAACAGTATTTCCTGCTCTGTAGCAATTCTTTCCCTAAGGAATGAATGAGAGGTTGTAATGTAAACCTAGTTTTTACTGTAAATACACAAAACTTACCAATTTTGGGATGAGATGTTGGCAATGCAGCTTCTGGAAAAGGTGAAATCTGACAATTATCCTGATAAGTTGGGTAATGAGGCTCCGGATGACTGATCCGACAAGGTTGCTGGACATTAGTGTCTTGTACTGTTAGAAAAACAAATGGGATGATAAAGCCTATATAGCTGTAAATTCTGTATGCAACAGCAGAAGGAGAGGAGAGGAGGAACTGCCGCTCCCCCCTCTTCCTGCCTGCCCAACCACTCACTTGCTCACCTACTAGCCCACCCGCCTGCTTGGTGCACCAGTAGCAGAAGGGGAGGGAGGAACTACTGCCACCCCTTCTTCCTTCCTGGTCCCTCAGCTGCTGGCCCACCTGATGCTGCTGCTTAAGAGTGCTAGTGTGCTGCTGCCGATTGATTTAAAGGCAGCCTCATCAACCTGTCCTGTGTCGCTGCACTCCAGTTTCCTAGTCTAGCATGCTGGGACTACATTTCCCAGCATGCTAGACTAGCAAAACGGCAGCGTGGTCCCAGCATGCGCAGCAGCAACCTTACACCCACCCACAGGTGACGAGTGTGTGAGAAAGAGACGTGAGAATGTCAGAGGCCCTTTTCACACAGGCTCCCCTCCCCACCACACACGTGTGTGGGTGGGCGCTCGTGCGAACGCCACCCGTGGTGGGTGTGCGGTGGGGGGGCATGTGTGGGAACGGCACCCACGGTGGGTGGAGGTGCGTGCACGCTCCCGCACTCCACCCATCACCCACACATGGAGCAATGGGCTCCAATGTCAGTTGCTCTGTGCGGGGAGATGGGTGGAGGTAGGTGGAGATGGCTGCGCACCCACCTCCACCCCCCATGGTCACACACCCATCCCCACTACCACCACGGCTTGTGTGAAAAGGGCCTTAGTGTGAGAGAGAAGCGAGCGTGTGAATGTGTGTGCGAGAGAGAGTATGTGTTTGTGTATGAAAGAGAAAGGAGTGTATGAGTGCGTGCGTGTCTGAGGAGTGAGTTTTTGCATGTGTGAAAGAGATGTGTGTGTTTGCATGAGAAGCGAGTGTGCAAGTTTGTGTGCGTGAGAAAGAAGTGTGAGAGTGTGTGTGTGTGTGTTTGTCAGTGTATGTGGCGTGTGTGTGTGTGTGTGTGTGTGTGTGTGTATATATATGAGAGAGAGAGAGAGCGCGCACGCGAGTGTATGTGAGTGAGGGGGTTATCTACTTCTTTCTCATGCATATACATTCCTGTTTACAAGCCATACAAATTCCATAATTTAAACACCAAAAGTTTTAAATACATAGTTAAGGCATATCCACCTTGACACAAACCTCAAAACATAAGGAAATTCTTTAGTAGGGCGAATCTCTTTCCTCGAAACACATTTCACAAACTCTCATCCCCTACATCATCAACCTTCTTCTTTCAGGAAGCCACCACATTAACAAAAACACAATTAATCAATATATTTTACATCTTCTGATCCTACTCAAATTCATGAAATTACAAACATCTTAATGAGTTAAACAATAATCATAATTTAGATATATAAATTGGGGAAATAAAAGTATTAAATTAGCATTATTTAACTTAAGACGTTTGTAATTTCACAAATTTGAGTAGGATGAGAAGATGTAAAGTGCTTTTGTTAATGTGGTGGCTTAGTGAAAGAAGAAGATTGATGATGTAGGGGATGAGGGATTGTTAATTGTTGTAAGCAGATGAGAGTTTTTGGATGGATGTTAGTGTGTTTCGAGGAAAGAAATTCATCTTACTAAAGAACTTCCTTACGTTTTGAGGTTTGTGACAAGGTCGATACGCCTTAGCTATGTATTTAAAACGTTTGGTTTTTAAATTATGGAATAAAAATAAAATTAACTCCAAAGTAACGTTTTTTTGTGATTGTGGAAATGCTCCACTCCACCGTAGTTTTTAATTCACTGTGGCATTGCTTGTGTGTATATACATGCCCTGCAGTAAGGTCTGCTTTCCCACATGAGGCACATTCTACTTCCTCCAAGTAAGATCAGCCCATACTACCATAAGGGAATTGATTTACTACTGGGTGTGTATACATTTTGCTAAACAGCAAGTAACTGCTCAGTAAATACCATTACAGTTAACTTACTCTGGTGAAATCTGACAACTGTAAAGTGTTCATTGTAAGTGACCTAAGTTTCTGGCTCCTGTTGACTGAAATCAACGTGAAGTCTGTTCCCCTTTTATAGCTTGTTTTCCCCATTTCCATATACCGAGTTTTTTCACATCCAAAAGGAGACAGAAACTATCTTTGAAGTCTAGAAGGTATGACGGCAGAACAACATTTCCTATTTTGACAGCCACCATTTCAACGTCAACTTGATTAGAGTGCCAAATTAGAATTCTGAATACTGGCAATTTTGAAATCTGAATTCCTAGGCTAACAATTACAAAATGGAATTTCAATTTCATACATAATAAACTATTTCATTTGCCTAAAAATCCAGTGGCTTCCGATTTCAAATTCAACTATGGAATTTTGATCTGTTTGGCAAACCCGATTTCACGAATTTCAACCAGCTCTAGTTTAAACCCTCCACAAGAAGCTTCCCTACTACTTTCAAAGCCCTTTTGGCATCAAGATTTCAAAAGGCCATATGTTTTTCAATGCTGCAAAATGCAAGTGTATTTGGAGAACTTACCAGTGGCTCCAGTAAAAACGTCATTCTGGGATGGGCTTTCTGAGATGATAGCTGTGGCCTCCACAGTTGATGCACGGTCAAAAGTCAGAGCGCCTGAGGTAGTGATCTGTCCTGAAGGAGTCACAGTGACTGTAAAAAGCAGCATTATGATAATCAAAGCTGAACTCTGAAGGTTTGCTGACACACTGTCAGCCCAAGCCTCTCAGGCTCAGGTTGTGTTGGGTTTCCCCATCAGCAGGAGGCTCTGCTCCCACAGTGGAAAGACGCAAGGGGATGCCTTAACCCTGCCCCTTTTCCAAGTAGCCCTGCTCATTACAGACTGCAGTGACAACACAATGCTCCATGGAGGAGGCAAAAAAGGGGTTAGGAACTCCCTGCCCCTTTTGAACATAGCCCCACACTCAGAGAGCACTGAGACATCAAGGTGCTCCGTAGGGGTAAGGCCACTCACAGACATATCAGGTCAGATCTCAGGAGAGCATAAGCCCAGGCTGTGAAATTTTAAACCAAAGCAGAGTTCTAATTGTAACCTATTTAACTGTACAATACTACTTGTATATTTTCCTCTCTCAACATTGCTATCAGTCAACTATAAGCTTTCCTTCCAGGCAATCTGTCCCTCCTGCCCAATTCCTTCAGTGATAGCCCTACCCAGACATAAGAATTCACTACCAAAGAGCTCAGGTGGCCACATCCATTCACGGACATCTTGGATTAACAGGGACAAAAGCCCGGCCACAGACTGTGAGAAAGAAAATACAAGACTGCACATGAGTTTCATTTCATATCTGAGAAGCTTGTTTTGAGTTTGAAAGATAGTCTTTAATACATCTCATTAAAAGCTCCCAGGCTACAGAGAGACTAGTCAAGTAGCTTGGTCCAGACTTGGAATGTTTCAGAAAGCACTGGAAGCATGAACATGGCTCTTCACAGGTAACGAAAACCCTTAAAGGAATAAGACCAAAGCTCTCCCTGCCCACCAAAGCAAGAGAAAAAGGGAGTGCAGGTTTCACTTGCAGTAGAAAAAAAAGAATCATTTCAAGACGTATTGCTTTTTCAAGGCTCTTTAGAAATGTGTTACTAAGAGGGGTCCCCAAGCTAAACTTTCTCCTGAAGTGCTTTCATTTGCAACAGTCTGCTAGGGCATGAGGACCAAGAAGCGAATCTGTACTTGCTAAACAAACCAGTCTATCTTCCACGTCCAGCCTGAACTGTCAAAAGCAAAAGGAATAAATAATAAAGCAAATTAGGTATGTTAAATTCTTGAAAAAGGGCAATTGATTTATTTTTTTTAAATCATGACTGCTACATTGAGGCATAGCACATTTGTTCCAGGAGAAAAGACTTACAAGTAGTGGCAGCTGTAGCAGGAAGCAGGGTGATGTTTTTGGGAGACTCTTTCTTCACTGGAGTCGTAGGCATTTCATTTTCTTTTTTTCGTCTTTTATAAGGTACAAACAGTCTTACTGGACCACTCTGAAAGAGATGCAAACAGCTGTTATGACAGACGTTTCCCAGTGCCCTAGCTTTTGGGGCATTGGGGGTTGCTCTATGTCTTCACACACAGAAGGACTTATTATGTTCATATTGATTCATACAAAACAGCTCTTTCTGAGGAAAAGAGAGCTAACCAATTGCTAGGCTGTCCACATGCTGCATTCCAAAAACCAGATTATCCAGCGATCTTACCAAAATCCCTGCCCTCCCACCCCCATTATAAGACTGACTCAGCGTACCTCTTTTCATATTTTATTTTGTTATGGTTAGATTTAATGGCTATATGCTGGTTGCTTGCTTGCCATAAGTAAAAACAGGCTAACAGAGGAATAGGTGTTACTAGGCCTAGGCCTAATTTAACCTTGTCCCTAGCTGAACATATGCCAAATAGAGAGAGAAATAGAGAAGGGACTATGTTGCCAGGCCAGAATAAGAAGTGGGATAAAGGCCCCTTTTACACGGGGCTCTCCCACTCATGAACACTCAGAAATCTGCGTGTTCATGAGTGGGATAAGTCTGTGTGAAGGACGCAGCGTGGGCAAGGGCGGTGAGTGGGAGTGCGTGCACACTCCCGCCTAACACGCATCCCCACGCACCCCCTATTCATCCCCATGCACGGAGCAACTGGGGGAAATAGAGGTTACTTACCAGTAACTCTGTTCTTCGAGAGAGCTCCACGTATTCTCACTCTTGGGATTCACTTCCTGCTTTGCAGGCACCGGAAAACCTCTCGTCAGCAGTATCCAGGCAGATTACGCCTGGAAAAGACTAGAACATGGTGAGGGCTCCGCCCCCTCCATCCCCCTCCCCATCCCAAGAAAAACGCGGGCCTGCATCACGAGGGATGGTAGAATAAAAAGGGGGAGGAGCCCTCACCGCCTCAGTTCCTTCCAACCCGGTCCGGAAGATCCAACAAAATCCATCCGAGACTGAGGGGAAGGAGGGCGGGATGTGAGAATACGCGGAGCTCTCTCAAAGAACAGAGTTACTGGTAAGTAACCTCTATTTCTTCTTCGAGGATCTCCGCGATTCTCACTCTTGGGAGAGTGATAAGCAGTTTAAACACCTACCTCAAGGAGGAGGGAATCGAGGATGATCATTGATGAGTGAGTCTAGCACTGCCCTTCCCACCTGGGAATCTGCTCTGGCTGCAACATCCAGAGAGTAGTGCTTCGTAAATGTATGGACGGAAACCCATGTGGCAGCTTTACAGATGTCGGATAGATTTATCCCTTGAAAATTTGCCAAAGATGTAGCCGTAGCTCGAGTCGAGTGTGCTCTCAGTTCTGCAGGTGGGACCTTGCCTGCCAGTCCATAGCACTTTTGTATGCATAGCACAATCCACTTAGATATTCTCTGCGAAGAGATCTTGACTCCAATCTTTTGACCTCCATAGGAAATGAACAGAGAGTCACATGCTCTAACAGTTTTAGTTCTGTCAATGTAGAATGCCAGTGCTCTCTTGACATCTAGGGTGTGTAACGTTTGCTCCGCAACTGAAGCATGAGGTTTAGGAAAAAACACTGGTAGCGATATTGTTTGTTTCAGGTGAAAACTGGATGCTACCTTGGGAATAAAAGAGGGGTCCACCCTTAAGTCAACTTTGTCTCTATGGAACAACGTATAAGGAGGGGAAGCTCTAAGAGCTGTGAGTTCACTCACCCTCCTTGCTGAAGTAATAGCTACTAAAAATGCAGTTTTAAAATCGACAAATCCTCCATGTTGCATGAAGCTAAAGGTTCAAAGGGGGGGCCCATCAACTTTGATAATACAAGGTTTAAATCCCACTGAGGGACTGGACGTGACCTCTGAGGAAAAGTGTTCGTCAGGCCCTTCCAAAAGGACTTCATTAAGCCATGGGAAAATAACGTTTCGTTACCCTCCGGTTGTAAACGTGATGATAAAGCCGCCAAGTGGACCTTTATGGATACTAGAGACAGATGTGACTTCTGTAGCTTCAGAAGATAAAGGAACACATGGTTCATATTTAAAGCATGTAAAGAGAGAAGTTGTCCTTCACACCACTTACAGAAACGTCTCCACTTTAACTCGTAACATTTGCGAGTCGAAGGTCTCCGAGAATTTAGTAATATTTCCGAAACCTCCGGGGGTGCGTTCCTCATTGGGGTAGGATCAACCAAGCGGAGAGGTGGAGCATCTGTAAATCGTGATGCAGTATTTTCCCTTGATCTCGAGAGAGGAGGTTGCATGTCACTGGAAGATTCCTGACTTGTGATGCCATTCCCTGTAGGGTTTGGAACCAGACTTGGCGGGGCCAGAATGGAGCAATCACAATGATGTGAGCCCTGTCTGTCTTGATCTTGCACAGTATTCTGTGAATAAGGGGAAATGGTGGAAATGCATAGAGGAATGTCCCATGCCAAGAGATGGCAAAGGCGTCCGATATCGATCCTGGCACTACTCCTGCTCGACTGCAGAATTCGGGAAGCTTGGCGTTCTCTTGTGAGGCAAACAGGTCTATCGTCGGAGTCCCTCACTCCTGAAAAATATTTGTCAGAACATCCTCCTTTAGAGACCATTCGTGCAGATCCGTTGCCTTGCAACTGAGACAATCCGCTTCTGAGTTGCATTGGCCTGCCAAGTGAATGGCGTGTGCATGTATGCCGTGTTGTATGTACCAGTGCCAAATGGCCTCTGCTTCCTTGGAAAGACGAGTGGATCGCGCTCCTCCTTGTTTGTTTATATACCACATGGCTGTGGTATTGTTCGTCACGATCTGTATGTTCTTTCCCCTGATGTGGGGTAGTAGGGCCTTTAGAGCCCATCGTATGGCCCGCAATTCCAGCATGTTGATGTGTAGATATGTCTCCTCCTGAGACCAGAGCCCGTG
>QEPC01013222.1:4327818-4380741 GCA_003113815.1 Sphenodon punctatus
GGTGCCGTGGAAAGTCCAAATGGAAGGACACGGTACTGGAATAGAAGGTCTCCTGCAATGAATCGTAAGAATTTTCGGTGAGAAGGTCGTATCGAGATGTGGAAATAGGCATCCTTTAGATCAAGGGAGGCTAGCCAGTCGCCTTGCTGTAGTCCCATAAAAATGATGGGTAGGGAGGTCATACGAAACTTAAACTTTCTAACAAATTTATTGAGGTGTCTCAGGTCCAGAATAGGGCGGGAGCCTTTATCCTTTTCTGGGACTACGAAGAATCTAGAGTAGAACCCATTGTTATATTTGTTTCTAGGGACCTGCTCGATAGCTCCCTTTTGTAGGAGCTTTTGAATTTCAACTAGTATTTGAGTGGAGGGGGGGGGGCCTTGGGGGCGCTGGGGGAGAGGGGAGGAGGGGTGTGGAATTGTATGGCATACCCCAGTTCTACTATCTCTCTGACCCAGCGATCAGTAGAGATGGTTTCCCATACAGATAAGTAAGGTAACAGGCGGTCCTGGAATGAGGGGTCGTCCTCGTGTTCTCCCTTGATCCACGTTTTGTTAAAAATGAGATTTCGTCTGCTGTCCAGACGAAGAATTAGAGGATGGTTTGCCTCTGCCCCTTTGTCTATTAAACGTTTTACGTTGTTGTGTGCCTTGTGTTTGGTGATATGGCAGGGGAGTCTGCTGCTGGAATCTCTTTCCAGCCTGGTAAGTGTAGTGTTGATAAGGAGTCCTTCGAGAACAAAAGGTGGTAGTGGGGCGATCGGGAACGGGACTCTCTCCGCTCCACTGGTAAGGTGAGCAGTAGGGGCGGTATCGACCGTGACAGTGGAGTCGGCGGTGCGGTCACCCTCGTCGGTTCCGACGCTGGTTGGAGCGCATGCAGGGGTTGTGTAACAGCCGTTGGTCCCAACGGTGATCCCTGTCTCTGGAGGATTGTGCCCATCCCGGGGCGTTCCGCTGTCTCCCGTGAAGAGCTCTTCTTTTTCTTTTTCTCGCCACTCTTGGTCCCCCGCTCCAATGTGGATTCATGCGTGCGGGGTGCGTCGGTACCGCTGTCCGCCGGGCACCTAGGGCTGGGCGCGTGCGTAGTGGTGCTCCCTTCCGCGGAGCGGTTGGTACCAGTAGCCTGAATGCACGTGGAGCTGTGCAATCCCTCGGTACCGAGTTCGACGGTGCGGACGGTACCGGTGGTGTGGGGACTAGCCCTTGGTTTAGGAGGTACCACTGGTGTCGGGACCGTTGGAGCCGGAATTTCCATCGGCCTAGAGTGCCGGGCGGGGAGCCTCAGAGGCCCCTCTTCTCCGCCCTCTAATGCCCTTTTAGTAAGAATGTCTTGCAGCCGGAGCGCTCTAGCTCGTTTAGCTCTATTTGAGAGTACCGAGCAGGCTCCACAGGTCCGGGTATTGTGGCCCTCTCCCAGGCAGGCTAGGCAACGATCGTGTTGGTCGCTCACTGAGAGGGTGGCCGGACAGGAGCTACACCGTTTAAAGCCTGGCTGCTTGGGCATTCTGTTTGCCCCGAAGGGCGTAACGGCCCGGGGAGCGTCCCCGCGGGCTAGGGCAGCACTCCTACTCACAAGTCTTCTTTACTTTCTTCTACTTTCGCTGACAAAACGCTGAAAAGCGCTGAGAAGTCTTCCAACGCCACGCGGTTGGAAGGAACTGAGGCGGTGAGGGCTCCTCCCCCTTTTTATTCTACCATCCCTCGTGATGCGGGCCCGCGTTTTTCTCGGGATGGGGAGGGGGATGGAGGGGGCGGAGCCCTCACCATGTTCTAGTCTTTTCCAGGCGTAATCTGCCTGGATACTGCTGACGAGAGGTTTTCCGGTGCCTGCAAAGCAGGAAGTGAATCCCAAGAGTGAGAATCGCAGAGATCCTCGAAGAAGAAATGGCTGTTGCTCCGTGCGTGGGGAAGAGTGGGGGTTGCATGGGATACATGTGCGACCGTATGCACGCCCCGCCCACCCACCACGCATGCACAAGCACGCCCATGGACACCCCCACCAGCACTCTGTGGGGGCCATGTAAAAAAGGCGAAAGAGTCTGACTGGATGAAGCAGAATGTCACCATATTTAGCTAAAATTATAATAAAATTGCTACCTTGTGGAGTTCGCCATATTAGTTATTCCAGTAATGATGTGCTCTATACAAGATGACCCAAATTGCTAGTTTGCCAGCTGCGCAGCTCATCACCCCAGAAATTCTGTCTGAGGGCCATTCAGGTCCCTAGCAGTCTCTATCAGGGAAAGAAACCCTTCACTTCGCATATCTTCCTATCTTCTTCTAGCGGGTAAGATTTGTCAACTTGGAGAGGCTAAGGACATCTCTCCCGAAGAGACTTCTCTAGAGTAGACCACTTTTTACTTAGGATTTCTAGTTAACATTTATTCGATCATTCATTATTCTTTCCATTTCTAGGCACTGTGTGAGATTCTTCATGTATTATTGGACTGGGTTTCTCATTCATTTATTTATTATTATTATTATTAACAATAATAAAAATGAATGAGAAACCCGGTCCAAAAATGCATCAATAATGCATTTTTCTGTATATTAAATCTATATTCTATATCAAATATCACTACTACATCTTGCCCTGTGTTTTAATACATTATTTCTAATCTACTTCCTGTAAATATTTCTGTCTGCGTGGTCAATTCCTCTGTAAGAGAGGTAAGGGCATCTGTTAGTCAAACCTAGACTCGAAGTTTTGCTCAGAAAATTACTTACACTCTTCCCAAGCTTCTCGAAGCTAAGCTGCCAGTTACAGTAACAGAAAACAATTGTGTTTCCATATTAAGGGGCCAACCCAAAAACATGCCCTACAATTGGCTATTTCTGGCTTCCTCAACCACATACTCCTTCAAGCCCTATGTTGCGGTGATAAAAATCTACCCAAAATAAGCAGTCATTCAGAGAAGATTGTGTTGATTTTCCCAATCTAATATTGCATCTCATTTCTTAAATGCTATATTGAGCAGGGAAATTGTTAACAGTATTGTCACTGACAGTTCCCATCATTGGCATAGCATTAGCACCTACTGAAATGAGCGGGCCAGATCTCACATAAGGGTTTTAGACTCAGTGTTGGTGACATTTACTCCATGTTCTTTGTAACCAATAACTATAGCTAGAGACTTACTTTTATTCTTAATGAAAACCAAGAAACTCTGGAGAGCTGCCCATGCCCACTTTCCTTTATGCAAGTTCCCTGGAGAGTGCACTCTATATTTAGTGTTAGTCTACATTTCTACACAATGCTTCCTCCAAACAGGCCAGCAGTGCAGGGTGGGTGGGGGGTAGAGGCCATGGTGGGTGGGCAGCCCATTACACGGACACCTACCCACCTCCACGCACACAGTATCCGCCATTGGCACCCGTTACACAATGGGTGGAAGTGGGTGGAGCACGGGAGCGCACATGCACACACCCGCCGCAACGCTCACACAGACATCCCCCCCCCCCGCACACATGGGCGAGGGGGGTGGGCATCTGTGCAAAAAGGGCCTTTGACTCTCAGTTAGAAGGGGTCATTTGGTCATCTTTCGTCTTTCTCTACGCAAACTTATGAACAAAGCCCACAACATGCCAAATCCTCCCTGTCTCAGGATGCTTGTGACCCAAACTTAGGCCCTTTTCACATGAGATGCCACCCACCCATGTCTACACAGTTTCACTGCATGGAGATGCCTGTGTGAATGCCGTGCGCGTACGTGCGTGAGTGTGTGCTCCCGCACTCCACCCATCACCCACCCACCAACCAATGGGCTCCAATGCCCGATGCTCTGTGGGTGGAGATGGGTGTGCACCCGTGGGAACGGGCACACACCCACTTCCAACCACTGTGGCCGCACACCCATCCCCCCCACCCACCGCGGTATGTTTAAAAACAGCCTTAGATTGCCATGTAGCAGTTTACTGTCATTATACCACCAGGTTATCCTTAAGGCAGCTGTAAACTTGCAACTCACCAAAGTCATGTCGTCACAGCAGGCAGCACAAGTGCAAGAGGCAGCATGTGGATTTAAAATCCCATCCTGAAATTGGGAAAACATCAGCATTAAATAGCCCACCAATCTATCATGAGCATATTCCACCAAGAAAGCATTACTGCTTGTCACACTGTGCTTGCCCCAACAAGGTGAACGGCTGCAGGAGCCAGCCTTTTCAACAATTCATGGATGCTAACAGAGTCTTGGTTGAGTGCACACTTACTTTAATAAGTCCTTCAGCCCCAGAAACGCACTCTCCAGTCACTTATAATCAGGAGCCCGTGTTCAATGTGTTTCCCCCATTGGTGGCAATGGGAAAGCACAGTGAACAGGGGGTCCCTGGTTATAATCAAACAAAGGCAACAGTAAACCATAGTAGTCCCAATAACCCTTTCTGGACTCTCACGTCTTTGGAGCATTCAGGCAGGGGCCTAGCTCGTGAGGCCCTTCTGCAACACCAAGTCCCTTGGCAAAGTCCCTTGCTGGCCTTAGGGTGAGCCCTGTTTTGGCTCCCAGTTCCCTTAGCAATGTTGGAGCAAGTTTCACCTTGGCTCCCAATGCCCTTAATTTCTCTGTGGCTGTTTGGGTCCCAGCCTTCTATGAATGCCAGCCCAGGGTTTGAGTTAGAACCCCAGTGTGCTCTGAGCACCCACCAGCCCAGTTCTTCCTCTTCCAGCTTAGTGGCATACAGCAGACTCCCAGGCTTAAGAAGCCTGCTGGTTATGTAGCCCCCAAAGGGGCAGGTCCACAGTGACTGCCAGGCTCCCTTAAAGGAGATGCTGCCTGCTTCATCACACTGCTCCTGCTGAGAGCCTGCCTGGTCCCTGCAGGCCATTGCAACTCATCAAAAGCAAAGTGAATAGTGGGGAAAATGCATAAGGAAAGAGAAATTCCAGAAGCAAAGATATAAAATAGGTGACTACATTTATAGAATTGTATAAAGGATCACTTCCCAGTACGAGAAGATTGTCTGCTTAACAGACAATTGGGGCTCCTTCATAATACTATAAGATGTACGGTTACTGTATTTTGAGGAACAGCCTAGTCCACTAAGAGGGAATGAAAGCAATCTATTGCTAGGTAGATTATAGTAAAGAAAGGTCCATTTATAAAGGTTACAAAGAGCCCTGCATGGCTAAAAAGTCTCCATTTCAATGCAGCAAAGTCAGTTGCAACTCCTTCCAAGTTTAAGCAGTGCTCAGAGACCAACTTTCTGTGAGGGTCTTACCTATCAAATCGGTGTTGACCGACTGTTCTGTTACAGTTACACCATTTACTGTTCCTAGGACTAAAATTAGGAAGTGTTGCGTGTGCTGTTCCCTGCCATACCTTTGATCAGAAAGTTAAACAGCCCAGGCTCAAACACCGCCTTCCCTTCCCCTGGCATGGAGACAAAAACAAACTTAATCTTACATGAATAAGGCACTGCAAGGGCCTCCCAGCATAGCGGATGCTTCTTTTCCAGTCTTTACTGCTGGCTCTCCCTGCCATGGCTTCAAACTCAGAGGGGCTGTACCAGTTCTCTCCTTGCTTAATACAACGACCCCGACCTCCTGAAACAAAGAGTTACGAATTAGCTTTGTACTTTCCTAAACTGAAATCACAGTCCATCCCATCCACAACACTTCACTCTCCAATATGAGAGTCTAGAGGTTTCCCACTCTTGTCATGTACCAGTTTGCTTGACTAAGACCCAGACCGTGCCTATCACTACTTAGTCGTTTATGTATGCTTAGGCTGTTCCAAACCCTAATCTCATTGGCTAATCTATAAAGGGCTTGAAATGTCTCCTCACTTAGCAGCATGTACAAAGCTTTTTTGAGAAAATGGCATTCAGCTCCCACAGAAGTTTTGCTTAGCTTTCTCTTTTTAGATATCCTGACCTTATGCAAAAAGAGCCTTCCAAACATTAAATGAATATCATGCGATACAGTGATTGATTCCTAAGCCTGCAGATAGCTCCAGCGTCTGGCCCACTGCATGCAACTTTGCCAAGTTTCCACAAACACAACCAAATAAGACAGGCTGGGCACAATCACGTGGGGCTAACCTTGGTGCTAGTTCGGAGACTGCAGCTGGTGCAGAACGCGGCGGCTCGTCTCCTAACAGGGACGGGCCGACGCGAGCACATTACACCGGTGCTTTGCTCTCTGCACTGGCTGCCGATAGTCTTTCGGGCCCAATTCAAGGTGTTGACCTTTAAAGCCCTAAACGGCCTGGGCCCAGCCTATCTACAGGACCGCCTCACCCACCGGATCCTGGATCGGCCCCTGCGGTCAGCCAGGGGCGCCCTTCTCGAGGTCCCCCGGGTTTTTCAGGTGTCGACCTTGTGGAGGGCGTTATCTGTGGTCACGCCGCAACTGTGGAACTCCCTCCCGCTGGAGGTCCGCCTGACCACTGACCTCCCGTCTTTCCGTAGACAATATAAGACCTGGCTGTTCCGCTGTGCCTTTCCAGAGGGAGATGGGCTGGGTGGGTTGGGTTAGGGTGAGGTAGGGGGTAATTTGTTTTACTGTGGGTTTTTTTGTATTATTGTTGTGTTTTAATATGTTGTTAGCCGCCTTGAGATGCTTTTAGCAGGAGGGGGTGGCATACAAATTTTATAATAATTTTTTTTTTTAAATCAGAACTATTCTTTGGACTGTGCCTCTACCATGCTATTGGGTGTCTGTGTGCTATTTACTCTTCTTCAAATAATGTTCTATCAAAGAGATAGGGAATTCATATCCGGGGCGGGGGGTGTCAAATCTGACCCATGGCTAGTTTTTATTTGGTTCCCTCCGAGCTTATACTAGCGATCTAGTTCCTACCCCCAAGCACTGAAAGACTGAGCTTAAGGTAAGGGAGCAGAGCTGAAGGCATGCACACAAGGATAGGGAACAGACCCATAGCACAGATCAATGATCTGGACTCTCCTCTTCCTAAGCACGCCCCTTAAGCACCCCCTGCCCCCAACTTTTATGCAGCCCTTGGATCTTGTACTAATTTAGTTTCAAAGTGGCCCCTGGAAGGGAAAGATTCTCCACCCCTGCTCTAGCAGGACCTGAATACTCACAGGCAAATAAACCAAAGATCGTGTAGTGGTGGATGCAAGGAATTCTTCTACCACTAGAAGAGCATTCTGGAATCATATTAGCTCAGCTCCAGGGCACATCTTGCAAAAAAGCCCCTCTAAGGTAGCGAGCCATCAAAGCTTTTCTATCAAGAATATTTTGTCGGAGCAAGAAGTAGTGAACACAAACCTAATACCCCCATCTGCCAAGACAGGGGAAACCTAGTGTCAAATTATGATTAGACACAGAACCAACAAAAGACTAAAACTAATACTCAGAACAAAGTTTAATGCAAGGAGAGAACCAAGTTCCCCAAGTACTCAATGTAAGTGGGGGAGGGAAAAGAAACTGAAGGACTAATGAGGGCAGAGATTTTTATGGCTGTTGTCTTGGTATGGTAGAGCAGAGGGGCCCGTGTGCACATCTCACATAGCTAGCTTTTTCTCAGAGCCAAGTTCCCCTGTTGTAGGAAAGTTCACACAACTCCACAAAATACGGTTCTAGGAAGATTGTGTCATGATGAATCATTTTTAGACGATAGGAAAATATTATAAATGTACAGGGAAATTACAGAATGTCCCTTTCCACCACTGATGAATCCTAAAATCAACCCAGTAAAAAGGGTGTGCACCAAAATCACCTTTTCAGATGGGGAGAGAGGACGGGCCTTTTTACCTGAGCCAATCCTGTTTTTATACAGGATTCCACTGGTGTTCCGGCACCGCACAGGCAGTTCATTGTCATATACTGAAGGGTCCCAGTTATACTTTGTTCCACCTTTTTCCTGACCAGATGTTAAAGGGGTGGGAGGAGACTGAGGCCCTTTGGGATAAGAAAATAAAGATAAAAGTTATATTCCATAGGTATTTTTGTTCTGGCTTTTATCTTTCCTATCCCAAAATGTAATGCTGTTATATCAGACAGCTAGAGATTTATCAACTGTATATGGTGGGTTAACAGAACACATCTGACTAATGAAACAGAAGGAAAAGAAATTGTTCAGGGTGGTTTACAACTATAACTTGGTGAAAAAAGAGGCTGAATATATCTAATATACATACATACAAACACACACTAGAAGTTATGACATCCTCATTACCTGATTAAGCAAAAACTGGACAAATCAAAACACAGAAGGCGACGGATATAAGGAAATTTAATATAAATTAGATACGGAAAAGTGGCTTTCAGTTTTAAAGGACAGTAGTGCCACCTCCTGGAAAGTTATGAGACTGCAGTCCAGGAGCAATTGTAACCACTGCCACTAGGTGGGGGATTAAGCCCCATATTTATAAAAGTAACAGAAGGCCTGAGTTGAATACTATCTCTGTGTACCTTAGTGCTTAGGATAGCAGGCACGTATCTGTTCAAAATCCTACTAGCCTTTTAAAAATATTTGAGTCCAAACATAACAACATGGAGCTGATCAATGCTGCAATCTTCCTTAGTTAAAAATAAACTACCTGTTTTCTGGAGACAGTACAGGGATATGCACATAACTTCAAAGCAGTAAGGAAGGGCAAGACTTCTGAGTTACATAGGTCCAAAAAGCTAAATCAGACAATGAGTCAATAGAACAGATTTCAGTTGGAAAGTGTCAGGAAAAAACGAGTGCTTCCTAATTTCCAAAAAAGTGAATAGTTGCAATATAGAAATAGAAGTCCAAGAGGCAACAAAAGCAATTGTTACAACACAAGAGTGCTTTCTTTCTGGTTAGCAACTCTGAGCATGGCGGGGGGGGGGGGCACTATATAAAAAATAAAAAATATTATTAATATTATTATATGAGCAGAAGACAGGAAGCCAAAACCTTTTTGTGACACTAAGGAAACAGAGCAGAATTATGTTGTACCTGGTGTGAGAGGTGCAGACGGCCCCTTCAACCCAGTAGTTTCAACAATGCTCCCATCTGTGTGGACTACTATCAGAGTAGCTTTTTCAGTATTCAGGCTGTCCCCAATCTGAAGGGCTGTCCTCCCAGACTACAGAAGAAAGAGAGAGCTTTAATTGATATAATTGTCCCAATTACTTTTATAGCATCATGGAATTTACTGGAAGAGACCATAAAAGGTCGTTTCACTTAGCCCTTGCCTTTAAGCAGGACAAAATGCCCAAGTATTTATTGAACCTGTTTTAAATTGCTTTCAGTGATGGGGCCTCCACAGTCTCCTTTGGTAATCAGTTCCATGGCCTAACTGCCCTTGTAGTTTGAAAAGCCTTCAGCTTAAGCCCATTGCCTCTAGTCCTCTCCTCAATGGAAAGAGAGAGAGCGCAATTAGGTACCATTTTGCTCATAAACAGCCTTTAACAACCTATTTGAAGACTGTAAACATGCACTTCCTTAGTCTTCTTTTTTCTGGGCTAAACAGTCCCAGTTCCTTCAACCTCTCTTCATAGTTTTTGCCTTCCAAATCCTTTTATTATCTTTCTCGTTTCATATTATTTCTGTTTTTATTATCATTGTATTTCATGTCTCTCCTTATACTGTAATGACCTTTGGTCCAAACCATAAAAATTTTTGACTTTGAACTTTGATTATCTTTCTTTCTGTCCTCTAAGCTCTTCCAGTTTGTCAATGTCCTTCTAAAAGAAAGAAGTGCAAAACTGGGTGCAGTCCACTAGAAGAGGCCTACAATCAAACAATTACTTTCCTTAGGCACATACGCAGCACTTTACAGTCACAGATTTTGGAGACAGGTCCCTTGCCCAGTGGGTTTACAATATAGAAATTATTATTAGTAGTAGTAGTCTCAGAAACGATACTTCTGTTAATGCAACTCAAAATAGCATTACCTTTTTAAGCTACTATATGGCATTATTAGCTCATATTAAGTTTCTCATTCTATTATACTCCCCAGATCCCTTTCAGAAGTGCTGCTGTCTAGCCAGTCATAGTCTTAGATTCTTCCCTAAAGATCAAAAAAAAAAAAAAAAAAAAGGTCTAAATTGATATGGACTTGTATATGCGTTTGTGTACGTTCAGTTACCTAAGTTCTGGCCTTGAAACAGTGACTCAAAGGGTGTAAACAGACTGATGGCAGCCGCACCTCTACTCTGCCTCACCCATGGGTGGCCCAGATGTGCAGGCGGATCAGGCACTGCCTGCTCCGCTCCAGCCCTGCTTGCAGTGCGCCAGAACATCCCGGTGCACCGCCACTAGAGCAGGCTGGCCAAACCTGGGGCACCAGACTGAGGCAAAGCTGCAGTCGGATGGCCACTGCACTCTGCTCTTGGCTGGCAGTTGTCCCAGGCAACCCCATAGAGTTGCAGGCAGCAGCAAAGAGCATTGGGCGATGTGCCCGCAACTCTATGTTATGGAGGAGGGGTGCTGTGTGAACAGACTGTGGCAGGTGCCGGGTCCGTTGAAAATGGACGCAGGCAGAGCTGGACGGGGTGGACGCAGCGGTGCACCCCCGGAGCAGCTCCAGGAGTGGCCAGTTCCACATCCATCAGATGACACCCAAAGACTCCATTTCAGTTCACCAGTGCAACAGGAAAGATGTTTCCAGAGTGATAAATGAAAATCTAGGTATGCAACTCTTTATTGAGTTTGTTGTCGAAAATCTTGCATGTTGCAGTGAAAATGTCCTGCTAGTAGTAGCATAGACGTAATATTTCAGATAACATCCTTCAGCTGTTTAGCACCAGCATGGGCCCCATTGAACTGAACAGTACTTACACTGTCACCTAGGGCTAGCACTGGCAATAAACAGTCAGTTAGAGGTTGATCGCTGCCCATTATCCAGAGATATGTTACAGGGGTTATAAATGCCAATATGCCAGAGAAAGAGACAGGGAGAAACCTACCAGCACATGTCCTGATATAGATGCTGCGTTAGCCACCGATGTAGTGAAGACATTGTCCGCGGAGGTACCCACATTGGCAACAGTCACTGTGGTGACTTCTACAAAATAGAACACGAGTCAACTCGGTATTCTGCTGTATCCCTAGAACTTGACTGAAATCCAAATGGCCATACATATAGTTACATCATCTGCTTCCTTTCCTCCCATAGATCTCTTTTTATTTTATTTATTTATTTGTCTGAAACATGGATCATCTGGAGAGGGTGAGCCTAGCTTTACTTTTCATGTCACTTTGAAAATATTTTCAAAGACTTTAAAAAGGAAACAAATGTCACTTTGGTTACTGTTAGACTTCAGAACTGATTAGGGTTTTAATCATTCCTCACTACTCCCGAGGATGAGACAGCATTCAACACATAACCTACTGGGATACGGCTAAATTCAGAACGAATGAGTGAAAGAATGGTGGTGACTGACAAAACCCAGCTTAAAGAAACAAGGAGCAACCCCAGAATCTCTGCTTTCCGCAGACTATGGCCCTTTTTACACAAGATGCTCCCACGCACGGACACCCAATGTCCATGCAGGGGAGCATCTCATGTAAATGTGGAAGTGCGTGGGGGCACGCTCCCATGACCCACGCATCCCCGCCCACCCCCACACATGGCGCAACCAGCGAAAACACAGGTTGCTCCATGGGTGGGGGATGGGTGTGCGCCCATCTGCACTCGCAGCAGCGCGATCACGGACCACCCCTGCAGAGGTGGCCTGTTTAAAAAGGGCCTATATGATCACAGGTGAGCAACCTGTCTAGCCGGCTTGTCAAGCTTTTATATTTGGCCTGGATCTTGCTTTACCTTGTATACTTCAAGCAGTGAAAAGAGCGAGCTTCCTCCCAAACCTTATCCAGCTCATGGACCTTGTACTAGTTTTCAAAGTGGCCTTTAGAAGGGAAAAGGTTCTTCACCTCACTATATATTAACCGCTACCACTTCAATAAAATACGCACTTGCTAAGACAGGTAGGATGCCCATCCTACAACATATTTTAAGAAGTAGTGTGACCTTTATAAAATTACTGAGAGTTTTCCAGCTCCCAACTTTCCTGCAGCAGTCTACAATATTTTTTTTTTTAAAAAACACCTTAGTATTAGCTTATATTATCACGTCTTTGTTTATATAAATTATTTTAATATACAAGCACCATCTGCATACTTTATAAGGGATACATTTCTGCTTATGTGGAATGATAAAAGAATAGAAGAATCCTCCATGAAATTAAAACTTCTTGAGTAGATGTAGAAATTCTTTCCTTGTAACTAAGGGAATCCAAGATGAACGCACTGTGTCACAAGTGGGACGTCGCAAAGCAAGATCCTGTAGGATTCACAAATTCAGCCCACTTTAAAAGTAACCACATGCTGGGGCTGCTAAGAGCTAAAACTGGTTAAAATATTTTATATTAGAAAATAAATTATTTTCTAGAAGCTAGCTGAAAAAAATTTAGAAAAAGGTTTTCAAAATATAGCTAATTTTTTTGCATTAAAATGCCTACAACTATGGATCCTCATCTCCCTTCCCCCAAGATCTGAGTGGAGAAGGGAAAGACAGAAGGGTTTGTTGTAAAAAATAAATAAATACATTCAGTCACACAAATGGAAAAATTTAGCAGAAAAATTCCAATAGTAGTCAAAGAGGGAAAACAAAAATGTAGAAAAATCAAGATGTTAAAGCAGAAATCAAAGTTTTCAATAAAAGATTACTTTCAGAAGAAACAAATTAATCTGAACATGTCAACCACCTTCTACACAGTCTAGCTGCAATAGTTACAGTGAACTCTGGAAGAATCTTTTTACAGGAATGACAATTAAAAATGATTCCCATATTCTGGCTATAGGAATTGAGCAGATATGAAAATAAACATCCGGACCTGCAGCTTTTAGTCAAAAAGCTGGACGTGAACTGGATTACGCCATCATAATCTGTCATGCACTTCCCTGACGCAACCACCGTTGGCCACTGGATGCTAGGCTAGGGTTAGATGGCCCATTGGTCTGACCCCGCATGGCACTTCTATGTTTTTATTCAACCATGAACACTGGCAGACAGTTATTATGAAGAAAAAAGTTTTCTCTTTGATCTACATGGCATCTTTTATCTCTGACATTTGATTGTGAAGGCAGAATTCCTAGTGTGAGAATTATGTATACCCAGAAAAATAGAAAAACTATAGTGCTATTTTCTGTGACAAACAGAAAATCCTGGTTACTTTGCTTTACCGCATATTCCATAAAAGCAAAAGCTATGTTGTCTATCGTAAGGAAGAAAAGTTTGGGTTCTTGATTCTAATTTTCAGTCTGCCACTAAGGCTATGTCTCCAGAACACCTTGCTATAGAACTCTGCCCCGTGGCAACTTGCCAGGCCTAACCGGGGGGAGAAGGGGATTATTATACAGTTGTCCAAGCTCAGGCAGCTCCCCAAAACCTACAATAATTTTCTTCTTAATATGCATTAAAATAGGATGAGTAAAAGAAGTGTAAGTAACGTGTTTAAATAAAGTACCAGAGTGATCTCCAGAAATAGATTTCAAAATTTACGACGGTAGAACAGGAAGTGAAGGGGGAGCAGCTACTAGGATGTACCAGGGGCACAAATTTCTCTTCACAGGCCTGTAACTTACCACAAAGCAAGGTGCCCATACCATGATGCTCATGGTACTGGGGTGAGAGGTAATGAAGGGGTGGTTCCGTCCCTTAATTCTCCTTTGGCCAGCAAATTTATCTTTTGCACCCAGTTGTTACCACCCCCTGCTTACTAGTGCTCCCCAGATTAAAGCACAGAAGCCAAGGAACATGCGAGGTCTGCAGCACTATGACAATGTCGGGGGAATGGCCTCCACAGCTGTCATGCTCACCTATGAAATGTAGTGTACCCCAACCATTAAAACAAATTTTTTTACCAGCACTGAAAGGGAAGCAAGGATACGATGGGGACAGAGGAGCGAAGAGTGAATTCTCACAATAATTTTTTTTTTTTTTTAAAGTAACAAAAATCTTTTCCATCCAGGGTTTTTAAAAAACTATATTCTGTCACAGGATGCCTAAGTAAAAGACCTGCAAGTATGACTGAGGGTGCAAACCAAGGTTTCACTATTAGCATCTTGCACGAGAGCCTCAGAGTCATGAGATAGCCATCTGGCATCATGGGCTTGCTAAGTAACAGTGGCAGGGGGCAACACTCAAGGCAAAACTGAAAGTGAGGGAAGCAACATGTGAAAAAACATAAAGCACACTTATCATCTCCAACATGAAACTTTATAAAGTGGGAGAAGTCATTAATGTGAATGTGCCCTAACTTAAGTCCCCTTTACCTCATGCTGCCCCCTATACCTGGCACTCTCTCCCTGAATACATAGGCTCTCCTCCTTCACAACCTCCAAATCCCTCCTCAAACCCACCAGGCTTTCTCTAGCTCCTAATAAGAATAGACAAAAGTGCCACAATGTGTCAGACCAATGGACCATAGAGCCCAGCATGAGGCTCCTGTAGGTCACTTCAGAGAAGTGCACAAGAGTCATTATGGAGTGATTTCCTGGTCCCTCCCAGCTCCTGACAGCCAGAGGTTACATCCCACTACCAAGCCGATTAATATTTATGGTACTTTCCTCTAAGAACTTATCTAACTAATCTTATCTGTGGCTATGATTATGAACAAGTTTTATATATTTTTATTCTTGTGAGCCACCCTGAGCCTTTCAGAAGGGTGGCATACAAATTTAAATAAATAAATAACCCCCAGGCTGCTCTTAATGCTCCTTCCACTGTCCTATAATTCAGGAGTCCCCTTTGACCCCTAAACATGCACCTGAGACGTCACAACTTCATGAATGTGACTCTCTTGTCCCCCCTCCCTTGTTTTGCCTAGATTGTAAGCCCCTTGAGGCAGGGACCTGTCTTTAATGATTGTTCACTACCAGGCACTTTGCTAGCACTACATAATAAATTATTAATAATAAAAATAATAATGGGGTGCTCTGTACAGGGAAAGGGTACAGGAGGGAGTACAGAGAGATGGAGTGAAGGCGGCGACTACCCCGGATAGGGATGGCGAGGGCTGCTTCTGCGCATGCGCAATCCCGACCTGCGAAAGCGGCGGCAGCCTCGTCAGCGCTCGGAAGGGACTCGGCTCCCATCTCGATGTGTTCGGCATCCGCCGCCATCACTGTTACTGCCGTCACCTCCTCCTCTTCGGGCTCCGCTTCCGAGCCCCCCGCCTCGACGCGCTGCTGGTCCGACCCCTCTGCGGCCGCGGCAGCAGCCGCAGCAGCAGCTACCGCCGCCGCAGCCACCGCCGCTGCCTCCGCCAAACCTAGCTGTTTCGCCGCTGAGTCCGAGTCTTCCATCCGAGGAGGCCCTAGCCGGGAGCCGAACCGGCCCGAGCGGGCTCGAGTCCGCTCCGAGTTCACACGAGCACAGCTCAAAGGCTCCCCCGATCTATTCCGAGCAACCCAGAAAACCCTCAAGCTTTGCCTAAACTGAGTGACCGAACTTCCCCGAGTCCTTCCGACCTTCCAGTCCGAGTACACGAAGAAAGCCGATCCTTTGCAAACGCTGTATTCCCGCCCCCAAATAATTGACAGCAGGAACAGGGGCCCCCGTCCTCTCCGAGCACACCCGGTGATGGCGGGGAATGCCGAACCCGTCCGAGTATCCTCCGATCGTCTCCCTCAGCATTCCGAGCCCCGTAGCCGAGCGGAGCCGCCCGAGTTAGCCCGAATGGGCAGCGCCCGACTGTGCCCGAGCGGGAACGAACCCGGCCGAGCGAGCAGGACACCCGAAGGGCTCCGAGGAGGGCCGAAGGCGGCGGGACTGAGGGGGAAGCAGCGGGCTCCTCCTGCCTGTCTCCCCCGCGCGCGGGGAATGAACGGCAATGGCCGAAGGCGCACGAACCCGGAGCCGCGGCTGCGCACGGACTGCTGGGATGCTGGGGAAATAGGAGGCGGGGAGGGAGAGAAGAGAACATGGCCGCCACCAGGAGAGGTGAGTGGATGGGTTGCTATCGCTACTACGAGCCCCATGAGCCTTAAAAGAGAGGGGGGGGGGTTGGTTTAGAAATAGTCAGGAACGAGCCACCCCCCTTCCCGGCGCGTCAGTCGTCACAGTTACACGGCGGGTTGCCGTGGTTACGGTTACAGTGTCGCCAAGAAGACGTGGCCACGGTTTTAGTACCGGCATTGACATGGCAACACGGTCACAATGGGTGCATCCCCCCCCTCCAATTACAGCCAGTCAGTGGGAGCTGAGCCACAGACCCCCAACGAGGGCAGGTTTGTGTCCAGGAACAGAAACGCTGTCAGGGCCGTGGCAGTGACATGGTGTTGCCGTGGCAACACAGCCACAGTTGTGGCATCATTTTCTTCATTAGAGGAACATCACGGATGGAGTTGGCTTGTCGTGCTTGAGCATAACAAAAAGGTGCAACCCTCACTTCATTAGGGAGCTTAGCCAAAGTGTTTCTGCTCAGAGAGTCAGTTACAAAAGGAAGTGTAAGTTTAAAAGAGATAAAAATTAGGTAGCAATCCAAGGGTAAGTTAATCTAATTTATTAGATTAATATTAATAATTGCAACTACTTATTTCTCACGTGTATGGTGATAGATTTAAGCTATTAATGTTTATGAAATGTCCTGCTACCATCAAGCAAAAGCCTCCCACTAATTGTTAAGTAGTATTAATTGATGCTGAATTGTTTGTCATTGGGTAAAAGCACACGTGTGCTGCCCCAATCTGGTCCTGGTTGTGTTGGTGGGCCGCCAACACAACCAGGACCAGATTTGGACCCCACTGCTGACACGGCTAGAGTCAGCTCAGGCTGCCAGTGACAAAGTGGCCAGGAGAGCCATCCCACCGTGCTGGCAGCCAGCCCCCACACTGCTCCCTGCCATGATGGGCAGCCATGGTGGCCAGTAATGGCCACAGTAGTGGATCCAACTTGGGTCATGGCGGGTCAGAACACACGTTCTAAGGCTGCGGCCCAGACTGGCAGGCCCTAGCCTGGACTATTACTTCAGATGGTTGCTGAGGTGAGAGTCTGGGCTAGCCGCCGATACGACCCAGGATACCCCAAGTCAACATCTGGCAGCCATAAACCAAATATGACCGTGGTTCGTGGGGCAAAATGAGCCACAGTGTGTCTAAATGGGCCGCTGTCATGTCTGGTGTTACCCACTGACACAGATGCAGGAACATGATTAACTCCTACTTATGGGTTCATGAAAAAAGAATCTGTTCTACTTGTTAGATAGAGCAAGAAAATGGGATTTGGTATTTTGCATCCTGCAGGTACCCAGCTTGACCATAGATTTGCTGTGTAGTGTTGGGCAAGTCACAATCGCTTTGTGTATTTAAATTTCTACCCCACCCTTTTCATATCAGGGTGGCTTATGTGTTAAACACACAAAATACAATAAAAATCCCTCTTTAAAAAAAAACAAAAAAAAATCCGCACCTCATCTCTAAACTCACCTACTCCGTCCCCTATCTCTGCCTGCCAAATGCTTTGCCAAAAAGAAAAGTTCACACTGCCTCCAGAATATTCACAGGCCCAAGCTCTGATAGACCTCCAGGGGAAGGGAGTTCCACAGTACATAGATAGCAGCAGAGAAAGTTTCACTCTATAAAATGGGAATAATACTTAGAAGAGTTTCTCAGTTCTGTACATGAAGGATGCCAAGAAAAATAAGAGGGATAGGTCTCAATACCTCAATGCTGCCATTGTGTGAGCTGCTAGGGTGAACACATTGTTAATTGCTTTGCTTGTAATATTTTTTTAAATGCAGTTTTTTTAAATAATGTATGTAGACTTTCAGCTATTGGTTGGGGGGGGTCATGCTGGAACTGTTTGGGGGGAGGAAGTGTTTGGGGTCTGGGGAAGAGGTAAAATTTTGGTGGGTTGGACTTAATTCATCTGTCGTAATTTAACAGTAAATATTATATTCTAGTTCTCCTACATGCTTATTTGGTTCCTATATAGTTCGGACACTGTGAAACCTCATCTGGTTATCCATAATGGATGCTGGAAGTGTTTGGGGGAAGGAAGTGTGGATCCAGTATCCACAGACTAATAGATAATAATACCAAACTAGAACAGCACTTTTCATTTTCAGACAGAAGTATGGATCAGAGGACACAGGGTCTTTCAGTGGTGTTTTACAGCATTGTTTTAAGGTATACAAATAGTGTTGTAGGATATAAATCAACCACTGTCACAACTTTAAGTGGCCGGTATTAGTGAAATACCAATTCCACTAATGGACTGGGAGAAAGTCATTTCTACAGCTAGACCTAATTTTAACTTTTCCAATAATAAGCATTCGAAACAGTCATGTATTTTGCAATGCTTTTGGCATTCATTTAGATTAACTTCCACTAATTTTTTTTTTCTTTTGGTCAGGAAGAACTACGTCAGTGGTATCCTTTTCTTTTCATTTATGGATAAGAACATTTGGAATGAGCTGATTCCTTGCCTAATAAGTTACTTTGTACAATATGGTTATTACTAGGATAACAGTCAAGGCTATATTATTTTGTGTCTTTTCAAATCTGTACACCATCTGCTTCAAATACTACTGGTAAATATTGGCTTTTGTTAGTGAAGTGTAGCATTACTGGAAAAGCAGAGACTACATTATCACTGATCTAGGACCCTTGAAGATAATGTGGGAGGGTAGGGAGCCTAAATGGTCTCACCTGACAATCTAAGAAATGAGATTGATAGAATAATTCACATGAAGTACCAACACACACACACGCGCGTTTTGAAGTTACACAGCTAGTAACAAGTTTCCAAAGAGCATTTTAGAGGACACTCTCTGGTTATAATCTCTAGTACAGGGGTTCTTAACCTTTTCCCAGTCACGAGCACTGGAGTGACATAAGTGACTAGCACTACTGACAGCTGGTGTGGGGAGCACTTTCACTCACTGCCCCGAGCACCAGGTTGAAAATCCCTGCTCTAGTGTATCCCATCTTAGCCCCTCGTCCTCCTTCTCCTTTTGCTCTTGGCCAAGCTTGGTAGCCTCCTTAAAAAGATACCTTCGTCTTCAGAGACTTGTCACTGTAGTTTTCCCAGCATTTTTGCTCTGCCTTCCCTCAGTTTAAAAGACATGAAAGCTTTATAAAGTTTTATTACATTTTACATCCCTGGAAAATGGAATACACCCATCCCGTGAAAGTTTCCTCATCCAAAATTGGATGGGCATCTACCCTAAAGCAACTTGTATATAACCTTCATATCAGCATAAAGCAAGGGGACAATTTGACTAAATGAAATCCTTTACTAAAAGGAAATACTACATGCCAATCTAAACACATACTGTCTAGGGATAAGGTGGCATAGTGACATATTTTAGGCCTTTGATCGTTTATAAAACAGATTTCAACTCTACCTTTTATAACTCCTTAATAAACAAATTCCAGCTCTCATCTGTTCCCTTACAGATTCTGTTCTATTTAAATGGAATTTATTATACCTTGTTTTTCTTGGCAACTCTGCTAATGATTATTTATAAAAGTTAGTTATACATGCATTCCAAACACAAACCTGCAACATGTTTCCATCATGCCTGTGAACATGATGTAACTTGTGGTTTTGTTGTATTTATATTTTGTTATTTAACAGGTCAAGTTTTCAGTTACCCGGATAACTACTTGGCTCTTGATCTTGCATTACTGTTTATTATGGCTATTCTTGAAGCAATCCGATTGTACTTGGGTACGTTGATCTTAGATATCGCTGTGTATCATAAGATGGAATGCTCATCTCATAGTCTTTAAAGTACACTAGTCACATTAGAAAGTGGGGTGTTAGAACATGCTGATTTAGCAAGCAAGCTAACCAGTTATTTTACAGGCCTTTAAACATTTATGGTGTTAATTATTAACTGACTGACTGATCAGTGACCAGAAGGACAAATGGTAATTGCCTTCATAGGTTGGTTAAGTATAACTTGGAAGGAGCAGATAGTGATATCTGCCTGGAATGTCATCTAGAGTATTGCTGTTATTTATTTATTCAGTTTATAATCCACCCTTCCTCTAAGGTTATGTACAAACATGTGGTTGAGAGAGAAGCAGTCAAAACTCAGAGGTTCTGATTCTGAGCTACAGTATGGCCTTTTTATATTGACCTAGCAGATAGAACCAGTCCCAGGGAATACCTAGGCCCTTTTCAAATGGATGCCCCCCCCCCCCCCGCCCCGCCTTGCCCACGTGTGCGGGGGGCGGGGGGAGGGAGGCGTCAGTTTGAACGCCGCAGCAGGTGTGGGGGAGATGGGGGGCATCTGTGGGCATGCTGGTGGGTGGGGGAGTGCATGCGCTCCCGCGTAAGACCCATTTCCACCCACCTCCACCCATCACCCATGCACGGAGCAATGGGCGCCAATGCCGGATACTCCATATGTGTGGAGGTGGGTCGTGGTCTGTGGGAACACACCCCTGCGCACCGCCCACCCACTGCACCCATCCATCCCCCCACGCACCCGTGCCTGTTTGAAAAGGGCCCTAGTCTGACTCTGTACCACTGCCTGTCCAGCTCCCAGCACAGCTATGGGAGCGGCTGCAGTCGGAGGATAGCATGCTCTAACTATTCCTGGCTGCTGTAGTGGTCCATAGGGGCCATTGCAGGTGCCCATATGTTAAAGCAGCCCTTGGAGCTGCTCTGACTTAGGACTTCTCTGCACCTGCTTTTTGTGAAAATGGCTGTATCCATCTGTCTTTGGATTGGTTTTCAGCCTTGCAAACTGTGAGGTGTCAACTGTAATCCAAGATTCATGTAACCTTTTTGTTTCCTCAAGGTACAAAGGGTAACCTGACTGAAGAAGAGGCTCCCTTGGGGGTCAGCCTTGTGATCACTGTTGGCAGCGTAATTCTGTCCATCTACTTCCTGGTTTGGCAGACGTATGTCCTAAGAGCAGATGCCATTATCAATTCCATTCTTCTTATTACATATGGGCTTGAGGGAATTCTGCAGATCATAGCTATTACTGCATTTGTCAGCTGAATGACTCCACTGCCTAGAATCATATAGAATATAGTTTTCCAACACGTTTCTTGCTAAGCGGGGCAACGTGCATCTTTCAAGTGCATTACTTATAAAAGTATCTGGTTTCAGTTTTTCTAGTATAAAATACCAGAGAAACTCCTCTTTATATTGAAAGGTTTTATATAGCCCTCCATTACCACTATGAACTGTCAGGTAAAATGGCCTGTCGAGTGACTCTTTTTCATTATGTGCCTGAGTAAGTTATAGAAGGGTAGAAGCCTGTCCATAGTAAAGTCAATGGCTCAGCTGCCTTTTACTTTAATGTACAAGGATCACACCCTTAGTGGCAGCTGGCTGAATTACTGTGCATGGAGATGTATGTTTGCGTCAATTTATCTGAATCAGAATAAATACAAACTAGAGCATTATTAGAATCATACTGGCATCAAACTAGAGTAACATTAGTGAATCAGATCCTATACACACAAATTCTGAATGCAATTTTCAAAGTTAACTTAGTCACTTAGGAACTTAACAGCCAATCTTCAAAACACTCAGTTGGCATAAACCCATTCGCTACCATGAGTTTGTGCTGTTGGTGGGCTTTGAGAGTCAGGCTGCAAGTAACATTTTCACAAGCACCTTTTTATAAGGGTAAAATAATGCAAAACTTTTAAGTGCAAAGACAGTGGCTGCAGTCCACAAGCCACTTACTCTGGAGTAATCCCATTGAAGCCTGTAAGAGAGTACAGCTTATGTACAGACATACATACGTCCTTTCAACACCACAGGAAGCTCCTGTAGCCCACTACAAGGTTGCCTGGAGTATACAATGCAATGGTGATTTCTGTAACATCAGGGTAGATCTACCATATGGTAACTCCAAGCTGATCTACCATGGAAATAACATGGATATTTTCTATGTGCTTCTGCTGCAAATGACCTTGGTTACTACATGGCAGATCCATTCAGACATTATGGCAGTTGCCACCAGATGATAACCCTAAAGTAAACTTGTGATGCTGCTTTGGGACCTATGATGATTTTCTTTGACATCTGAAAGCACACATAGTATTACACTGGATGCAAGTTATTGCAAGCTAAATCCCATCTATAAGCTGACTTTGACATTAAGGAGACTAAGTCTCTTTGACTTTCAGTAAGACTTAGGGTGAAAACAGACATAGCAGTAGCCCATGTTGGCCTGGGAGTCACCTGCAAGTTTGTTCCATCACCACCAGATGTTGGTTTTCATACGCCCTGGGACGAGCAGTCGGCTACTATGGGACGCATCCTCCAGAGAAGCTCAGAGACACATCCCAGGCCAACGCCTGCCCACCTGAGCCAATTTGGTCTAACAGACCCGCACATCTGTTTTGTGCCTGAGCCCCACCCTGAGGCAAGGTTGATGGATTGGACCCCGTGCTTACCTGCCCCCACCAAACAGCTGATAAGGGGGACTTTGAGGAGTGTGCTCACTCAGCCCTGCCAAACAGCTGATTGAAGGGGGGCCGGAGCTCCTCCAGCCCCCTTCCCCCCATCAGCTGTTCAGTGGGGCTGGGTGAGCACACTCCTCCAGCTCCCCCCCTCCTTGCTCAGCTGTTCAGTAGGGCTGGGTGAACACTCTCCTCCAGGCCCTCCCCCGATCAGCTGTTTGGTGCATGCACCCAGTCCACCAAACTCCTGCCCCCGCATCAGCTGCTTGGCAGCCCAGGTGTCCACACCAAAAAGCTGATGGGGGGGCGAGGACAAGAGCAGCTGCTCTTCCTGGGGCCCGTTTCTACTGACCAGAATTGGTCCAGGAGTTATGTCCCGTGTGGACAGCTCTTTGGGCCGACCCAGGGCATGGAGGGACCTGTGACGTCAACCCCCATGCCTGGGTTACAGGGGGACGGCTGCACGTGTGAACAGCCCTCCCTCCCAACCTGAGGAGTGTCGGCTGCAGTGGTTCAGGGCAGGGCAGGGAGCCGCCATCACATCTGTTTTCACCCTTAGACTCCTAACAAGCAGTTTTTTCAAAAGCAGAAGTGGTACTTACATGCCTAATTCCATTGAAAGTCAATGGGAGTTGGGTTCCTGTGTGTCATTCTTGCTTTTGAAAAGGTGCTGCAGGATTAAAGTTATGTGGGCTTAGTTCTGCATTGAAATGTCTGTGGTTCTATCTGAGAGCAGCACAGAGCCCAATTGCTCATTTTCTGGTCTTAAAAGAGAAACTTCAATGGAACTACTCTCAGTTTATATCGGTATAAGAGGGCACAAAATTAGGCTCTACATCTACTAGGTGGGTAGTACAGTTGCTCAAGGAGCCATAAGTTTGAACTTCCAACTTTTGTGCTTTAAAAAACATGATCTTTAATGTTGAGGATTTTTATTTGCCTGTTCTACAAATCACTATTCTTAAATTTGTATTTCTAAACTATTGTGTGAAGCCTACATTTTTTACACTCATTTTTATGTAATACTTGATATTTTATAACCTTTATATGAATATTGTTTATTTTTGTATCAAAAAATTTAAAATAAAACAAGACTGTTAAATCCAAAAACTGTTTTCAAGTGCAAAATACCTTGGGGCCAGAATGTGGGATTCACACATTTTATGGGGAGATGGGGACTGGACTAGAGGACTCAAATGTGCATGCAAAAGAATCCTCCAGTTCTGCTGCTTTCCTTGCATAGTGGCTCAGTTATAACAATATTGTCTTCAGTGCAGTTAACAGGCCAGATCCAGGCAGAGGACTCCAGTTCATGGGTTCTGTGATTAAAGCTCAAATAAGTGCGAGAAGCACTGGCATAAAGTAGAAATCATCAAAGCCTCAAAATCTGGGGAGCCCCAGCCTATGTAGGGCATGTGGTGATTCATGAGGAGACCCCCCCAGCACATGGGACCCATGAGTAAACTACAGCATCGGTGTAACATAGATATAGCCCTGCAGAGCTTGCAACACATACAGCACTAGTCCCTGAAGGGGGTGTTAGGTTGAATATCAAAAATTAATTACAGTGATATTTTCCATTCTCTAAGGGCTGAGTCGGCGTTAGGGGGTCCACATCACCATTATGCACGAGACCTCATCTTACCTGCAGCCAGTACGGCTGTTAATGATTATTATTTATTACTTATATAAAGTGGTCCCGTTCTCTCAGATAAGGACCTGGCCACTATCATCCATGTCTTCATTACCTCGAGGCCAGACTATGCTGTACATAGGGCTGCCCTTGGAGACTGTTCGGGGGCTGCCGCTTGTGCAGAAGACGCCAGCCCACCTCTTGATAGGGGTGGGTGGCCGGGAACACATTACACCAGTGCTTAAGAGTCTGCACTGGCTGCCAATAGCGTTTCGGGCACAATTCAGTGTGCTGGTTTTGACCTATAAAGCCCTAAATGGTCTGGGCCCTACATATCTAAAGGACCACAGAGGCATTCTCGGTGGCTGCCCTGCAGCTCTGGAACTCCCTGCCTTTGGAGGTTCGCATAAGCTCCAGTTTGAGTATCTTCTGGAGGGCAGTGTAAGACCTATTTATTTGGCCAGGCATTTAACGGGCAGGTTTAGAACTTGTGGGGTGGAGGTGGGGCACTATAATGTATTTGTGCCCCAATTTTCTTTTTTAAATTATAGTCCTGAGACTTAGGAATACGACAGGCATAAAAATTGAAATAAATAATAAATAGTGTCAGCGATGTACCTGACACAGAATAATTTTGTAATTAGAGACAGGTTCCTGCTCTGTGGGGTATAATCTGTATGGACAAGGAAGGGGAGACGGGGAAGGAAACACAGGGAGAGTCAGAGGTAGAATATATTCCATTTTACAAATGGGGAATTGGGAATTAAGATTAATTAATTTGGCTCAAATCTTTCCTGAAGTCAGTGTGAAGAATACATCACAATGAATTCACAAATGTTCCTTCACCATAGAACTTGTTTCACAGTCCAGAAAGACTACCGTTGGCTTCCATGGACTTTGAATCCAGCCAATATAACTTGAACCATTTTGTTATTTTAAATGTGTCAAAATGTGTATGGCATACAAAACGTGTGTTTTAAATGTGTGTCCGCCTCACTCCGTGGTTTCTGGAATGGTCGCTGCGGTTGGCCAGGGGTGCCCTTTTGGAGGTTCCCCGTGTTCGGCGTGGGGGGCATGTTGGAGAGGGCGTTCTCATTCGTCGCACCTCGGATGTGGAACGCCCTCCCGGCGGAGGTTCATTTGGCCCAGGACCTTCCCTCCTTCAGACGTTAATGTAAAACCTATTCGTTCCACCAGGCATTTGGTGAGGGGTTGGGTTGGGGGGGGGGCGGGTATGACAATATTGCTGTTTTTATTGAATTTGTATGTGCTTATATATTTTATATTGTTTTTATATTGTATACCACCCCGAGCTGCCTTGGCAGGAGGGGGTGGGATAGTAAAATTTTAAAATAAATAAATAATTGGATTTATGGTGTCGTTTACTTCCTATAAAAATGGGAAATAATAAACTAGATTGTAGCTTACTTTTTATGGGGAAAATATGCACATACATAAAAGGCTAGGTTAATTGTGCACATGGAAATAAAGGCCTATTCATTTCTTGGTATTTAGCTACACCTCCTTCATGCAAAGATTTGAAAATACAGACGTTAATACAAATTTAAAGGACAAGTTATGTAAGCAACCCCACAGTTACCTGAAAGTAAGTGCTAGAGCAGATGGAGATAGTAAAAATGGTTATTCTAGTTAGCCAAGTTCCAGGTTGTATATTATCCTCCCTTTGGTTCTTTGGAAGGGCAGTCCCACATACAGGACACTCCAGTTCCAACAAGATTTGTGAAAATTCAGTTTGAGGATACTCTCTGGCAGGAGAAGCCATATAAGGATTGCCAAAGGAAACGTAAGAAGAAGACGGCAATGCCAGGGGTGGGAATGACTAATTTAAGATAGGGGGATGTGATAGAGGTTTATAAAATCGTCAGTGGCACAGAGAGAGTTAATAGAGAACTATTTACACTCTTTTATAATATAAGAATTAAGGGATGCCCCAATGAAATTAGCAGAAAGAAAGATTAAAAAGACAAGAAGGAGGTGGGGTCACGTGGGCATGCACGAGCAACAGGTCGCGTTCAGCTGAGCTCCCGGCGGCCCGATGCTGAAACATTTAAAACGAAGAAAAACATCAAAAACCTGGCGATAACCGAGAGGAATGAGTGGGGATTAAAAAAAAAGAGGCAGATTCAACCATAGATCGCTTCTGCACCCCGCGCCGCAGTTTCAGAAAAACCGACGGAGGGGAAACAAAATGGCGGGTGCAACAGGGAGGAAGCCACCAGAGGAAAGTGAGTCACAAACTCAGGTACTGGAAATGTTGAAAGCAATAAAGAAAGACTTGGCAATAAATAAGCAGGCATAAACAAAACAAACTCCACTCTGGAGGATTTGAAAGGACAGGTGGAGGGCATAAACAAAAGAATAGATAATACGGAGCAAAGAATAAGTGATTTGGGGGACGGGGGAAACAGTAGAACATAAAATCACCAGCTCGGAGGTGGAAATGTGAGAATTAAAAACTAAAGTTGATGACCTAGAAAACCGGTCCAGAAGAAACAAAGAATAATGGGAATCCCAGAAGGGAAAGAAAAAAATAACGTAAGAGACTTTGTACATGAAACTTTCAAAACTTTGTTCCCTGAAAAAGCAGCCCTACACGAAGTTGAAATAGAAAGGGCCCACCGTTCCTTAAGGCCCAAGCCCAAAGACCCATTACCACCGAGGGCAATAATAGTAAAAATTTTAAGATTCATGGACAAGGAAGAGATCATAAGGGAAGGTAGAATCACCAAAGACATGCAAATAGAGGGAAATAAAATTTCCATCTTCCCAGACCTAGCATTTGAGACAGTCCAACGCAGAAAAACATGGAGAAATCAAGTGGAAAGTTTAAATAAACTGGGTATTAAAGCACAAATATATTATCCAGTGAAACTGACTTTCATTTATCAAGGAAAAAGACATTATTTTACAAATGAAAATGAGCTGGAACACTTCAAAATTCAAACATTAAAAGACAAAGCGGAGGGATGAAAGGACAAATGAAAAGCAAAGCCAAAAACAAATAATTCAAGGTGAAAAACCAGTTGGTGAGAGAGTTTTTATTTTAAAACAAAAACAAGTTATAAGTTAATTGTTATAATGTTTATAAATGATGTTTAATAACTTAAGAATGTGTTGATGCAAAGGGCGGGGGGCAAAGAGCCAGAAAGGCGTGACGCTCCACAAAAGAGACCTCTTTAGAAGGGAAATGGGGAGAGGAGGGGGAAAAGAATAAGGGACGGTGGGGGGAAGGAGGTATACTGGGAATGGTTTCGGGAAATAGGGGTGAGGGAGGAAAGGGAAATGGGACATGGGGACAAAGGGAAAAACAACAAATGGGTGAAACAAAAAGCAAGAGAGAAAAAGGTTAAAAATTCAACAAGGAAAAAAAAAGGAGACAAAAAAAAAAAAAAAAGGAAAGATTGGCTAAGGAATAAACACAAGAGGGAACATAACAAAATAAAGAATATTGAAAAGATGAATAAAAGGGGCAACAATCACAGACAAAATTTTAGGAAGGGGAGAAACACAGAGTACATGGAGATAAGAAATAAACATACCACACATAAACAACACAAATGGACAATCTAAAAGAGTTATCACTAAACGTTTGTGGACTTAATAACCCGCAAAAAAGAAAGCGAGTATGGCACTTCATAAAAAAATAAATAAACCAGACATATTTTCACTATAAGAAACCCACTTAACAAGAAAAGATAATGTAAGATTTGCAAACCAAGAATATAAAATATAGCACACTAATGGAGAAAAGAAGAGAGCAGGAGTCCTGATAGGGATAAAGAAGTCAATAAACATGCAAATAAATGAGATAAACAGAGACAAACAGGGAAGGAGACTATTAATAAAGGGCAAAATAAACCAAGAGATACATACAATTGGAGCAATATATGCACCCAATATAAATACTAGTGCCTTCTTTACAGAAACCATGCAAGGAATTCAACAAAAAAAAGAAGGAAAAGCAATTCTAATGGGAGATTTTAATACTCCCTTAACAGAATTAGATCACATGACCAAAAGTAAACTCACAAAACAACAAAATAGAATTGTGCAGACCTTAAAAACAAATCATTGGGTAGATATCTGGAGGGTAACACACCCCAAAACACAGGAATTTACATGTTATTCAAATCCACATAAAACATCAACCAAAATAGACCATATTTTAATAAACCCAGCCTTAGTACAGGATTGCGGTGAAACATATATATTAATAACCCCCTTTTCAGACCACAATGCAGTAGTGCTAGAAACAATAAAAATGATAAAAGCAAAAACACAGGGACAACAAAATTGGAGACTAAAACAATTTTATTTGCAAAATAAATGGGTAACTTACAGATCAGGTGGAGGAAAAAATAAAAGATTATATACAGTTAAATGACATTCCTGACACGACCCCAACCACACTGTGGGAAGCTGCTAAGGCAGTTATGAGAGGCCATTTTATATCATTGGGAGCTCACCTAAAAAAAGGAAAAAAAGCACAAATTAGCGAAAAATACTTACAAATAAAACAACTAATTAAAAACCCAATTGAAAATGCTGTCAAGATTGCTACGATTAGAAATCAAATTAACTTATTGGAAAGCGAAGCGCTAATCAAAAAAATAAGATATACAAAAGCATTTTATTTCGAAAAAGCAAATAAGGCAGACAAGGCCTTAGCGTGGTTAATTAAAAAAAAAAGACAGAAAACCTCAATTCCTTTTATTAGAAAAAATAAAGAAGCCCCAATACAGAAAGGGAAGGACATGGATGATTGCTTTGTCCAATTTTATGAGAAATTATACAGTTCAGGGAATCCAACACAGAACGACATCAACCAATTTCTTGATAAACTGAATTTTAAAAAAATTAGTAAAGAAGAAGCTCTTAAAAGACACAATAAAAACTCTGCCAAATAACAAAGCTGCGGGACCAGATGGGTACCCAGCAGAATTCTATAAAATTGGGACAATTACCCAACACATTCTATGAAGCCACGATAACATTATGCCCCAAACAAGGGAAAAATTTAGAAAATTGTAGCAGATACAGACCCATATCACTCATTAACATAGATGCCAAACTATTCACCAAAATACTGGCAAACAGATTAATGACGATTATTCCCAATATAATCCACATGGATCAGACAGGCTTCATTCCGGGATGCCTAGGAATATATAATATAAGTAACATGTAAAAACCAACCAGATACCAGCGGCAATAGCAGCGCTGGATGCAGAGAAAGCCTTTGACATGATTGAATACCCATATCTATTTGAAACCATGAAAAGAATGGGAATCTCGGGAGCATTTCTAAAATGGATAAAAATAATATACAAGGCCCCACGAGCCAAAATACTGATAGAGGGAAACCAATCACCCGACATCAAAATAACGAGAGGCACCCGACAGGGTTGCCCATTCTCCCCTCTGCTATTCAATATCGCCATAGAACCATTAGCAATAGCTATTAGAGCTGAACAACAAATACAAGGGGTTAAAGTACAAAACACCAAATACAAACTCGCGATGTACGCAGATGATATGATGTTGAGTCTTACCAACTTACCCACAACAATACCTAACTTATTAGAAAAAATAGAAAAATTTGGGAAAATTTCAGGATATAAAATCAATGTAGATAAATCTGAGATGTTAATATTCAATGAGGAGAAACTATCCAATAAAGAAATGAAACTAGTCACCCCCTTCGCTGTTAGGATTTAGGGAATTAGCTCTCTTTGGATCGGGGGACCCACACGCCCTGGTTTGCACATATGAGAGATTCACATAGAAGGGATCTTAAATCATAGTTACAGATTTATTTAGTTCACACATTTATAAAACCCAGTCTGTAATGATCCAGCAGCAGTTACCTAGCTATAAAATATCCCACACCCAAAGTCAGTCTTACATGTCTTGAAAGCTCAAAACGGTGGATGTCATCTGTCAGGAGCAGGAGATAGGGTTGTAGGACCCCCTATGGAGGGGTCCCGGAAAGGGTCAACAGCCCACGAACACCAAGTTAGATGCCAAGCGCTGAGACAACGTTCTGGTCTCTGCTTCAGTCTTTTATAGTGTTTTGGGGAGAAGATGTTCTTCAGTATGCATATTCCAGGGTGCTTGATTGTGCAATGTGCTTGCTGGTATTCATCTTACAGAGTCTGGCTGTCATCTCCCTTTCCCATCCATCTGGAGCCTGGGTGCTAATGGTCACATTCCCAGTTTGTTTGTTAGTCAGGGTGGGCACTTGATAACAGGACATCTTTTTCCCTCCCTTCAGGCAGGGAGTAGATATGCCTTTATCATCTGTGCTGGTGCAAAAAGGGTGATGGCCGCTTGAATGGCTTCTGCTTGTCAGTTGGCAACTCCCTGAGCAGAAACATCTCCTCCTTCCCCTCCAGGCGTGAAGGAGATATTCTTCAGGGGTGTTCAAGCACCCTCTCATCAAGCCCCTTTGTTTTAGTCTTTGTCAGTGCTTTGTTCCAGGCTGGGTGCGGTTGGTCAGCAATATGATGTAAATCACTGGTCTTGCAAGACATGATGATGTGGTTGGGAGTTTGTGAAAGTCATGTGAGATTATTTCCCACACAGCCTACCTGGCTATTTCTAGAGATCCTGCCTACTGGATCAGTACAGAGAACTCAGAGCTTTGGTACAATAGTTACATGCATTTTCAAATATGGTCATTGGTTCCAGTATATTAATTCTCATAGTATATTACATGCAATTAAATCGCAACATCGCGGTACAAACAGATTCTATAAAATATCTGGGTATACAAATAACCAAAAAAAGAAAAGACTTATATGAGAGTAATTTTCTCCCATTACTAGAGAATCTAAAACGCAAAGAGGAAGAATGGAAGAGATTTAAGTCTCATGGATAGGAAGATTAAACCTAATCAAAATGATAATACTCCCCAAACTATTATATACTTCATTCGCACTACCAATACAACTTCCTAAAGATTTTCAGACTATCCAAAAAACAGTGTCAAGGATTCTTTGGCAAAGAAAAAAACCCAGAATAAGAAAAGAAATACTATACACCAGCAAAGATAAGGGGGAACAACACACACCAGACATGCAACTTTACCACTGGGCGGCAGCCCTCAGAGGGGTAAAAATATGGTACTAGGGAAGATCTGATCCAGATTGGTTGGTAATGGAAAGGGAGGTATGTCAGGTAGAGGCGTTCAGGGATATATTAACAGATGGACAAAAGATTAATAAGAAACAAGTGATGGGCCATCCTTTCGCCAGTATGGCAGTACAGATCTGGGAAAAAATAAACAACAAACTAGGAATCCTGAGGGAAATTTCCCCATATACACCAATTTTTGGTAAATGGAGTAAAAAGGCAGGAATATCACAAGAAGTAAAAAAAAAAGTGGGAATCTAAAGGTTTAAAACATGTATCTAACTTATATGATGGGGAAACCATGCTAACAAAGCAAATGATACAGCAAAAACTAGAAGAGGCTCCGAATTTTTGGGTATATGCTAAAATAATAAGCAGATTTGGAAATAAAGAAACAAAAGTTAACGTCACCAGAAAAGAAACTGACTTCGAAAGGGTGATATATGCAGATCAGGGAAGAAAACATGAAATATCAAAAATATATAGAGTATTACAAGCAATAATGCACTTACCGGATGCAGGATACCTCGAAGCATGGGAGACTGACCTGAAAAGAAAGATTGGAAAAAAGGAGATGAACATCATATGGACTAACATACGCAAACTATCACGTTCCATATCAGTGTTAGAGCCACAGATAAAAACTACTTACAGAATGTATCTGACCCCCAACAGATTGAACAAAATGAACAATACCTACCCAAAGGACTGTTGGCAGGACTGTAATACCACCAGAACATGGCTCCACTGTTGGTGGGAGTGCCCACATATACAAGATTTCTGGGCAAAAGTCTGGATATACATGAACAAAATAGCACAGACAGAAATTCCAAGACAGCCAGAAATTGCATTACTGGGCATCTTCCCGGACTTACAAATAAATCCAGAAAGAACTCAAGCATGTCAACAACTGAGATTAGCTGCATTGCACACGATATTGTGTAACTGGAAATCCACTAAAAAACCCTCAGAGGAAAAATGGATACAAAGACTATGGTATACCATCACAATGGAAAGGACACAAGCAGAACTGCGACATGAGATGGAGGAATTTTATGCAGTTTGGACTAACATCTGGAAATTACTCCAAGAAAAACTACAAACAAACCAGTTTAAACCCACTATATGTATAACGGAAATCTGAAAAACAAGATAATTTAGGGGGGAGGGGAAGAGCAGGATATATGGGATTTTGGGGGAGGGAGGGATAAATATGTGTTGTAAGCAAGAGACTTGTACCCTCGTGTTACTATCTTGGACCGTTTCTGTAACTTAGGTCCTTTATACATCAATGTTTTTAGACAATTATTTTAGAATAATTGTTTAAAAAACAATAAAAATATTATTAAAAAAAAGACAAAAAGGAAATACATCCTACAAATTGCAATCCTAAAGCCATTGACTGATCTAAAAAACACTCTGAAGTAGCCTCATCTAGTATCCGAATCATGACCCATCTGCACCTTGTATGACCCCACATAAGGGTCGTAACCTATGTATTTGAAACCTCTGAGTTACAGCTGGTCTCTCACAAGAGCACACATAATATGTGGCCTTCCTCTGATAAATAAGTTTATATTTTATTTATATTAAAAAATTTATGCCGCCCCCTCCTGCCTCAGGCATCTCGAGGTGGCTCAGCATATTAAAAACATTTTAAAACATTTAAACAAACAATAAGAATTCACTTAAAAAACAATATAAAACCCCATCCCCTCTCCCCTAACTCAACCCACCCCATCTCCCTCGGGAAAGGCCTGGCTGAACAGCCAAGTCTTACATTGTCCGCGGAAAGAGGGGAGGCCGGCAGCCAAGCGGATCTCTGACGGGAGGGAGTTCCACAGCCACAGCGCAGCCGTGGAGAACGCTTTCATAGTGGACACCCGGGGGACCTCGAGGAGGGCACCCTCAGCTGACCACAGCAGCCACTCCATGACCCGGAGGGTGAGGCGGTCCTGCGGATAGGCGGGGCCCAAGCCGTTTAGAACTTTGAAGGTCAGCACCAACACCTTGAATTGGGCCCGGAAGCCTACTGGCAGCCAGTGCAGAAAATGAAGCACCAGTGTGCTATGCGCGCATCGGCCTGTCCCCGTCAAGAGACGGGCTGCCGGATTCTGCACCAGCTGCAGCTTCTGAACCAACACCAAGGGTAGCCCCACTTAGAGCGCGTTGCAGTAATCCAGCCTTGAGGTAATAAAAGCATGGATGACTGTGGCCAGATCCGAGTCCAAGACATACGACCTAAACTGACGCACCAGGTGTAGCTGGCAAAATGCTCCCTTTGCCACAGCTGCCACCTGGCCATCTGTTATGGGGTATGGGGGAAACGGGGTGCAGGATGGGAAGACAAGACCCGGGCCAAGGGGCAGCAGGCGCCTCCCCTGGTAGGCGCAACCTGGGCTTCAATAATTCCCTCAGGATCATATGTGGGCTTTTCTTCCAATACTGGGGGCAACCCGACTCATCACCGAGAAGGAGAGGACGCCAGTAGCCAAGGAGAAACCGGGGGGGGGGGCACGTACAGATAACAGTCGTACTTACAGTCTTCTGGGGTCCAGGACACAGTGCTGCGGTAAGTGGGGAAATGGAGGAAGGGGTCCCAGAGGGGGTGAAAAGGGAGAGGAGGAGAGGGCATGACTTTCCTTCTTGGAAGTACAGGAAAACGTAGGCGGTAAGAGGTATTGGCAAGGCAGTGGGGGGCAGAGACTCACCCAGTAACACTCTCACAAGAGGGGGGCAAAAGGCAAGAGAAGAGAGGGGGAGGTAACGACTTATGCAGCAAGGACAACACCACACAATAAGACTGGACCAACGCACTCTAGATAACTTTCAGGGTGGTGGGGGGCCAGCCTCTCAAAATGATTACCGGTGGGGTTTAACTGCCCTGCCGGTCCTTTTATGTCTAGACTTGTTGTTTACTCTGGACAGCATGATGCCGGGCCCCGCCGCCTCCTACGTCTTGTGTCGCTCCGCCAGACGTGAGCAGTATCTGGGCGGAACTTTTGTGTTGGACCTGCTGGAGGGAGGCTGTTCTGATCGCGTAGGCCCTGTAGATGTTTCACTTCCGCCGGCTCTGGCAGTTTCCTGGTGCGTCTCTGCAGGTTGCCTAGCAACCTGAGTCGCCCTTTGTCACACCCGCATCCCTCAATGCAGCGTGACAGCATCCAGGCGGAGCTGTGGGTCCAGAAGTACCCCCAGACTCCGGACCTGAGAAACCAGTGGAGGGCAGACCCCATCAATGATGGGGGCCACCACTCCCTCGGCCCTCCCCACAACCATCACCTCTGTCTTGTCAGAATTAAGCCTCAGGCGGTTCGCCCTCATCCAATCCCCCACAGTGGACAAACAATGGGTAAGCACCAAGACTGCCGGGCCTGAGTTGGAGGAAAATGAGAGATATAGCTGGGTGTCATCAGCATATTGATGACATCTCATTCCATACTCCCTAACAACCTCTCCCAGAGGCTGCATATACACATTGAACAAGAGTGGGGATAAGATGGAACTCTGCGGTACTCCACACGTGAGGCCTCATGGGGAAGATGAAAACTCCCCCAGCACCACACACTGGGTAGTCCCAGCCAGGAAAGAGCAGAACCATTCAAGAACAGTCCCGCCAATCCCTGCCCGGTCCCGCAGCCGAGTCACCAACAACTCATGATCAATGGTATCAAATGCAGCCGAGAGATTCTAACAGGATCAGCAGGGTTGAACAACCCCAGTCCAACTCACGGGAGAGGTCGTCAGCCAAGGCCACAAGCGCAGTCTCCGTGCCATAATCTGGATGAAAACCTGACTGTGAGGGATCGAGAAAGTAAACCCAGTCCAAATGCCCCTGAAGCTGCTGAGCCACTCCCTGTTCAATATGGCCAATAACTGGCAAGGGCATCAACGTCCAAAGATGGTTTCTTGAGCAGGGGCCGCACCACCGCCTCCTTGAGACAGCCCGACACCCTGCCCTCCCCAAGGGAGGCATTACTATCGCCACCAGCAACGGCCCCAATGTCTCCCGGATAGCCTTAACCAGTCAGGACGGGCATGGATCTAGTTCACAATAGGTGGCTCTAACAGTCCCAAGAGCATCCCCCGCATCTGAGGGCGACACCGCCCGAAACTCATCCCATAAAACAGGACAAGAAGGGGCTTCTACTGCCTCTGACCTGTTCCCTGCTGAAAAAGTTGCATCAAAACTGTGGTGAATTTGAGCGATTTTATCCGCAAAAAAGTCCACAAACAAGCGAGTATTTGATGGTTCTACGTCTAGGCGGAGGAAGGCCGGACTGACCAGCCCCCTCACCACCTGGAACAGCTCAGCCAGGTGGGACTTAGCGGACACAATGAGGGCAACAAAGAAAACCTTTGCTGTCCACACCACAACGGCATAGGTATATAACCAGACTCTATGCCACAACCGGTCAACTTCAGTACGCAAATGACGCCACTGTCGCTCTAACCGCCGCCCTTCCTCCTTCATCTGCCACAGCTCCCCAGTATACCATGGGGAGCTGCGTTGTTAGCAATTTGGGACCGGACGCCTGGGAGCCACACTGTCGATGGCCTCCGTTAACACAATATTCCACCTGGACATGAGATCATCGAGCGAGCAGCCATTGAGGTCAGAGGAAACATCCCCTAGAGCTATCTGGACCCTGGTTCCATAAGCCTTCGGGGGCGAACCAACCTAACTGGTTCCACACCCTCCCAGGGGCCGACATGTACCAGGATATGTGCCTGGAGGAGATAATGATCCGTCCATGACAAGGGCACTGTTGATACCTCCCCCAGCAACGGACCCCCTGCCTCAAGGCCTGTGCAAAATATCATGTCCAGGGTATATGTGGAGCCCACTACTCTCTGAGACAGGCCCATGGTTGCTATGGTGGCCATGAACTCACGCTCCGCCCCTCCAAGACTGGCATCGGCATGGATATTGAAGTCTCCCAGAACTATCGTCCTGGGGGACCACAAATCACCTCCAACACCAGCTCGGTCAGTGTGTGCAGGGAGGCGTACAGGTGGGTGCACGGTATATCAGCAGTATCCCCACTCTGTCTCCAGCCAAATCCAACCCCAGATGGAAACCCTCTATACCCATGATTGATTTCACAGGAAATCTCCTCACAGACCAGGTATCCTTAAAAATAATGGCTACACCGTCCCCCTGTCCCTCCAGCCGCAGCTGATGCTGTACAGAGTACCCAACAAGATCAGCCAATATAGGCCCAAATTCATTGTCCAGCCAGGTCTCCGTGACACACGCGAGGTTGGCTGCCTGGTCCAGGATCAACTCCCGGACCGCAGTTGACTTGTTAGCCACCAACTTCGTATTTATCAGCATCAAGCCAAGACCAGGGGCCCTCTGAACCCCGATCACCTCACCACCTTGCCTGGGGGTCAGTTTTCCACCTCCTGGGATTTCACCTGGGGTGGGTGGAGAAAAGAGGTTGTCAGGCCCCTTTCTGACATAACTCTGCCCCTTACAGAGCATTGTGACATCGCGATGTTCTGCAGAGGGCAAGGCCATGTCAGAAAGGGGGTGGAGCTAAGGGGAAGTTATACCCAATATGTGTGACAGTGGAGTATGACAGTGACTTCAATGGGCTTATTCTGGAGGAAATGGCTTTAGGATTTCAGCCACAAGGCACATTTAACCCATGGAGTTCACTGCCAGGAGAATGGCATAACTGTTTTTTTAAGGGATTAGACACTTTTAGGGAGGATATGACAGCTATCACCATCTATTAGCCAAGTTGACCAGGAGATGAGACCTTCAAATGACAGAAGCTTGGAATGAATGACAGAAAAAGAAGCACTCCAAATAGAACCTGATTTTGTACCTTCCTCTGAAGCATTTGTGCTGGTCTCTGTTGGGAGACAGGATCCTGAACTAGCTGGTTTGTTGGTTGGATTTTCTTTTGTTGGTTGGATTTTCTTATGCAGGGTCACACACAAGTATTCATTTCTCATTGCTGTTCTTTCCTGGTCTGGTGACAAGTTGCTACCTAGCATGATGGCATCTCTAACATACATTTTATACAAGTAGATGTCCAATACTAAATAAAACTCCTTGCTGGGTTGATACCAAAGATTTTAAACTCTTTGTGGCAAAGACTTGGTTGGCTTTTATTTTTACTGAGTACACCCCCATTGCTATTGCATAGCACCACATCCAGTTCCATTGCTATAGAGATACCAATATTTTGGTATCTCAACAGTAACAAAACAGGAAGAGCCTGTTAAACAAAAAGAGTGGTAGATAAATCAAACCAGGTTATATGAGATGGTGCCAAGTTTTGATTAATATCTTTTACATACAGTAAAAATGATATGGACAAATTCTCTGAGTCTTAAAGGATCTTCTTTGAGACACTTGAGAAAAAATAAACATCTAGGGACATTAGTCCCTGGATAGTTAAGGCGTGTAGCAACATTCATAATAAAATACGTATGTCCACATTCCTTTATTTAGGTTTCAGTTGTAGTTCTGATGACGTTAGGGTGACCTGCACAAGCCTTTTATTCAATTATTGATTATTTTAGCTGCATGATTAAAACATGCGCATTTATAAAGACTGCCCAAAGAAATTTTATTTTCTCTTAAAATCTTTTCTTTGTTTATTTCTCTGTCTGCATCTGAGAAATATTAGGTGATAACTTCTATATAATAGACTAAAAACAGCCCGAGAGCCCCCTGTAGCTATTGATTGAGTTGCTATGATGTCACAATGTTCAGGATCATTCCAGCGGCTCAGAGGGGAAGAGAATGTTCAGAATTATTTCAACTGCTGTGAGGGAAGGAAAAGGTCATATTCATCTCACTAGGTTTATCATGCGTACATGTGGCTGTAGTTTTGGTTTTCATTAATTGTTTTTCACTGGCTATCACAGATCAGTCAAATTTCACGTACTCCTTAAAAATAACTAGCCAAATTTTGGGACATCAGGGATAGTTATTTGTTAAGACTTGACACTGGGTGATTTCAGACGTTACGAGATCACAGTGAACCACGGTGAATACCCACCTGTGGTCACTGTGCCTCGAACGTCTGTTTGGCGGCTGCCAGATGTCTGCCACGGTCAATACCCATACGGGATCATTTTCAACCACGCTTCCCGGGTGAGCCGTGGGAATTTCCCGGGAAGCGTGGTGAAAGTGATCCCCAGTGGGGACCCAAAAAAAATCACGTCTGGTCGGGCGCCACGGCCCGGGATCACCAGCGGGATCCTGGGCCGTGGCGGATTCGGCCAGAGGGCGGGCGGCGGGGAGTGTGGAGGGGGCGGGGGCCCCGCCCCGCCCCCTCCCAGATTCCCTGCCGAGATCCCCCGGCACGTCTGATACGGCGTGACGGGGTCATCCCGGCGGGGGATGATTTGGTTGTTTTCAGTACAGGGCCAACCGGCCCCATAACATCTGAAAACACCCACTGTTAAATCTTTTACAAAAGCTTCCTTTGTTCAGACTGTTCATTGGTCATTACAATTAAATTAGTCTTAACAAAAAAACCAAGTTAAAAATAATGTGATTGAAAAAACTCTTTCCCCACTGAACAGCTTGACTTTCATACTTGCTAACCACCCCATGGTAGACTGCCTCTGAGTTCTTTGCTCTGTGCCCTGAATAATCTACATGCCATCAGGAAGTGTCACCAGTTCTCCACTGATGGCATGCAGATTACTCAGGGCACAGGGCAAGGAACCTAGAGGGAGTCTACCATGGAGTGGTCACACAGGTTTCTGAATTCCAGTCTTGTTCCATCCCAGGAGTGCAAGAACCATTTACCCTTGATTAAACTGGGTAAACATGCAGTTATGCTAGGGTAATAGCTACTGAGCATATCAGCACGGACAGGAAATCTTCCATCATTAAAGTTTATTGGAGTTTTACCATTGTGCCATTGATTGGTGGAGGATTGTCCTGCCTGGCAGTTACCCTAGGGAAGCTGCCTTGCATGAACATGGAAGTAAGAGGAAAAACAACTCTCCAAACTTTTTACAGACCTGTGTATATTACCTAGACAAAAAAACCTTTTTTTCTTATTCATTAATTTAAAAAAATTATGACAACTGAAATTTAACTGCATATGTGTGTATGGTTACTGAACAATACTTATACATGATGAGGAATTTATGTTAACGTTTGAGTATAATTTGTAATGCCGCCTTAATAAGCTTCTTAAACGGAAAGTTTTTTGTCTAGGTAATTTGCCCTTTTAAAAAAAAGCCCAACTTAATAGGTTTGTTAATGCATAAGCTGGCCCCAGACACAGGAACACTGCAGGTGTGCACAGGTGCTCACCCATCCCCCCACATCGAGCAACCTGTTTTTTCACCGGTTTCTCTGTGCAGGGGTGACGGGTGGAGGTGTGTGTTACATAGGAGCGCACAAGCGACTGCTTTTATACGAAACACACCCACCCATGTCACTGTGTGGGTGCGTCTCGTGTAAAAGAGGTCACACATATTCACACACGTGCTCTCACCTCTCAGACACACTCATTCTAACATCACACACAACCATTCAGACACTACACACATGCTCTCATCTCACACATTCATTCAATTTGATCACACGCTCATCCATACACACTACACACACATGCTCTCACCTCACACACTCATTCAAATTGATCAGGCATGCACACCAGACCAGGAGCATAGCTAGGGTGCAATGTGCCCCCCTCTCTTTGTGTCCCACCGGCAGGTCTAGGGGTGCCGCCTGGCTCAGCAGGTCTGAGGGCACTGCTATCAAACACACAAGACACCCAAAATGCAGCCAGCCTATTAAGCGCATTGTGCCATGAAAAGAGAGCGATATAGCCAGTTCAGTTGTGCCCCCATAATCAATTAATGCTGCCCCCCACCCCAAAACCAGTTCATTTGCGCCCCCAACCCCATATAATCAATTCATGCTGCCCCCCACCCATAACCATTTCATTTGCACCCCTGGAGCAGCGTGAATCAATTATATGGAGGATGCAAATTAACTAGGTATGAGGTGGGGATTTAAAGACAGTATTCCATTTAGCAATAACTTCATTAAGAAGAGTTAGTAAAATAGCAGCCATAATAATCTCAGAACCACATTTGCAGATTTTCCAAGATAGAATAGATATTGCTTTACATCCGAAATTCCTACCTGTGATAGTATAAGTAAGACAGTTGTGAGAATGTGGCCCTTTTTTCACAGGCCTCTTGCACCCATGAACACGCAGATTTCTGCATGTTCGTGAGTGGGGGAGCCCTGTGTAAACGATGCAGCATGCGCACAGCGAGTGAGGGTGCATGCACATGCCCGCCTAACATGTATCGCCACTCACCCCCCATCTGTGACCGGGATAGGGAAGGGGTACCACGCACACACACACTGCCACAGGGTGTCGAGGTCAGAGCAAGGAGCCAACGATGGCGGAATGCCCGTCAGGATAGTGTGTGGGCTCTCACCTCTAATTAAAGAGAACGAGCCCCTATCATCATAGGGCGCTGCTGACCACGAACCCAAGGCTGCCCCACACTCTCTCGTCACGCTTAATCCAACACAATAGGGGCGAGGAGTGGGGGGTATCACGCTAGGGGAGTGCGGGGCCCCAGGAGGGGGGAAGGGACAGGGACACAGGGCACTCACCTCCGGAAGCAAGGAGTCCAGGTAAGGGGGAAGGGAGGGCACTCACTTACACACACTACTTTCGCTGACTCACGCTCACAGGGGTTTTTCATGAAGGTCTTCGGGGAAGGTCCACACACACACGGGCAAACTTCAGGTATGATGCACTTCTCACGTCCACACGCACACTGCACACAAGGGGCCGGTTTCTATCAATCACCAGCGCCGTTCCCCAGGCGGCGCTGGTTTTTATTCCCTCTGCCCCGCCCTTGTGTGGGCTTGTAGCTGCTCTGAGCGGCGCTGCGGGGGCGGGGGAATCCCCACAGGCCATCTCCCTGCCAAGGGTGTGGCCTCCGATTGTAATTCCGCCGCCGCTGACAGCGACGGCGGTGGGGGTGTGTCCTGTGGGGCTAGGGCCTGCCCTACCTGGCTAGCTCCTCCTGGGGGCGTGGCTGCAGCCCCTGGCCCCGCCGCCGTGGTTTGTGGCGGCGGCAGCAGAACTTCTGACGGTGTCGGGGAAGGCCCTCGTCGGCGGTACCTGGCTGGGGGAGTGGCTCCCGAACAAGGTTCTGTTCTTGCAGCCGGCGGGGGGCTATGAGGTGCTTGCTGCTCTTGCCCAGTACTGGATTGTGGGGAGTGCACGGGGGCACTGCGCTCCTGCCGGCGGCGTATGCCGCTGACACCATCTCATCCCCACGCACGGAGCAACCGGGGAAAACGACGATTGCTCCATGGGTGTGGATGAGTGGGGGGTGAGTAGGGATGTATGTGCGGTCATGCGCATGCCCCACCCATGCACCAGCGCGCCCACTGACCCACCACCCAGCAGAGTCGTGTAAAAACAGCCTGTGAGGAGCCACTCGAAGACGAACAGAAGGTTGCTGCCTTGTAAACAAGGTTCTTCGAGGTGGCTTCTAACATTCTCACAACACCCACCCTTCCAGCCCTGCATGGAATTTTTTTCTTATATTCCTAGAAAGGGTTGGAAGGAACTGTCATTCTGAAGGGGAACGTGCTTTTTATATTATACTAAAGGGGCTCGAGACCATCACGTGGTCTATTATTTGAATACGGTGAGCATACATAACCCAGTTGTGAAAATGTTAGGAGCCATCTCAAAGAACCTTCTTTACAAGGCAACAACCTTCTGATCACTGGGAGGAGTTGTTTGTAAACAAATACCTTTATCTCCCAGTCGGGTGTCCCTCTGCTGCTGCTGCTGCTACAACACTACTAGCAGGCAGAGGCAGGTGAGGGATGGGGACCACCTCCCACCTTCAGCCCCCTCCCCCCTCTGGACTCCCCTTCATTCTTTGTAATAATAGAACACATGTGTTGCTGGAGGAAAGCTAGAATGATCACCAAAGGGAAGTTTTTGCTCTACTGACTCCCATTGAACAGCAAGGTGCTGTTCAATGAGAGTTTGCTACCGCCTTAACCATGGTCCTATAATTTCAAAAAGATTATTATTTATTAAATTTCTACCCCGCCCCTCCTAAAGCAGCTTGGGACGGCTTACAATAAAAAAACAACAATCACATATAAAATATATCTAAAAACAGTTAAAACATATCAAAATACAATATTCAAAGTATTAAACAGGGCCTGGGAACTCAATAAAACAATAAATAGGGTAAGGGAGATAAAACCCTCTAACCCCCCTCCCCCAAGGTCTGGGCGAACAGCCAGGTTTTACAACTTCGCCGGAATGTCAGAAGGCTTGGGGCCAGGCGAGCTTTCTCCCCGAGAATAAAAGGCCTCATGAGTAGGGCTACAAATTTGTCATGGTAAATTTTTTGAAAAGTCATGACTTTGTCATGGCAGTATTTTAAAAAAATCATGGAAAAGTCATGAATTCAAAAATGCACATCTTTATTCAAAAATCAATTAACATTTATCATAGCTAGGATTAGGATACCTAACTCTGACATGCACTCTCATTTCCGGCTTTTCAAATGAGGTAAGGTGGCTACTATTCTTTCCGAAAATTCCTCAATTGCAGCAATATCTTCTCTCAGGTCGGGTGACTGACAAAAGGTTACTACGTCAGAAACAGAAGAGCTTGTGCTTTGCTCACATTCTTCCTCAAGAAGTTCAATATAACCTTCCAGGTGCTTGTTGTGGAATTTCACTGCTTCAAACCAGCTGTTCCACCTTGCTATCACAGGAACTGGAGGGATAGCTGGGCGTCTCCCCTTTTCCAATAAAAAAAATGTGTGAACCATGTATTGCGTGAAGGGCAGGCAGTAAACGTGCACTTCACAGCGATAACAAGTTCATTTACTTTAATGAAATTTTATCACCCAGTAGATTGATCAGATGTGCACTGCAGCTAACATGCACTGCATTCAACAGTAGTCCCAACATTTGATAATATACCCAAATTGCCCTTTGGGTAATTTGCACTTCTTTCTTTTGCCATGGTTTTTGAAACCTTGCTTTTGCTTTTGGATGTTTTCCTAGAAGACATTGCCCCTTTTGGGAGAGTTTTGAAACCCCCTAAGTTCTAAATTAGATTGCAAGCCATGGGCATTCAAATAAAGAATCCCTTTTGAGAGAGTTTTTAAACCCTCTAAGTTGTAAAAATCCCTTGAAGATGTCAATGTGTCTTGCAGCTGACAATGTGTAGCCAACCCACTCCCTAAGCCCCCCTAGATTGGAAGCCCAAGGAATTAAAAAAAAAAACCTGAGAAGCAGGAGAACCTCCACCAAGAAATCCCCAGGAGAAGGAACAGCTACTGCCCAGGACACCTTTTAAACAAGGACAGCTTGCAGTTGTCAATGTGTAGTCACTCCTAGGCACACACTACACATAGTCCTTCTCTCCTTGGGGGTGGGGGAGTCTCGGGTTCCTGGGGAGGAGGACTGGCAGCTGATTGGCTGAAACAGCCTGCCAGCCAATCAGTCATAGTGCCAAGATCCTCCTTCCCCCAGCCAAGCTCAGTGACTTGGCTCCACGCAACCGCCTTATGGGCAGAGAGGCGCACGCAGTGCACGCTGTTACTGTGCAAAGTAAGCAGCTCCAGAACTGTGTAAAGTAAGCAGCATCGCCCCAGTGCATTTCACGGCTTTCATGGGAAACCAGGGAAAGTCATGGAGGGGGGCCGATTTCACGAAATTCATGCCCCCCTGTGGCGCCCATGACTCATGAGTATCCCTTCAATGCATATTTCAGAGGGTCTGCTATACATGCGGCCAAAGAAGGGGAACTGGCAGAAGATGTGGCATTGCAGTTCTTTCCAGACCACCTGACCAGCACATCCACAAACTGGGCACAGTGGTCTACTACAGTCTGGAGAACCACAGAAAAGAACCTCTTGCAGTTCAAATAGTCATCCTATGGGGTGTTGTCACGGGAGGCGGGAAGGTCAGAAGGGATGGGGACGAGGTAGGGGTAGTTCTGCACCCGCTCACACCCCCCTGACCATGCACACGCCTAGGCTTGATACACCAGGGGGTCCCCTTCGAGGTATAAATGCCCGTCAGGATAGTGTTTGGACCTATGGGCCTCTCAGAGACCAGATCCCTATCATCATAGGGCGCCCGATGTTCAGACTGGAGCCTTAGGCCACAGCCACGCACAGAACACACTTCACCACACCGGAAGGGGGGAGGGGATACGAGCTGAGGGCAGTGCTGGAAACCAGGAAAGGCGGCAGGGCCTCGGGGTTTGAGAGAGAGAGGCAAGGGAAGGGAAAGTACCACACACTCTGAAGGGGGGGGAAAGGGAGCCACCCCGGGGAGGGGAAGGACTCGTTCTCGCCACCCACGCTGCTCAGCCACGCACTCAGTCTTACCACGGGAGGGGTGGTGGTGGGAAACACGGGTACACAGCAGAAACACCTAAACACAGTTGTTTTTGACTGAGGCCGTTAATAAATCACATCAATCAAAAATCACTAAGAAACAATGGACAAGGCACTTAAACACTTAGCTCTCGCACAGGGCCGGTCTCTCCAACTCGATCACCAGCGCTGAGTGCTTCTTGGCGCTGGTATTTCTATTAGAAACCCCGCCCCCCCCCACACGGGTGCACAAATGTACGGAACAGCGCAGGGGAGGCGAGGCCGACTCCCCACTATTGCAGGTTCCTTTGCCCCGCCCGGCGGCTGCTGCGCTGCCGGTGGGGACCCACATGTCAAAGGGGTCATGTCAGGTGCTGCTGCTGATGGCAGTGGCGACAACAGGGAGGGGTCCTGGGGAACAGGGGTGGCCACCTGGCCGGACCCTCAAACCGGCGGCCATGGGAGGGGGGGGGCATGACAGGTGTGCAGATGATGGTGATATGGCTCCCATTGATTTCCGCTATACAGTACAGGAACCCCTCCCTCTGAAAGCCCTCCATTACCTCTACGGTCCAGCAGTATTTCCATAATTGCTGTGCAAACCTCCACTAGTATGGTGCCCACCATGGAGGTTCCAACACCAAATTGCTTAGGGATAGAGTGGCAGGAGAGTGGTGTGGTGAGCTTCTAGATGGTGATGGCCATGTGCTTTTCCACAGGGATGGGCGACTGCATTACCGTGCTCTCTCTCTACAGATGAGGCCTGGGGATCTTGGCTATCTGCAGAACAAGGTGACGGGGCATCCTAAAGTTGGTAACCAACTCAGCATCTCCTCACAAGGACAGTACATTCTCCCACCAATCTGCTCCTCTTCTTGACCCAGACCAGCCTCTAAGTGGCTACAGACCTGTGAATGGAGTCAGTGATTGAAGCCTCATCTCCCAACAGGTACCTCTCTGTGCACATCAGCTCCTCTTGCATGGCTTCAGTCCTCCCTAGCACGGTTTGTTGTCATGAGAGATAGGTAAGTGGTGCTGCGCCTGACTATCCCGGCTACAGATCAAGCAAGAGCCTGTAAGTACCTTGAAATCACATTGCACCAACGGCAGCAGATGGCTTTATTTATTTATATTTATTTTATTTATTTATAGTAAAATGTATATGCCGCCCCCTCCTGCCTCAGGCATCTCGGGGCGGTTCACAACATCTTAAAAACATTTTAAACATTAAAATAAACAATAATAATTACAATTAAAAACAATAAAACGCCATCCCCCCATCCCTAACCCAACCCACCCACCCCATCTCCCTCGGGAAAGACCTGGCGGAACAGCCAGGTCTTACATTGTCTGCAAAAAGAGGGGAGGCTGGCAGCCAAGTGGCTCTCCGATGGGAGGGAGCTCCACAGCTGCGGCTCAGCCATGGCGACCGCCCTCATAGTAGACACCCGGGAAACCCAGGGAACCCCGAGGAGGGTGCACCCAGCCGACCGCAGGGGTCGATCCCGGACCTGGAGGGTGAGGCGGTCCTGCAGGTAGGCGGGGCCCAAGCCGTTTAGGACTTTAAAAGTCAACACCAACACCTTGAAGTGGGCCTGGAAACCTATTGACAGCCAATGCAGAGAGCAAAGCACCGGTATAATATGCTCGCATCAGCCCATCCCAGTTAAGGGATGGGCTGCCGCATTCTGCACCAGCTGCAGGTTCCAAACCAGCACCAAAGGTAGCCCTACGTAGAGTGCGTTGCAGTAATCCAGTCTCAAGATAATAAAAACATGGATGACTGTTGCCAGATCTGAGTCCAAGACATACAGCCTAAGCCAACGCACCAGATGTAACTGGCAAAATGCTCCCTTCGCCACATCCACCACCTGGGCATTCAGGCGGAGCTGTGGGTTCAGGAGCACCCCCAGACTCAGCACCTGAGAAACCAGGGGAGGACAAACCCCATCAATGATGGGGGCCACCACTCCCTCAGCCTTCCCCACAACCATCACCTCTGTCTTGTCAGGATTTAGCCTCAGGCAGCTCGCCCTCATCCAATCCCCCACAGCGGACAAACACCAGGTAAGCATCGAGACTGTCGGGCCTGAGTTGGAGGAAAATGAGAGATATAGCTGAGTGTCATCAGCATATTGATGACATCTCACTCCATACTCCCTAACAACCTCTCCCAAAGGCTGCATATACACATTGAACAAGAGAGGGGATAAGATGGACCCCTGTGGTACTCCACACATGAGGCCCTGGGGGGGAAGATGAAAACTCCCCCAGCACCACATGCTGGGTTCTCTCGGCCATGAAAGAGCGGAACCATTCAAAAACAGTCCTGCCAATCTCTGCCCGGTCCTGCAGCCAAGTCACCAACAACTCATGATCAACGGTATCAAATGCAGCCGAGAGATCTAACCGGATCGAACAACCCCGGTCCAACTCACGGGAGAGGTCATCGTCCAAGGCCACAAGGGCAGTCTCCGTGCCATAACCTGCATGAAAGCCCAACTGTGAGGGATCAAGAAAGTTCACCCGGTCCAAATCCCCCTGAAGCTGCTGAGCCACCACCCATTCAATAACATTCCCTAAAAAGGGAAGGTTAGAGACTGGCCGATAACTGGCAAGGGCGTTAACGTCCAAAGATGGTTTCTTGAGTAGGGGCTGCACCACTGCCTCCTTGAGACAGCCCAGCACCCTGCCCTCCCCAAGGGAGGCATTGACTATCCCCGCCAGCAAAGAGCCCAATGTCTCCCGGCTAGCCTTAACCAGCCAGGACGTGCATGGATCTAGTTCACAATAGTGGCTCGAACAGTCCCAAGAGCATCCCCTGCATCTGAGGGTGACACCGCCTGAAACTCAGCCCATAAAACAGCACAAGAAGGGACTTCTACTGCCTCTGACCTGTTCTCTGCTAAAAATGTTGCATCAAAACTGTGGTGAATTTGAGCAATTTTATCTGCAAAAAAGTCCACAAACAAATCACAGTGAAATTTGATGGTTCTACGTCCAGACAGAGGGAGGCCGAACTGACTAGCCCCCTCACCACCCAGAACACCTCAGCTGGGTAAGACTTAGCGGATGAAATGAGGGCAGCAAAGAAAACCTTCTTTGCTGTCCGCACTGCAACGGCATAGGTACGTAACCAGACTCTATGCCGCAACCAGTCAACTTCAGTACACGAATGACGCCACTGTCTCTCTAACCGCTGCTCTTCCTGCTTCATCCGCTGCAGCTCCCCGGTATACCACGGGGAGATGTATTGTCAGCAATTTGGGAGCGGACACCTGGGAGCCACACAGTCAATGGCCTCCGTTAACACGATATTCCACCTGGACATGAGGTCATTGAGTGAGTGGCCATTGAGGTCAGAGGGAAACATACCCTAGAGCTATCTGGAACCTTTCTGGTTCCATAAGCCTTCGGGGGAGAACTAACCTAACTGGTTCCACACCCTCCCGGGGACCGACATGTGTCAGGATATCTGCCTGGAGGAGATGATGATTCGTCCATGACAAGGGCACGGTTGACACCTCCCCCACCAATGGATCTCCCACCTCAAGGCCTGTGCAAAATATCATGTCCAGGGTATGTCCTCCAACATGTGTGGAGCCCACTACTCTCTGAGACAGGCCCATGGTTGCCATGGCGGTCATGAATTCACGCTCCGCCCCTCCAAGACTGGCATCGGCATGGATATGGAAGTTCCCCAGAACTATCATTTGTGGGACCACAAGACCACATCCGACACCAGCTCGGTCAGTGCGTGCAGGGAAGCTGCCGTACAGGTGGGTTCATGGTATATCAGCAGTATCCCTAGTCTGTCTACAGCCAAATCCAACCCCAGATGGAGACCCTCTATACCTAGGATAGATCGCACAGGAAATCTTCTCACAGACCAGGCATCCTTAAAAATAATGGCTACACCGCTCCCCTGTCCGTCCAGCCACAGCTGATGCTGCACAGAGTACCCAGCTGGAACAAGATCAGCCAATATAGGCCCTGATTCAGTGTCCAGCCAGGTCTCCATGACACATGTGAGGTCAGCCACCTGGTCCAGGATCAACTCCCGGATCGCAGTTGACTTGTTAGCCACCGACCTCGCATTTATCAGCATCAAGCCAAGGCCAGGGGCCATCTGAACCCCGATCACCTCACCACCTGCCTGGGGGCCAGTGAGTGGGACAGAAACACACCATCTGTCCCATCTTACAGGTCGAACCCACCTCCCAGAAGGACCATAGTTCCCCTGGCCCAGAACAATCCCTATGGCTGCAGACCCCCCCCTCCCGGATCCACTCCACCAACCCCCTCCCCAAAGGCCGCCCCACCAGTCCCCCGAGGGAGATTCCCACCCCCCAAAACACCTCCCATCCTCCTGTGCCACCAGAGGATCCCTCCCTCTCAAAGGGCTGCACCCCTCCCTCACACCAAGGAGGTCAGCCCTTCCCTCCTTAACCCAGTCCCCTTGTCCTCCTCCCTCATAAAGAAAGCACCCCATCCCCACTCCAATCCTCCTTAAAACAAAAAAAGCCCCCCCCCCAGGCCCCACAGTCCTGCTAGGTGCGCTGCTGGGCTGCAGGTCGCTTTTGGCAGTGCCGGGCCCAGAAGTCCTGGCCCTGTGCCCTTGCCTCGCCCCCCTCCTCCGGACGGGGTAGGGGGGAGTTGGTACCTGTGGGCCGGGCAGCACAGCTCCGGGAAGTGGCGGGTGGATCGAGCAGGGGCAACGTCAGGAGCAGCAGGCAGCCCTGCAAGTTGGATCACTCACAGGTTCTGCTCAGCAGTGATGAGGAGGCCTGGAACGCGATAATGAGCACCATAAAGTTCTTGGCTTGCATCTCCATGGTTGTGCTACCAGCGTCCATGAACTGTGCTAACTATGCGCCAAATGTTTTGTACAGCTTAAAGAGCTAGGTGGCTGCCTAGCTAGGATTGGTTCCATGCCATATATGAGCAACTGCATGCCTAGCATGTGTGAGCTATTGTCTGCTATTGGTTGAAATCGTTTTTGCAAAGCTTATGCTGTGTATGTGCGTGTGTGTGTGTAGCTGGCTGCACCTGCACTGCCAATCTAGGTTGCTATTAAATTGCATAGACATTTCTGTCACAAGCATGATGTTAGTGCACATGCCAACTCATCTAAAAATGTTACAGAAGTTAGTGCCACGGAATCATGGAATTGATTTAATTGGAGTGGTGGGGGAACCACTGAATGTTAAGAAATGGGCAGGTGGGGACGGGGGGGGGGGATCTGCAAGGCAGTGAAGGTCACTGTGCTTGGAATGTATGTGGGAGCAGAGCTCCCCATTGCTTAAAAGCTCCTCCTATATATTAATATCTCTTGAAAGTAACAATTTTTGCTTGCGAAATAGGCATATCCCCGAATTATCTTATGCATAAGCCGCAGGGGGCCCATAGGAAGGAGGTATTAGTTAGGCTTGGGGACATAGGCCAACAACGAGAGATAGGTAAAATAAGGCTAACATTGCACTTAAGAGATTACCTAACCTACGTCCCAGACATGGGGCAGGTTGCCTCCCACCTGATAGTCCCAATCTCCGGAAGAGCCAAACAGTTGCTCTCCAGTGCCCGTTTAAATGCTTTTCCGTCTCGGATCCTTGAGGGCAGGTTCCAGGGTATTCCATACATAGACAGACTCTGTCCCTTTGATAATTTATCCGTAGAGACAGTGGAGCATATAGTCTTGCATTGTCATCTGTACGATGGCCCACGCCACGAGTTTCTAGAAACTACCACCAGGAAGTTCCCAGGTAGAGCAGACCACGTACTACTAGCAGTTCTCCTGGATAGCACTGACCCAGTAATTATTCAAAATGTAGCCTCCTTTCTGCTGAGAGAAGTCCAGAGTTTTTAAAATTTAGCCCATTAACTGTATAAAAGTAACCTGGGTATTAGCAGTCTTGCCACTGCTGGTCCTTGGGTATCAGTAATGTTGGTATGACAGTATGATTGTTTTATAATTGCTTTGTATTTTATACTGCTTATTTATTGTATTGTATTCTTTGTCATTTGCAATGGTCTTTGACCATGCAATAAAATTCGAAAAAGGATGAGGGGTCATAATGCCATAGAAAGCTATTGTTGGGTTTGTTTTCCAAAGAAAGTCAAATGGCTTCGGCTTTGGTCTGTGGGTGCTGTGGCCACCCAAGGTATGGGCCCGATGTATACCTTGGCATTTGCTGATATTTGAGCAAGGCGTGATGTGTAAAGACAACTGTACAGTCAGACCCATCCTCCGAGGCAACCTATGTGCTCATAGGGTGGCACGTGCACACAATGAGGTTCTATGCATGCATGATAGAGTGCAGACATCACACAACCCTGCTGCAGTTCAAAGTGCTACAAAATGGGAGCCCTGGGTGAAATCAGAGAGTGGGATGTGCTCGAGACCGTGACTTTTCTGGATGTTTGTGCACTGCAATAAGTAAAGAAATCACTAATGGAGACTGGACCTTCCCTGCCATTTTTCCTCATCCTCGTTTTCCTCATCACTGCCCTGATGACAGCAAGATGATATGTGCGGGACAACTGGGAGTGCCTTGATCAGATGTCGGAGCTGAATCTCTTGGGGGAAACAAGTGACTTGGGGTACAGGGAAGATTAACCTACTGATAGAGAGCTTCTTGCCCTATACGAGGTTTGGACAAGCACCGCTGCGGACAAGACCCCAATAAAACTGCGCTGCTACCTGACAGTACATCGCTGCGAGTCATTGATATGGGAAACTGGGTGGCTGACAATATGGAAAGACTGATTGTTTTTTATTCCAATTTTTACTTTCGCTTTCAATTTTCACTATAGGCAATCAATAAAGAATGCAATTTGCTCAATAAACACAGGGATCCATCTGTGCATAGCAAAAGGTTATTTCCAGCCACCAAGTGCTGGCAGGTATAAACCCAGGTAGGAACTTCTGTGGGTGGGCAAGTATAGCAGGTGCTGGGCCGCCTCCCGGAGTCATAATAGCCCAGAAAAAAAGAAATAGCTGGGGCAGTTTCTCGTTCTCATCGTCCGCTGGAGTTTTGAGTCATGACAGGGGGCGGGATATTGGGAAGGGGGGGTTTGGTGGGTGAAGCGTGGCGGGGAAGAATGCCTGCCCATGTATTAGGGGTGGTTTTACACAAGCACCACATATGGGGGATCTGCAGGTGGTGTGTGGGGCGGGGGCATTGTGCGTGGGGGAGCGCTTCAAATGAGAGGCCCCACGCATGGCTGTCCCGTCCATGCACCACCCACCCCATCCATGCATGGNCCACGCATGGCTGTCCCGTCCATGCACCACCCACCCCATCCATGCATGGGGCACTCCAGCTTTTTTCGGAGTGCCCCATGCATGGACAGGGTGAACGGTGCGTGGGTCATGGGAACACACACCCCCATGCACCAAATTCACATGAGCGCTCCCCCACGTGGGCAGTGGCTGTCCATGCATGGAGGCATCTAGTTTAAAAATACCCTAGGTTTGTCATGCTCAACCTGTGAGTAAGGTGAATGGGGGAAGCTCACATGAACAAGAAATGCAGGGGGCTGCCTGTTTATTAAACTCTAAATGCTAAACAGGGCTGCATGAACTGAACCCAGACTCCAGTGGGCTATCATCCTGTTTGTTCACACCCTTCATTTCTGCTCCCTGTCCTTGAGCTCACTCTTTCAGGGCTTGAAAGAATTGGAAAACGGCCAAATAAAAAAAACAACCACAGGTTGGATTTGGCCCATGAGCCGGAGGTTCCCCACTCCAGTTTAACCTCTTATCAGTATCATTTCCCCCCCAATTTATTATTGTTTAAAACCAAAGGTTGTAACAATTCATTTCTGGAGATCCATAATAATACATATTAAACAAAATATAAAAGAGACCAACAAAACATATTGGCATAATAGACCATAAAACAAAACCAATATCCATTTATGTATGGGGATCAACAATAACCCAAATGAGGGGGAGCTAATACTACTTCCATTTTCTGCACAACAAGCATCAACACGACCTTTAGCACAATAATCTAACTTCCACCAAGTCCTTCCTGAGCATTTCCAACTTTAGAGCAAAGAGAGCAACCCTCCTTGTAACTCTGAGATTGGCGTTGGCCAGCAGATAGGAAATCCACAAAGAGGGATCCCAATACTCTTTATCCCTAAACCAAGGTCCTATTATCTCACTGTGAAGTATAGCAGGCTTGGGGACACATTAAAACTGTCTCTTATACACATCTAGATGTGTATAAGAGACAGCCCCCTATCCTCCTCTGCCACCAAGAGGATCCCTCCCTCTCAAAGGGCTGCACCCCTCCCTCACACCAAGGAGGTCAGCCCTTCCCTCCTTAACCCAGTCCCCTTGTCCTCCTCCCTCATAAAGAAAGCACCCCATCCCCACTCCAATCCTCCTTAAAACAAAAAAAGCCCCCCCCCC
>QEPC01013244.1:25791-89551 GCA_003113815.1 Sphenodon punctatus
ACATCATGTGCCTGGAGCAGGCCGGTTTCCTTAAGGGGAGATCAACAATTGGTCAGTGCAGAATCCTGTATCATCTGCTTGAGAAGTATAAAACTCTAAATAAGCGGCTATTTGCAGTGTTTTTGGACTTTAGAGCCGCCTTTGACATGGTCGATAGACATCGACTATGGGATAAGTTGAGTCGATCTGCAATGGATAGGAGACTTTTGATGCTTTTATATAACCTCCATTTGGATACGTCACTTAGGATACGGGTTGATCGCGAAGGACATCTTACAGATAAGGTTGATACATATCGTGAGGTTAGACAGGGATGTGTCCTGGCCCCCACCCTGTTCAACCTGTACCATAATGACATAGCCCCACTCTTGGCCAGGCCTGAATTTTTCCCCCCAACGTTAGCAGACAGGCCTTTGGGCTGCCTGCTATACGCGGACGACCTGGTGGTTTTGTCGCAGACAAAGGTGGGTCTGGCTAGGCAACTGCAAGAAGTGGGAGGATATTGTAGGTTAAATAATATGGAAATAAATCACGGGAAATCTAAAATAGTTGTGTTTACTAATGAAAGAAAGGCCTATAAGTGGGAGCTTGAAAATATTCCGATTCAACAAGTTTCCCATTTCAAATATCTGGGGCTCTACTTTCAGAAGAGGAGGAAGTGGTCGGACCATGTGAAAAGAGCAGTAAGTGCTACTAAGGGACCCGCTTTGGCATTAACCAGGTATTTCCATAAAACGGATAAAATGGCAATAAATTCAGTGATACAGGTTTTAAATGCAAACCCCTTTTCTATGGGGTTGAACTGTGGAAACCCTTGAATAACCATCCGTTGGGTAGGATCCAGTTTGCATTCTTACAAAGGCTGCTTAGAGTCCCAAGGGGTACACCGGCTGCCGCCATTAGGTTGGAGGTAGGGCAGCAAGATTGGGACTCAGTGGCATGGGAATTTGCTTTGAAGTTCTGGTTTTCCAGCTGTAAAGCTGGCCAGAATAGAAAAGGACTGGGTGCCTACCTGAGCAAAGATGGATTTAGGGACACCTAGTCGGTCAGTATAGAAGAATTCTTGGGGAAGTTGGGATTTTCCCTGCAGTATATACAGAGGAAGCAGCCAGATTGTGCTTTGCGAGAGGTGCTGTCTCGCCTTAAAGATGTGGCTAGGCAGCAGGATTTTGCGGCAGTAAACACAACCCTTCATCTTCGCGATTATCAGCTTTGGGGTCCAGAGGTAGGGCGTATGGCAGAATACCTGGCAGGTACTATCTCCCCGAGGGCTAAATATTTGATCATGTGTGCGAGATTAAATGCTTTCCCTACTTGGGTGTATGAGAGAAGATTGGAAGAATTAACTTTCTCAGAGAGGCTATGCCCATTTGATGGTACAATTGTGGAGACTGCTCAGCATGTCTTATTTGAATGTCACCTGTACGATGCTTTGAGGGGAAAATATTTGTGTACCCTCTTAAAAGATTATCCAGGTAGGTCCTCTCATGATCTACTGATTCATGCACTCACTAATTCTACCTATTTATACTCAGTGGCTAAGTTTTTTGTACAAGCGTTTGTTATGAGGCAGTCATTTATTGAATTTTGAAATAAGTAGGTCTTGGATGATTTAGCCTGGGTAATTAGATATCTGAAAATTTTGTATATACTTTTGTAGTAGGGTAGTTGATATGTTTGTATTTATTTTATTGTTGGAAGACCAATTGGGGGTCTTTTGGATTTGTATGTTCATTTGTGCTATAGCCTTTGGCTTGGCTTAATAAAATTTTGATTTGATTTGGGTCCGGGGCCATCATTCCTCGCACAGAGACCCGATTTTCCAAAGCATCAAGAAACAGCCACTCCAGCCCCAGGACCTGCCACTAGGGTTCTGGGGCCAAGTTACAGGCAGGGAGTGCTGTGGCCAATACCTAGAAGCTGCCACCTTAGCCCCAGGACCCACCATCATGGGTCTGGGACCATCATTCCTCACACAGATACCCAATTTCCCAAAGTATCAAGAAACAGCCACTCCAGCCCCAGGATCCGCCACCAGGGTTCTGGGGCCAAGTTACAGGCAGGGAGGGCTGTGGCCAATACCTAGATGCTGCCACCTTAGCCCCAGGATCCACCGTCATGGGTCTGGGGCCATAATTCCTTGCACAAAGAGCCAATTTTTGAAAGCATAAAAAAACAGCCACTCCAGCCTAGGGCTGTAGCGAAAAGTCGCAGCGGTAGCTATTTTAGCCAGAAACAGCGTTTTTGCAATTAGTGGTACGGCGTGGCAGAGGCTTTCATTCCGCTAGTTTCATTCTGCTACTTCCTCAGTTCAGCTAATTTCATTCCGCTACTTCCACAGGCTTCACAAATAGCAGAAACATGCCATTTTTGCTACTTCCGTCATTCCGCCAGCGCCACGAAATAGCGGAAGAGCGGTTTTCCGATAGTTTCCAACAAGTCATATTGTAAGCCCTAGGGGCAGGGACCGTGTCTATTTTATTACTTTGTAAAGTGCCAGGTACACTGCTGGCGCTATATAAATGTTTGTTAATAATAATAATAATAAGTCCGCAATTTTTCCGATAGTTTCCAAAGTTTGCAGAATGGTGGCGGAATTAGCGGAATGTCAGCAGAAAAGCCACGGTGTGGCGCGGCTTATTCCAAAATGGCGGAATAGAATTGTGGCGTGGTAAATGCTGCTGCTGCTTCAGCCCTACTCCATCCCCAGGACCCACCATCAGGGTTCTGGGGCCATGTTACAGGCAGGGAGGGCTGTGGCCAATACCTAGAAGCTGCCACCTTAGCACCAGGACTGACCGTCATGGGTCTTGGGCCATCATTCCTTGCACAGAGACCTGATTTTCCAAAGCATTAAGAAACAGCCACTCCAGCCCCAGGACCAGCTGCCAGGGTTCTGGGGCCAAGTTAAAGGCAATACCTAGAAGCTGCCACCTTAGCCCCAGGACCCAGCTTCATGGGTCTGGGGCCATCATTCCTCACACTGAGAGGATGTCATTCCACCGCATCAAGAAACAGCCACTCCATCCCCAGGACCCACCGTCGGGGTTCTGGGGCCAAGTTACTGGCAGGGAGGGCTGTGGCCAATACCTAGGAGCTGCCACTCTAGCCCCAGGAACCACCATCATGGGTCTGCGGTCATCATTCCTTGCACGGAGGCGATGTCTTTCCATCTCATCAAGAAACAGCCACTACAGCCCCAGGACCTGCTGTCAGGGTTCTGGGGCCAAGTTAGAGGCAGGGCGGGCTGTGGCCAATACCTAGAAGTAGCCATTCTAGCCCCAGGACCCACCATCATGGGTCTGGGGCCATCATTCCTCGCACAGAGAGCCAATTTTCCAAAGCATCAAGAAACAGCCACTCCAGCCCCAGGACCCACCACCAGGGGTCTGGGGCCAAGTTACAGGCAGGGAGGGCTATGGCCAATACCTAGAAACTGCCATCTTAGCCCCAGGACCCACCGGCATGGGTCTGGGGCCATCATTCTTCGCACAGAGAGTCAATTTCCCAAAGCATCAAGCAACAGCCACTCCAGCCCCAGGACCTGCTGCCAGGGTTCTGGGGACAAGTTACAGGCAGGGAGGGCTGTGGCCAATACCTAGAAGCTGCCACCTTAGCCCCAGGACCCACTGTCATGGGTCTGGGGCCATCATTACTCACACAAAGAGACGATTTCCCAAAGCATCAAGAAACAGCCACTCCAGCCTCAGGAGCTGACACCAGGGTTCTGGGGCCAAGTTACAGGCAGGGAGGGCTGTGACCAATACCTAGAAGCTGCCACCTTAGCCCCAGGACCCACCATCATGAATCTGGGGCCATCATTCTTCGCACAGATACGATGTCATTCCACTGCAGCAAGAAACAGCCACTCCAGCCCCAGGACCTGCCGTCAGGGTTCTGGGGCCAAGTTACTGGCAGGGATGGCTGTGGTCAATACTTAGAAGCTGCCACTCTAGCCCCAGGACCCACCGTCATGGGGCTGGGGCCATCATTCCTCGCACAGAGAGCCTTTTTCTGAACGCCTGAACTGAACCGAACAGGACTAAACTGAACGGCCGAACCCGAACATGGCGAATGAACCGAATGGGCGAACTGAACTGGACCGAACGGCTGAACCGTTCGCCATCCCTAACCACCCATGGTGGCCGTGCAGAGAAAGAGAGACATAGCCCACCTCTTTATTCCAAACCTTCCCCAGGCTTCCAGCATCCAGAGGTTGCAAGCTGCTGCCAGCTGGATCTGGGGACATTTCCATGAGTGTCAATGAAGTCTCTTTGCTGTGTCTGTCTGAGAGAGTTGTGCCGCAAAGGGAAATGAGGGGTTTTGCCTCCTCGGTTCCCTTCCCTGTCTAGAAATGAAAAACAGAAGGCCTGATCCTCAGGTAGTAGTGCTGCAGCTCTGGGAACATCCATGAAACTGGGATGGAGATTCCTACCCCAATTGAGAATTTACTTACACTGTTGAATTTCAGAAGAGGCGTCCTATTTGGAGTAGTTTAGATTTTGTAGTGAGAGGCCTGGACTTGTGAACAAGAGTAGGGGGCTGAAATGAGAATCAATTTGTTTCTTGCAAAAATCTCATGAGAATCAAGAATCATTACTGAGATCTCAGGACAATCTTGGCAATGGTTCACTGTCTCAGTCAAGAATTTTTCTTGATTTTCTGTTTACCGTGGCTTACTGTTTACAATTTACCATGATTTACTGTGTACCTGTATTTGTCCTAGTAATGTGTATGCAAAAAATAGCCACTGCAGCTATATTCTGCACATACCCGGCCATGTTCCTAAATGGCGCTGGTAGCATCACTGCCATTTTGGAAAAGGACAGCCATTTTCTGTGTGTGCATTACCAGGTTGAATGTAGTACATGTTAAGCAGTATACGGTAAATTGTTAATCAAGGTAAATAGAGAAACATTCTTGATCGAGAATGTGCCAAGAACCGGGGTTTTTCTTGATGATCAATTCTCACTAAAAATGAGTCAAGAACCGTGATTCTCATCACGAATCAAGAAAAAAATTGAGATTGAGTTTCAGTCCTAAAGAAGCGGAAGCTTGGGACCTGGTTCCCAGGGAAGTCGTTCTAGGGGGTGAGAGCAGAGCTTTGCCACTGAAAACAGATTTTGATTTTATGAATCATGTTGACATTTGAAACAGAGCTTTAGCAAATATCTATGGTAATTCCATATTTGGTGAATTTGTCAATTTTGAATTGGTGCCAACAAAGCAGGTTTTTGCAGAAATGAATGTTTGTTATGGTTATTTTGTGTTTATTTTGGTAAATTCCATCACTTTGGTATTTTGGTCACTTTGTTCTTGTAACTGTACCTGCTCCCCCGCTTGGTTGAGCGCTTTGGGGGATTCAACCCTCTAGGTAGTAAAAAGCTGGGAGGCAGTGACTGGTTGATTATTCACTCTTTTTATTTGTTTCCTCGTCGGCATAACAAGCATCCAGGCCCATTCCAGTGCTCTCCACTTACAGGCCCTGCTCCCTCTCAGTAGTCACCCAGCACTCACTCCTATTTCCTCTCATCAGGATCTTTGGGTGGGCTATGCTCTCTGGTCAGGCCTGGGCTCCCTGTCTGGGAGTCTTGGGCTGTTCAGGCTGTCCACTCCTCCACTTGTCCCACCAAGTTTCAGAGCCCTGAGGAGTGGAGAGTGCAGAAGTCCAAAGCTGGTCTGTTCTGTCTCACTCCCAGCTGCTGACTGACAGGGTCCTGGGCTCTAACGCCTTTATACCCTAAGAAGCGGAGGGAAGAGGGCAGTGCCTCAGTGGCAAAGCAGACTTCCTTAAAGGGATCCTGCCCTGCTTCATCACACATCTACCCCCCTCAGAGCATCACCACCCCTGTGAGCTTGGGCTCTGAAGGTAGATGCACGTACCTGTCCCTGCCAATCCCGGCACCACTTCCTGATACCGACTTCTTACTCTGCATTTTCCATCCTTACAGCACCCATACATTGGTCACGATGGAAAACCACTGCCCAGACCACCCGCTGCCTAGACCCTCTTTGTTCCTCCCTTCTGCTATTCTTTTTGGGTTGGGCTGCCTGACCCCCTTCAAAGGGTATATACACCCTGTCTTGTACCTCACTGCTGCTTGCAGCTGGTATGTCCTCATCTGGTCACTCCAGATGTGAGAAGAAGTCTGAGTTGGTGTGCATCTGCCCTGCTCAATGTTTGCTTGTGAATGCATATGATTGGAGGCTAAGCTACCAGCGCATTGAGGGAAGGGGAGTTGGTGTCCCTCATGCAATGCATCCACTGGAGGGGTGCATGGTCAGTGATCCAGTGGAACTGATTCCCCAATAGATAATATTGGAGGCCACTTGATTGCCAGACTCTCCCTCTCTACAGCAGCTGGGCATACTGGGTCTTTTTAGACTCGAGCTTACGGGTGAGATATAAGATGGGATGCTCTTCCCCTTCAAATTTTTGGGAGAGTACAACCCCCAGAGAGACCTCCGTGGTGTCAGTCTGCAATATAAAAGGTTCGTTATGGTCGGGGGTTAGCAGAATTGTTTCTTTACACAATAGGTCTTGAATTGTCTGGGAGGCTTGCTGACACTCTCCTGTCCACTGAACCTGTCAGGGTTTGACGGCTCTCATGAGATCCAGCAGGGGGGCAGCCAGGGCCACAAAATGGGGTACGAACGTGCAGTAATAACTGGTTAACCCTAGAAAGTAATGCACCTGTCTCTGTGTTGTGGAGCATGGCCACTCTTGCAAGGCCTGTACCTTGGAGGCTAAGGGCTTAGCCATGCTCCCTCTTAACCTGTATCCTAGGTATTAGGCCTCCACTTTCCTAGTCACCCATTTGGCACGGTTAGCTGTCAGTCCGGCATCTCCTAGAAATTGCAGAACGTTCGCTATTCTCTGGAGGTGTTCACTCCACCCTTCACTAAATATTACATCATCATCTATGTAAACAGCCACATATTTGACATGGAGTTGTAAAACCCAGTCCATTCATTGCTGAAAGGTAGCTGTAGCCCCATGGTGGCTGAACGGCATTTCTCTAAACTCAGAGTCCCCAAGGGGTAGAAAAGGCTGTTTTCTCCTGTGCAGCTTGTGACATGGATATTTGCCAATATTCCTTTAGTAGGTCTAGAATTGTAATATACCCGGCATTACTCAGCCATTCTATCATCTTGTCTACCCTAGGCATCAAACATATAGACAGTGTTTACCTTGTGGAAATCTATAAAAAAACCAGATAGACACATCTGGCTTTGGAACTAGGACTATGGGGCTACACCAGGTGCTGTGTGACTCCACAGTCACCTCCAGCTGTCTCACTTGGTCTATTTTCCTTTTTACCATGGCCTGCAGCCTCATGAGTATAGGGTGGGTTGTCTCCTGCACCACCCTATGAAACACCATCTCTGTGTGGCAAAAGATCAGGTCTGTGTGTCCCGGGATTTTGGAGAAGACTGATGGGAACCTTCCCACCAGACTTTACACCTGCAGTTGCTGTCACCATGAAAGCTATTCCCCTAGGAGCACCTTGCCTGCTCCTACAGACATTGGGGGCAATCCCAAGCCCCTGTGTGTGCTGGCACATTCATGAGCACACTGCATGGCTTGCACACATGCTGTAGGCCCTGTGTGACAGGGGAGTGTGTGACTTGTGCACGCACGCCACATATGTTCCATGTGCCAGGCTTGGGATCGGCACCAGTGGCCATCAAGGTCCTAGTTTGGGGTCATCGGGGGATGGTGTGATAAGAAGTCATTTGCAGGCCATCCAGGTTTTTAGCAAGTTAATGTGATAGATCTGTTAGGGTTTCTGCCTGGCTGGCTGGTGGGTTTCATAATCTACAGGGTAACTTCATAGGGGCCCTTTCAGTGGCTAGCTGTTTCAACTCACTGGGTGGCCATAGGACAAAGACCCTCTCTCCCAGTTGGAAATTCAGCTTCCGAGCCTGGTTATACCCATGTGCGTGAGCTTCTCTGACATCCGAAAGGTTCTGCCTTGCATACCTCCCTAGGGCCCTAAGGCATTCCTACAACTGTTGGGTGTACTGTACTACAATAGATGTCATGTCGGCTTGCTCCTTTCAACCCTCTTTTAACAATGCCAACAAGTCCCTTGGCTGCCGACCATACAGGAGCTCAGAAGGTGAGAACCACACAGATGAATGTGGCATTTCACATAATGCAACCAGGGGAGGTCAGATAGGCGATTCCCATAATTAGGGCTACAAATTTGTCATGGAAATTTTCCTTAAAAAGTCATAAATTGATCATAGCAGGAATGAGAAAGTAATGGAAAATTCATGGATAATTTAAAAAAAAACTTTTATTCAATATTGTATAAATATTGTAATCCCCCCCTTAGATTGTAAACCCAGGGATTGTAAAGCCTTGTAAAATCAAGCAGGGGATAAAGGGGACCCCCCCCCTTAGATTGTAAGCCCAAGCAGGGGATAAAGGCAGAGGAAATGCTGCCGTCTCCTCCTGGGCATCTCTTGAAGCTCTGACAATGGTAACGTTCTCTGCCTCCGCTCCCAACACGCCACCATGTGACCATGTCCAAAGGTCCGCTCTCCACAAGAAACAACACTGAGAAGGTGTTCGGAGCTCCAGGGAGAGGCCGTGGCTTTACCCGGTGGTGCCCAGCGTGCTATTCTCACTGGCTTCTTGTGTCGCCACATCTCCACAGCCAGGGAGGGGTTGGGGGTCCAGGGAGACACCGTGGATCTTCTTAGCGCCATTGAGCATTCTCACCAGCTTCTTGCTGGCTCTGCTGTTTGCTTTGGGGAATTCTCAAAAAACGTGACTTTTGTCACCACCGTGACAAATTCGTAGCCCTACCCATAATCAATAGTTGATCCCCAGGAAGTGCTTGATCATCCCCTTCAGGGTTTGGTTGAAGCATTCTACCAACCTGTCCATCTGGGGAAGGTAGATAGAGGTACGTAACTGTTTTATGTGTAACAGGGCACATACTTCCCGCATTACTTTAGATATGAAATTGGTACCCTGATCCGTAAGAATCTCCTTAGGGAGTCCTACGCTTGAGAATATCTTTAATAGTTCTGTTGCTGTGATCATAGCAGTGGTGCAGTGCATAGGGGCACCGCCTCTGGATAACGGGTGGCATAATCTACTACCACTGGGATATATTGGTAACCTGCTGCACTTTTCTCAAGGTGCACAACTAAGTCTACACCGACTTAAAAGGAGTTTCTATGATGGTTAAGGGAATCAAGGGGACAGGCCACACCTGGGTAGGAGCTACCAACTGACATTCTGGGCACAAGGCGCAGAAATTCTTCATTTGCTTGTAAATACACAGGCAACAGAAGTGGGGCAATAGTCTCCCCTTGTTTTCTTCTCTCCTAGGTGACTTGTCAGGGGCACCTCACATGTCAGTCTCAAGAAGAACCTCTTTCAGTACACCTGAGGTACTAAACGCTGGGTGTACTGCTCCTCTGGTAAAGGCCCCTTTGCTATCGAAGGGTAAAGGAGATGGTATCTTATTTCAAAACTAGGGCAACTGCTGGACTAGTTTGGAGTTCTCAAACTTCTCAGCATCTTGAGCTATCCCCCCTTCATAAATCCTCTGGAAGGCATCTTCATGCCTCTGCTTGAAAGGAAGTTAGAGGTTCCCAGTAGGTGGTCAGTATCAATAGGGTTTTCACCCCCTGATCTGGTAACATCACCCGCATCTATGGCTGCATTCTCACCTATGGCGGTGGCGGTGGCAGTGGGAGGGGCGAGGGAGACACGGCAGCATGGAAAAGAGCCGGTGTGAATGGGGATCTGCCATGGCTTCTCTCGCGCATGTCAGGGCAGGAGTTTGCGCCCTGACATGCGCGAGAGAAGCTGCGGCAGATCCCCATTCACACCGGCACTTTTCCCGGCCGCCGGCTCCTCTGCGCTGTCGTGTCTTCCCTCACCCCTCCCGCTGCCGCCACTGCCACCGCAGGTGAGAATGCAGCCTACCTCTGTGCCCTCCTTATCTCCAACCTGGGGTCAACAGTCCTCACGAGCCTCCCCCGCTTGCCACCTTTCTTTATGGGACAAATGGGGTTCCCCAGTCGGGTCAGTGGTGTCCTTCGCTTCAAAGAGCCAACAGGCCCCATAGTCTCCATCATTAGCTGTTGACCCTCTTGAACCCTGGTTATTTAATTCCTGGATTACCTCCCAAAAGTAGGGCCAATCCTGCCCCAATAGGGGGTTGGGTTGTTGTGAGCCCTACTGGTGTCTGCCTGAACTTACTCTGCACTGTTAGTGTTGCCCAGACTTGGGGATATCCCTTCCTAACCCCATCAAAGCAATTCAGCCCCTTGGTGGGTCTAGCTTCTGCCCTTTCCGCCAACCCTTCTCTCTCTAATGTCTGGCTACACCCAGACTCCACCAGATCCTGGACTGGCTTCCTGTGAGTCATACCCTGGTTAGTAATCTCTCATTTCGGTCTGGAGCTGCCCGATCTTTGGCCCTTAATCCCATTGAAAAGGTACAATGCATGTTGGGGCAATCCTTGCTGAGGTAGCCCACCCCCCCACACTGAAAACAAGTGATAATCTTAACCCCCCCTGGGTTGGCTGCCATGTTTTCAGGGTAACTGCTTTTCTTGCCTGATCCCAGGGTGGTGGTGGTCTCGTACACTTAAGGGTTTGGGGGGTTCTCCTGGCTCCCAGGCTGTGTCAGAGACCCAGCCACCTTGGGTCTCATGGGGTCCATGAATATATTGTAATGCCTCTATATAAATAATATTATAATGCCTCTATTACAATTTATTTATAAAATAAATATATTAGATAAATAAAATAAATTTAAATAAGTAAATAATAAATATAATAATACATTTAATAAATAAATAAATGTAAATATTAAATACATTTAATAAAATAATATATTTATTAAATAAATAAATATATTAAATAAATTAAATAATTTAATATTTTATTTATTTTATTTTCTAAAATATAATTTAATTTATTAAAATATTGTAATGCCTCTGTATAAATCTATGGTACGATTGCACCTGGAATATTGTGTGCAGTTCTGGTTGCCCCATCTCAATAAAGACATGATAGAACTAAAAAAGGCACAGAGAAGGGCAACAAAATGATCAAGGGTATGGAACGGCTTCTGTATGAAGAGAGGCTTGATAGGTTAGGGCTTTTCAGCTTGGAAAAGAAATGACTGAGAGGGGATATGATAGAAGTTTATAAAATCACGAGTGGTGCGGAATGTGTAAACAGGGAGAAGTTATTTCCCTTCTCTAGCACTACTAGAACAAGGGGACACTCCATGAAATTAACTGGCTGCAAATTTAAATGAAATAAGGGAAAACATTTTTTCACTCAGCGCACAATTAACTTGAATTTATTGCCAGAGGAAGTAGTCAAGGCTGATAGTATAGCTAGTTTCAAAAAGGGATTGGATAAGTTCTTGGAGGATAGGTCCATTAATAGTTAGGTTTGGGAGATGTAACCTCTTACTGTTGGGGGCTGGAACAACAGAGGATGGATTGCCCATTATGACCTGTTGGGTCCTTCTCTCAAGAGACAGAGATTGGCCACTATCAGAGACAGGATACTGGGCTTGATGGACTGTTGGTCCAACCCAGTACAGCACTACTTATGTTCTTAAGGCTGGCAAAGCTGGTATTTACACCCTCTTTGCACTAACGCCTCAGGGCACACAGGCACAGAGAATCGGGATCTATCCTGTGAAAAGGTCAGTCAGAGAGGCTAGGACCAGTGGGAGTTAACTTGATTTGTGGTACAGGCTACTGTACTATATTATCTGCTAGGACCAATTTTTGGGATGAGGCTGCTGTACTATCTAAGAATCAGAGAATCTTAGAATTTCAGAGTCGCAAGGGACCTCAAGATTCATCTAGTCCAACCCCACATTTATTTTTTGCTTGATTCGGGAGCAGTGCATCATGGCTTTTGGAGAGCCAGAGAGCTGGGTTTGACTTTTGTGTGTTTTTAATGGCCAAAACCTGAATTTCATGAATAAAAGTAAAGATCCTGCTCTTCGATCCAAATTTCTCCAGGGGCCAAAAGTCTACAATGTGCACCTCCAACTTCGTGAATGTATCCCTCTCTTGCTGTGCTCTCCTCTCTCTTGTCTCCTTTTCCTTGTTCATTCTAAACTGTAAGCCTATTGGGGCAGGGACCTGTCATGAATAATAATAATAATAATAATAATAATAATAAAAATTGATAATTAATAATAACTAGTACAGTAACAAAGTTTGTGTTACTGAGAACAGCAGAATCTAACCTGCCCCACTAAATCACCCACTGGCCCCTTAATTACTGCTTGTGCTCTATCCCTTCCAAAATATCCCCTCCTTCCTAGATAAGGAGAAAGGCTCCTTTAAAATAAACACACCACGGCCCTTGTCTTTACCTCCATCACAGCCTGATCCGTGTACATAGTGTATTCAACACACCAAAAGCCACCCAATGTGTCTTGTTTTTGTTAAAGTGCATATTCCAAGCTTTATTTCTCTGTGTAAGTTACTGTGAGCGCTCCCATAGTCCAGTGGTAATGCAGCTTGATGATTATTTTCAAATAACAGTACCTATTTGGAGGTGGTGGTGGGAAGGAGATGAATTCATTCAAGAGCCAAGTACATGGAGGCGTTTAGAGACTTGCTAGCTAGAGATGAGGAGGATTCAATTTCGTTTTGACCATGGACAGCCCAGGGGTTCAGATTCCTGACGAGATGTAGGTATACACAGCTGGCTGAAGAGGCAAACAGGAAAGCAAAGCGCAGTGATACAGTTTGCACACCTGTCTGCTTGCTTGCTCACTCGTGTGTGCAGTTGAGGCATATCTCTCTGAAAATCCAACTCAGTGAACCAAGCTTTGCTACTAGTTACTCCAGGTGTCAAAATTGGAACAATTCCATTAAAAGGAGTAGCTCTGGATTGACAGTGGTGTCACTGGGATCAGAAACTGGCCCTTCAAAGCTTCAGATCAGGAAAGCACTATGGCTGTGATCCACAAACCACTTGTAGTCTAAGGATGCATTACATTTAGGGATGAAACAGATTGCTTGTTCTGTATCTGCAAAATGGCTTGCTGAGATCCACCACATTTCTGAAACTTCAGCACATCTGTTTGGAAAGGCTGCACACCAACACTATGCCATCTTGCACATGCGCATGAATCAAAATACTGTTTTGTGCATGCACAATTTTGGCTATTGCATGTGTGCAAAAAACTATTTTGATTTATGTGCATGTGCAAGAAGGCACAGTGCTGGAGTGGGCAGTCAGACACTGCTTTCCCATGGGGCAATATGCGCAGCATTTGCCTCCGGGAAAAATTCCGGGAGGCAAATGCTGCGCAGGTCGTGTCTCGTGGGAAAACAAAGCTGTGCAGGTTTGCCTCCGATCATGCAGAGGATGCAGAGCTCGATTTTTCAGCTCTGCATCCTCCGCATGATCAGAGGCAAAGCTGCACAGCTTTGTTCTGCCATGAGACATGAACTGTGCAGCATTTTTTGCCCAGAGCTTTTCCCGGAGGCAAATGCTCATATATTGCCACATGGGAAAGCACCCTGAGACACTGAAAGAGAGCTCTGGTGGAATGGGTATTGGATCACAGTCATGAACTCACAGAACTGAAAGGTGCCTTGAGGGTCATCTAGTCCAACCCCCTGCTTGGATGCAGGACAACTACAGCTACGACACCGCCCAACAGATAGCTGTCCAGACTCTTTCTGAAAACCTCCAATGATGGAGAGCCCACAATCTCACTAGGAAACATGTTCCATTGCTGAACGGCTCTTACTCCTAGGACTTTTTCCTGATATTTAACCAAAATCCACCTTTCTGTAATTGAGGTCCTATAAAAGTCAGTCTCTGTTCTGCTGGGCCTGGATCAGACCGGGCATATCCATCAGAAACAGAATTCACTCTGAGCTCTATTATAGTCCTAATTTAGACAGCCCTAACACCACCCGTGAATAGCAGTGGAGCACCATCGTTTTGCCTTTGGTTTATTGGTGTTATTTTTCATGATGTCTGCACAGGTCTGCCCCAGGGTATCGCCTAGCTGCCTCTACTCCAATCACTTCAGTGATATCATGTGGTAGGTCTGTCCAGGGTAAACTGGGGCAAAATGGTGACATCTGAATTAGGGCTGGTTCAAAATGAGTCTTTCCGTTTCTGCAGAGCTGTTCCATGGAAACAGAAAGGCTGACAAAATTTTGATCAGAATTCAAATAAAAAAGTTTTGACTTTTCTGATCAAGCTATATTGTGCACGCAGAAGATGGCAAAAGCTATTTTGATTGTTCCAATCAGAAATCAGATGGAATTTTGTCCATTCCAATTTCTGATCAGGATGATCGAACCACTCAGTTTAGTGGAACTGAAATACGGGTGGAATTCCACTTTTACCCCCCAATCTGAATGCCTCCTTAAGCATATACTGGACTTTAAGCATCTGCTTGATCATGAATGTTGCCTATCAGAATCTTGATCTTGACCTTAATGGATATGGAGGGCCTGATCCTTACTCAGTATAAGTAAGAATAATCTAGGGAAATCATTTTATATAAAGCTGATTTAACTGAAAAGTGAATCAAACCATATGATTCAAAACTCGGCAATCAATTTCTATTTTTTTTTCTAGGAAAGGGATAATTGCTCCAGTGATTTTCCTCTTACTCTCACTACCCTTCACTCCCCCATTACTTTATTTCTGCTAGTTTAGAGATTCAGAGTTAATAACGCCTGGTGCAGGCCACCATGCACCTGCCACTAATGGCTGCAATGCAGTGCACACTCATTATGGACTGGTCTCAGCTGCACAGATCATCTGGCTTTGGTCGTTGACAGCACTGGGACCATCTCTTGGGAGAGAAGGGGGAGAAGACACAGCTGGCATATGCACATTACCATCATCACCTGGACCTCCTTGCAGAACACTTACCATGGCTCCAGGGATCACCAAGGGCCTGCAGACCAGTTTGGGATCCACTGCACTGAGACATTCTAGGCAGTGTGGGTGGCTCCTGCTTGATGGACTGGGAGTAGTTCATCACTAACAGAAGACAAACCACAGATTCGCCTACTGAACTGACTTACCTCCTGACCCAACCGGTCAGAGCCAGCATAGCTAGGGTTGCCACATCTCCATATTTCATCTGCAGACTCCGGGTTTTGACTAGGGCTGAAATGAGAAGCAATTTTTTTTCTTGTGAAAATATTGCAAGAATCAAGATTTGTCACCAAGATCTCGATACAGTCTCGATAACAGACCAAAATCTCGGTTGATATTTTTTTCTCAAAATACTGTTTACTGTTATTGTTAACAGCAACATTACTGTTTACTGTTACTGTTTACCATATACCGTATACAATATACTAATTTATCATGTACCACTTACCAAATACAGCCTTCATCCAAGTAATGCGCATGTGCAAAATGCCACTTAGCGCATGCACTTACTGAGATAAACACAGTACACAGTAAGTGGTAAACAGTAAACTGGTATACAGTAAACAGTAAATTACGGTAAACGGTATTTTGAGAAAAATTTCTTGACTGAGAAATGTTGAGAATCAGCATTTGTTCTATTATAGTTTTTAGCTTAAAATGAGTCGAGAACCGTGATTCTTGATGATAACTGAAAAAAACTCAAGATCTGAGTTTCAGCCCTAGTTTTGACTCAGAGTCGCCAGGCTCCAGAGGAAACCCCAATTTCTCTGGGCCAGCCAGTGACAACCCTGGTAACCAAATTGGGCTTCTGTGGACAGCCACATCAGAAAGGGGCAGACCACAAAGCCTTGGCCTAGCAACACTTTGTCCACAGTAGTGGGGTTACATCAGAGAGGGGTGTTTGCCCTGCCTCCACTGAAATGACTCTAGGCCCTGCAGATGGTAGTTTGGTGTGAAGAGATAGCCTAGAACAATGCGATGCTAAGCTTGGGCCTTAGAGTCCAGGGTTCAAATCCTCAATTAACCATGAACTTACTGGATAAATCACTATTTCTCAGTCTTAATTCCCCATCTGTAAAATGGGAGTAATAATAATCTACCACACGGGGCTGTTGTGGAGGTGAACTAGAGAAGGATTGTAAAGCATTTTGGCCACAGAAAATACTATATAAATAATTAATACTTCATATAAATATAGTCTAAACAAGTTGCTTTAGGAGGGGAGATTTGTCAAAATTGGAGCTAAAACCAGAGCTTGATATTCACCACCCTCAATTCCCCAACAAGACTTTGTTCCTCCTGAAAAATTCACTGAATTTGTTACTTGAGCACTTCATTGTTTTGTTATTAGTACGTGGGTTGTTAATCACTTCAGCTGATCATGTGACATGGGTTAGCGAGTCAGCAGCTTGCAGATTTCAAAAAGAACAGTGAACAAAAGAACAATAAAAAACAATCAAATAAAAAACAAGCCTTCAAACTTCGAAAAGCCTCAAACTGTGATGGTGAATTTGATTTGAATCCAGCCACTGGTATGTGGCGAATGCAGAGCTCCCTTTTGAATAGCTCTTATCAGAATCGAAAGGTGGGTCTGAAGCCAGTGGCTTGGCCCGAATGCTGATACATTAAAGGAAGAGGCAGAAATATAAATCAGTACCCCGCAGGGTTTGTTTCTTAGAATTTGTGGCTTTCTGGCATACTTACAAATTCTTCTTGCTGCGATTCCAAAACCATTTACTCAGGAGTAGCCATGTTGGGTGCTTTTCGATGGGCTGCTGCTGCTGCAGTGCCAGCCAGCTTCACCCCGGGGTGGCCTGTTTGTCTAAAAGTGCCTCCGCCAGATGTGCAGGCAAGGCAGGCTGCACCTGCTCCAGTGCAGCCCCGTCGGCAGCACTGCAGAACATCTTGGAGCACCACCATCAGAGTGGGCTGGCCAAACCTGGGGCACCGGCCTGAAGCAGAGCAGCTGTACGTCTGATGCGTGGACCCATGCTGCTGCTCCACTTTCAGCCGACTTTTGCCCTGAGAAATGTAATAGAGTTGTCGGCGCTAGCCTAGAGCATCAGGACGATCACCTGCAACTCTATGGTGCATGGAGGTAGGGGAGCATGGGCAGACCATGGGCCGGTGAACCTGCCGGGTTCATCTGAAACTGACCCAGGTGGGGCTGCAAGCGGGTGGATGCAGGGGTGTACCCCAGGGCAACTCTGGGCATCTGCCTTGTGTCTGTCTAAAAGCACCCACTGAAGACAGTGCCTGGGGGTAACTTCAGGATAAAATATGGGGGGGGGGGATCCTGACCCACATAAGGACTGTTCCTTGAAATGTGTGAGGAGGAAATTTGTGGGGGACATTTCCCCCGCTATAATTACATCCACAATAAGTGGTTTGTGGATCACAGCCTCAGTCTTGATTCACTTTACTCTGGTCTTAGTTCTAGATTCTTTGCCGCCCAGACCTGACCCTGATTCCCCACGATCTTTTTGAAGATGTCAGCAATTGCTTGTATGAGCCACCCAGCAGACTCTGTACACTCCTGGCATAATTCCCCTCCTTGAGCAGTTGCCCCATCATTTACTGTGGGGCTAGCCCTCTAGATATGTGTGTGTGTGATGTTTCTTAAACTGAATTATCCATTCAGTAAAGCAGCTGAAAATTCCCTGAGTCTCAAAATGAGGGTTAGGTAGTTGAAGATGATTTTCTGTCACCTTTTTCTTTTGTTTTTATTATCATTATTATTATTGATTTATTTAAATATATATATATATATATATATATTTCTCCCCCTCCCCCAATCCCTCCCACCTTTCCCAGTCCAGATGTTTCTCAGTTTTTGCCTTTGATTTTTTGCTTGGCTGGGATGTAAGGTAGCACTGTCTGGGTGCTTTTGTCTGACACTGTCTGGGTACTGCTGTTCCGTGTCAGTTTCCGCTGCTGTGCAGCGCTGAGATGGGGTGAGCACCGCGGTGTTGCCTTGGAAATGGACAGCATTTTGTGGGTTGCCTCAATGGGCTCCTCGGGCAGGTCCTCAGGAGGTGGCCCACTGTCCCCTTCCTCGTCATCGTCATCGCAGCACAAGGCATGGTAGAGGACTTTGTCACTGAACCGCACCCGCTCCCGAGTGCCTGGCGTCCGCTGGTGCTGGGGTTTGGGGTTGGGGACGGAGCTAAAGGCCTCCTCACTGGAAGAGTCAGGGGTCTCCACCCGTGGTCCGTTGGGGATCAGTACCCCGCCATTCATTAGCCTATAGTCAGGCTGACGGCCCTGCTGCTGCTGCTGTTGCTGCTGCGGCTCAGAGCCGTCGCCGGAATCTGACGGGGTGGAGACCTCCAGGAAGGAGCAGAACTCCCAGCTGTCGGAGAGGATGTCTGAGGTCATGAAATCCAAGTGGCCCAAGTCGAACATGCCGCCCCCCTTCTCGCTGCTGGACGTGCTGCTCACTGTTGCTGTGGTCCAGTCGTCTGGCTCCAGCTCGAACTCAAAATCCGAGGTCAGCTTGTCGATCTGGCTCACTACCTGGGGAGAGAGGGAGAGCAGTCAGTGAGGCTCTTCCCCTCCCAGCCCATGGGTCTCTGATTCCCTCCCACTAGGTTTAGAATCTCTGCTATTCTGGGCAGATTTCCATGAGATGCTTCTACCTGAGGTAGCAACCTAGGGGTACCAACTCCATTCAGGCATTAACCAATGTAACACAGCTTTACAGCAATACTAATCCCCCCCACCTATGTCACAGCTGCCTTGCATTTTCACACACAGCATGATTAACCTGTGGGACTCACTGCTAAGAGATTTTGTGGAGGCCAATAGCATAACTGGGTTCAGAAAAGGATAAGTTCACAGAGGATAGGGCCACCAATAGCTATTAACTAAGAAAGTCCTGGGATGCTCAGGGTGTCTCTAAACTTCTGACTGCTGGAAGCTGAGTGAATGAGAGGGAATAAAGCATTCCACGACCATCCTATTTCTTGTACATTTTCTCTGAAGCCTCAAGGGCTGGTGACTGTCAGAGGCAGTACACTGAGCTAGATGAGCCATTGTTTTGGCCTAGTAAGTGACTGTGGATTCACGCCACAAACCTGTGGTTAACCCAGAGAATCAGGGCTTCTGGGGATGGCCACATCAGAGAAAGGGGAAGGCCATGGGAACTTTCCTGTCCACGATGGGCTCTCACAATTGTCCACAAAGATGAGGTTATGTTAGAAAGGGGATGTGATGGCCCCTTTGCCTGACCCTGTTTCTGACGTGGCCTTGCCACCTCTCGAGTGTTGTGATATCTTGACACTCCATAAATGGTGGGATCATGCCAGAAAGGGGCATGAAAGCCCATTTGCCCTGCCTCTTCTGATGTGATTCCTCCTGGAGGGAGGTGGCAACCTAGTCTTAAAGTGTGCATAGACGTCCATTTATTTACATGGAGGAAAGGATGGGAAACAGCCAACAGCCTGTTCACTGCTCCCCAAACAGACCCCACTGCAAATCCAGCAGTACAGTTCCCCAAAAGAATGGAGCCTAGGGCAGGAAGGCTGGGTAGAGGCAGGGGATCTGGGAGGGTCTGTGGGGGACTTGGAGACTGGGGGGTAGGGGATCTGTGGAGACTGTGGGGGCAGGGAGGATGTGTGGGGGCAGGCAATTTGGGGAGTCAGTGTGGCGGCAGGGAGGCTGAGGGGTCTGTGGGGGCAGTGGGTCCTCGCCTTCATACAACCATTTTTAGGGGGCTATGAATAAAAAAAGGTTGAGAACCCCTGCTCAAAAGGAAACCAAACCAATAAAGATTGCCCAGGAAACTTCCCACCACCTGGGAAAGAGAGAGCAACACTCGCAGATAATCACAAGGTAAAGGGTCCCCTCCCCTCCCTGCTGGGACATATACCCTTTCTTTCTATTCCTCCCCACAGGCTGCCTCTCCCAGTCGCTCTCTGCTCTTGCTTGCTTCTTTCTCTCTCCTGTACAAGGATAATAAAGCCTGTGGCATGCAGACAGTTCATGTCAGGGACACGCTGCTGATGCTTGGACTGAGAGAAAGATGGGGTCAGCACTGCAACCAAGAGGACAGAGCAGGAGACAGACAGATCAGGAAATGCCTTGGTGTGGGGATAAAAGACAGTTGCATCTCCAGAAACACAAGACACCTCGAGACAGAGCAAACCAAATTATCCTGGAAGAGGCAAGGCTCTCCCAGTCTGAGAGAGACGGTATGAAGTGGTGTCTGGTGCATTAGCTAAGAGCAGCAGCATAACAACAGTTCCCACCCACTTCACTTTCCCAAGTTCCAACCTTGATTACCCAAAATGGCCATGGCTTTGCCCAGTCATCTTGCTTCTGGGAAACTGAAGCGTATGCAGGGAGCAACCCTGCCCCCCCTCGCCCCCTTTAATTTTGGCTTCCTGTAACCCCTGCAGGAGTTTCAGGTGACCATGGTAGGTGGCTGTGCTGCTCTTACAGTGGGGACACAGGAGGCCAAAGTTAAGGAGAGGACTGCTTCCTGTACAGGGCCAGCCTTAGCGAAGGCAGGGCTGGGACCCACAGAAGTGGCTACCTCAGCAGAAAGCAGCTGGCAGGAGCTGCACAAGAAGCACCTTCCCTGAACAGTTCCCCTCCTTCCAGCAAGCTTTCCCTTCCCAGAAGCACCCCCTGCCCAGAAGCACTTGCTGATTCTGGCAGGAGCTGTAATGGTGTCACCATGGATGGGGACTTCTCCCATGGCAAAAGGAGTGTCTAAACTCTGCTGTATTTAATCTTGGATCATATTATCCTCTCCCTTATGCCACTGTGTAACTCCATTGTGCTCAGCCTCATCAGAAAGAAGGTGAAGACGTGACTTGGTGATGGTGAACCAGTCCTGGAGAAAGGGCTAGGTGTTTGAGGGTTCTTTCATCCAGCCAAGGAAGAAAGAAGAGGAGCTGAGGTCTGGGAAGTAAATGCAAGTAACAAATGAGGCAGGCATTTGTAACGGGGAAGGTGATTAACCATGGGGCCTGACTGGCAAAGAAGGGGGTGGAGTCCCATCAATTTCAGCCTCTAAACAAGGCTAGATGCTCTCCTTAAAGGTACATGGAAAGAACCAAGTAGGCTTGCTCAAGTCATGACTGGAGGAAATTACACTGGTCAGTGTTATATGGGTGGTCAGTCTAGCTGCATGTTTCTCAAACTGGAAGGCAGACCACTCTGTGTGTGTGTAGAATGTATCCTGGGGGTGTGGATGGAGACTGTATCCTGTGGGTGGTGTATGAGAGCGAGCGAGCGAGAGAGATTTCTTTAGATTTTATCCCACCCTATCCCTTAGGCTCAATGTCTTACAATTTTTTAAACTTACTAACTGTAACAACAACAAATTAATTAACTCAACTCTTAATCCTCACAACAACCCTGTGAGGTAGGTTAGGCTGAGAAATATGTGACTGGCCCAAGGTCACCCAGTGCGTTCATGGCTAAGCTGCGACTTGAACCAGGGGCCTCCCCCTACCTCCTGGTCCAAGCAATCAGTCATCCAGGTTCTACATGGCATGTGCATGTATGTGTCAAGGGTGGATGGAGGAGAGCATTTAGTGCCACAAAGAAGAGGAAGGGGGACATGATCTAAAATGTTTGAGAACCACAGACTAGAGGATCTCAAGGGTCACTTCTGTGGCAGCCCTCTTCCTGGAAAATTTGACCAGAAAGAGGTGGAGAAAAGGGATTATCTTGCCCTTTTCTGATGTGGCCACATTCCTTTGGGCCTTTCACTGGTGGGGAGGGTCCAGATCTTGGATCTATGTCATGGATCTACCACCTATCTTGGTGTGCAGGCCCTCATTTTCAACTTTCCCATGAGCTTCTTCTTTCAGTGCTCAAGGGTAGGGACTAGATCCATAGGCCAAATCTAGGCCACAAATTCTCCACCCTTGGTCTATAGGGACCCACATTACACGGGTGCTTTGAAGTCTGCACTGGCTGCCTATAGCTTTCCGGGCACAATTCAAGGTGCTTGTTTTGGTCTTTAAAGTCCTAAACAGTCTGAGTCCCATATATCTGAAAGACTGCCTATCCTACCATGTCCCTTTGCGGCACCTCTGTTATCCTCATCTGTGGGGCGAGGGATGCACAGGAGAGTGTTCTCGGTTGCTTCCCCCCCCGTTGTGGAACTTCCTCCACCAGGAGGTTCACTTGAGTCCAACCCTGGCTATCTTCCGGAGGCATTGCAAAACTTTTTTATTTGGAAAGGCATTTGGCAAGCTGGGATAGGTGGAGTTTGGTTGGGCTTTTGGGTGGAGTTGTGTTTATTTATGTGTTTATATATGTTTATATGTTTTATACTTTTTATATCTTTATAAGCCGCCCTGAGCCCTTGTGGGAAAGATGGGTTAAAAATTGAATTCATAAATAATAATTGTAATAATAAATATTACATATCCATACAACAACTTCTCTCATAAGCCAGACTTAAACCTGGCTTTATGTCCAAGCTTTATCATAGTACTTCTGTCAACTACATAGGCAACTTGGGGGGAGGCACAGGGAGGTCACATGCCCTCCAGATTTTCAGAAACCTTATAGAACCCTAAAGAACCCCTGCCCAGCCCCCACTTCTGTGCCCCCTCCACTATCAACAGTTACCAATCACCTGTGCTCAACTACTTGACTTCCACGTCCCCATGCCAAGTGAACTTTACAGTCGTTTTCCATAACTGTGAAACAATAACAAAGGAGGTGTCAAATTAGGGACATCCCTATAAATCTGGGACACCTGAGAGGTACCAGGTAACTATTCCCTCTCTAACCATGTCCAAATCACCCTGATATTAAGGATGATCATGACAGGGTGTTTAAAGCATGTTAGGTTCTAGGGTTCTTAATCTGAAAAAAAATGATTGTGAGAATGCACCTTCCAAAGATCATGCCCTGAACTGGAATTTAGCCAAGATGCCAGGGTGGACTCCCAGGCTTGCAAGAAATGGGCAGAGCATCTGTTCTATTCAGGGACTCAGTGTTAGTGCCTAATGCCAAGAGGAGACACTGGGTAAAAACAGATCGGAGGCTCCCCGGCCTGGCCTGGAAAACCGCAGCCAACACGGCCCAAGTCGGGTTACCAGACAAACGTGCCAGTGGCTGGAGAGCCATCCTGCTGCCTGTGCAGCCTGGGAAGGACGGGGAATTAAACAAATGGACAGCTGCCCCCAGTGCCCCACTTAGCCATGGTGGCCTTTGCCCCAAGGCGGGGATGGCAGGGCTGAACACACGTGTTGGCCCGCATGGGCGGCTCTTAGCCCAGGTTGCGTCCTTGGAGATTTTCTGAGGATGCAGCTCAGGTTAGCTGCCTACCTGCTCCTGGGCAGACCCAGCCTAACATTTGGAGGCGCATAAACAGATGTGCCGGTGGATCCTGGACCAAAGTGGGACACGTCTGCTTTTACCCACTGATTCAAAACTGAGTCAGGGAAGAGTGCCACCTAGTGGATACCTGAGAGCACTTCCTGAGAATTCCTCAAAGTCTCCTGACCAGCTGCCCAGAAACTGATCCTGCTGAGTTTCTCTGGTGCTAGTATCTGCTCCACTGTGGAACCTGTTTCTTACTTTGGTTTTCTAAAATAAGCATCAATTTTATATGAAAGTAAATAAATACAGTTCCAGTCACTGTTTTCCTGCCCATCCATTGGCTGGTGATTCGAGGAATCCATTTCTGGTTTTCCCTTGCTCCTCTTCCCGGCCATTCATGACCAGCTGCAGGGATCCCTATCTCTCCCTGACACTTGTGCTTTGCCACTTTTCAGCACTGCGTAGTCTCCACCTGGTCCATTGGCAGGTAATCGGGATGTCTGGGTTTCCCAACAATAGATGCCGGATAATCCTCCACTGCTCTTTCTTTAGCTGGCAAGGAATTAGTAGCACAGAAATGAGGCCTGCTGGTAGCCCGCTGGGGTTTGAATAGAGGAGATAGGAGAATATCTATGTCCCTATTGTGTTGCAGTCACGCTTTGTCCATCTATCGTGCCTGGCCTCAGAGGATCGCTGAAAGATTGGCAGAAATTAGCAAATTAATCCTTGGTCCCTTCCAGAGACACAGAACAGAGCAAGCTCTCTCATTTATGGAGGAGGGGAACCATGTGCAGGGGGAAGAAGTGACACTGTCAGTCACAAGGTTAATGGGAGATCCAGGAAACAAGTTACATCTCCTGAGACCCAGTACTGTACTCTAGCCACTTCCTCCCCAGTGCCAGATTCTGGGTGCCATCTCTGCTAGGGCTGTCACCTTCCCCAAGGCTATGACCCAAAGGGAGTGGAGCCATGCCAGAAGGGCATGGAGCAAAGGGAATCTCCTGCCCTTCCTAATGTAGCCATACCCCTTTGCAGCAGTGTGACATCACTAGATAACCCTGAGAAAGAGGGGGGATGGTCATGTGGGTGTGAGGGGTGAGTGTGGGGTTGATTGTGTGTGTTTGTGTGTGTGAGAGAGAGGGGGCTAGCTGTGTGCGTGTGATGGGTAAGTGAGGGGCTCTGTGTGTGTGATGGCCAAGTGGGGGGCTTTAAACTGACGTCACTGCAGGTTTAGCAATTCTCCCACATCATCCCAATCAAATCCTGTCCTTTAATTACTCCTATCATGGGGAGACATGTTGGGTGGCACCAGGAGCTCCTGGGGGCCTCCAGGAGTTACTGTGGGGTGGATGGCTAGGTCGAGCTGGCACAGGGAGGGAGCCTTGCAGGTCTGCCAGAGTGCTCTGCAGAGGGACAGGTCCTGCTCTGTCAACCCATAGTGCTCCTTCCTGATGACTGAGCCCTGTCAACCACCTCCAGCACAATCTAGTAGACCCAGAAGTTCCTGCTGCTGCCTGACAGGAATCTCCAGGGGACTTTGGGAGACCCACCACTGCCACAAACCTCAGGAGCAGTGGCAGGACCCTATAGGAATGGCAGTAGTATTGTTAGGGCTCCCTGGGTCCTCAGGACTGGTGATGATGGGGCTCCAGGAACAGTGCTTTCTGATGCCGCCCCCCAACTTCAGGGCCTGGGCAACTGCCCCTATTGCCCCTGTCTAACTCCAATCCTGGCTGGCAGGGCTGAAATGGCCACTACCATTAGTTGGGCAGCCATTCTCTGAAACACAGTCACCACAATGCTGATTGTTGTGGCCCTGCTTCCCTCGGCCTCCCCACTACCCTGTCCTTTCCTGGGAAAAGCATGCCCCCCTCAATTGGGGACTGCAAGGGGGCTGCACATGGATGTTTACAATGGCAGATCCTGCACCAAGATAATTCTCGCATGGCCGTATATGTTACAAGAACAACAGCCAGGGCCAGAGCACAGGCTAGAATGTGTCGATGTACCCAGGACTAGTCTCAGTGGAGTAGTCTAAAGCTATGTTCCCATTGCAGGTCAGTGCACTCAAGAGACCCTGATGGGGCCCCTCATAGCACAGTGCTCATTGCAGGTCTGTGTATTTGGAAACCTTGGTGGGACTCCTCCTAGCATGGAACCCATTGCAGGTCAGTATGCTCAGCGACCCTGGTGGAGCCCCTCCTAGCACAGGCCCCATGTTAGTGCCCTGGCTGCATATGCCTAAAGATGCCCTGGTCTGTTTTGACCTACCCTGCAGTCTCTGTGAAAAACAGGATACTCTTTGACTGTAATGGAAGCCTTGCTGGGATGAAGGCAGCAGAGTCTGCCGAGCGCAAGGATGGACCTCAACTGCAAACACTAAGGGCGCTTTTTGACGAGACGGAAATGGCGGCTGAGACCTTTATCAGCTGCCATTGTTGCCGTCCGTTTGAATTCCCGACGCGCTCTGGCGCCGGGTCTCCTCCGCGTGAAGCCGGCCCGGCGATCCTGCCCCCTTCAATGCGGATCGTCAGTATGCTGGCTTTACGCCGCACTTCCGGTCTCGCCGGAAGTGTGCGCATGTGCAGAAGGATGCGCAGAAGGATGCGCATGCGCAGATACTCTCTGGGACGTGTCTAAACAGCAGACATGTCCCAGAGAGTATCGTGGGGGTGGAGAGGCGGCAGCGGCAACGATGTCGCTTGCCTCCCTCTCTCCAAAAGGGCCCTAAAAAGTCCAAGGGGCAGAGTGATTCAAGAGACTGGTGCATGATCCAATGACGTTGGGTCCCTGTAAGAAATGGTGATGTGGACCCCCACCTAGCTTAGGAATGTTTGACAGAGACACACACTGGATGCTTTTAAATGGATGGCACTCACAGCTCTGCGCCGCCTCACACCAGGGGCTGTCTGTCTAAAGGTGGGCCGCCAGATGTGCAGGTGGAGCAGAGGCAGAGCAGGCACTGCCTGCTCCATTCTAGCCCCACTTGTGGTGTTCCAGAACATCCCGGAGCACTGCCCGCAGAGTGGGCTGCCCAAACTTAGGGCTTCAGCTGGATGCGGAGCTGCAGTCCGTCTACTCGGTGGGCGGCCGCTGAAGCTCTGCATTTGGCCAGGGGTTGCCCCGGACAATGCCCTAGAGCTGCAGGTGGCAGCCTAGAGCGTCGGGCAATCTGCTTGCAGCACTATAGTGTGAGGGAGGGGGGCATCCTCTGACACCCTTTAGGACACCCTAAAGACACCCAATGACTCACCCTTTAGGAAAAAATAAGTGTTAGCGTAACTAATTTTTGATTTTCAACTCAAGTTAACATCCCCTTTGGGGCCTGAGATTCCCTGCATTGCATAGGGTCTGTATGTTACGTATACATTACTTTTAGTTGACTCAAGGGCAAAGACCCATGTACAGTGAGTGCTGGTCCCTGCTCATGGACTCCATGTGTTGGGGGCTGCCTTCTGAATCCTTCACAGGCTGGGGCTCCCTGCTTTTGGGGCATCAGTGCTTCTCATACACATGCTATCATTTCAAGTTTATTCATGGACCCCTAAAGGGCCCCCCAACAAATGAGGCCCTGTGCGATTGCAGTCTGCATGTGCAACCCAGCCTGCAAGAGATGCCAAACTCTAGCATCCTCTCTCTCATTTCAGCTCAATAGAGAGCAGTCAAACTCTCTTCTTTCTGGGCCTGCATCACTGTCCCACCAGTGTTTTCTTTGGGAGACAGGCATGCAAGACACCATCCTCAAAGGGTTAAGTGAGCCCAGATGGCAGGCTGCCAGGGACGAGTGGGAGAGGCAAAGGCAAGTGGAGTGGATGAGTAATGGCAGGTGGGGGGGAGCACAATCAGCCAAGAAGGCTGCTCTTTCCTTGGCTGGACCTCGGGAATGAGCTACTAGAGGTTGCACTGGGAGCCCCTTGTGGATACAGGCAGCACCCTCATTGTCTCAGACAAAGGGGCTCTAATGACGTCTGATTGTGCTTGCCTTCGATGCATAAATGGGAAGATTGCTCTCCATGCAGCCAGAAGGACAGGGGAAGCACACAGCGGGAGCATAATGGACTGCCGAAGAGCTGTCCGTGGTGCTGAGGAAGGAGGGGTTGGCGGGCGCTTTCCCAGGCCCTGCGAGGAGGGGCCTGACAGGCCACCTGTGGCCCTTCAGGCTTCTCCCCACGAGGCTTGGGGAAGTGGAGGTTGGGAAGCAAAGCGAGAATGTCCTGGCCTCAGCGGCCTCTCATGGCCATTTCAAAGCTGTGCTTCAGAGTCTGTTCTGAATTCCAATAGCTTTCCAGGCAAGTTCAGGGTGCAGGTTTTGACTTTTAAAGCCCTAAATGGCCTGACCCCACATATTTGAAAGATCGCCTCCCCCCCATGCTCCATAGAAATCCTAGCAGTCAGCTGGGTGCGCCCTCTTACAGATAGTTACCATCTGTGCAGCAAGTCCATATGGCAAGGGTGCACAAAGAGGTGTTCTTGGTTGCTGCCCCCATATGTGGACCTCCCTTCCCTTGGAGATTCACCAAAGCCCAAGCCTGGGTGTTTTATGGAGGAGATGTAAGACTTTTCTTTTTGGTCAAACATTTGGTAGATGGGGATACAGAGTGAGGTGGAGGTTTTTAAGGGATGTTTTTATTCAGTTCTATTTTTATGTAGTTTTAATATTGTAACCCACTCTGAGCCATAGGGAAAAGGTGGAATACAAGTCTAAATAAATAAATAGCTTAAATAAAGCCAGCTGAACTGCCTGGGCACAGGGCTGGATTGATGCACAGGCAAGCTAGGCATGTGTCTCAGGCACAAACTGAGGGAAGGGGAAAACTGAGCACCCTACAATAACCCGAAGAACTGCCTGCTCAGCACAGACTGGGTTGGGAGTAGAGCTGCTGCCTCTATGGATTTTACCCAGGGATTCTGCGGTTTGACTCAGGCCACTTTTACACAAGGTGCTTAGAAGCGCCTCTGGAGCCCTTTAGATTTTTCGGGCTCTGAGCGAAGCCCCACTTTCTCTGGTTTGGAGAAGAATTGTGGGTTCCACGGATACCAGGGACAGACATAGGAGAAAGGGAGCGGGTCATCAGGACTTTCCTGCCCCCTTCTGACAGGGCCCCACCCCCTACAGAGCATTGTACCATTGTGGTGCTCGGCAAGGAGAGGGGTACATGCCCCGCCACTGCCAATGTGACCCTGCCCCTTCAGGTGAAAGCCCAGCGGGAGGTGGTAATCCTAGCTGCGAGTCCAGGGGGACATCTCCCAGCAGCACCCTGGGCACTGGCCTGACTCACAAATGCTATAGGGCCCTGAGCTGGGTTTTCTGCTGATTTCCTGACCTAGCCATGCGACCCCTGTGACTGGAACTAGTGGGATTTCCATTCCAGGTCCCCACAGAGTGTGTACCTGGGGCCCACCCTGCCAGGGGGGATAATAGTTTTGCTCTAATCAGTTTGTTTCAAAATTGAATGTTTTGATCTTTCATTGGCGTGTGAGGTCTGGGTTCTAATCACACCTCTGCCACTGACTCTTTCTGTGACCTTAAGGCAAGACACTTCATCTCACCTGACTCCCTTCCTACCTGTCTTTTGTTTACCTAGACTGGTAGCTCCAAACTGGAGTCAATGAAGCCCTGCAACCTGTATTTCTCATAAATGCCCTCTAAATGTTGCATATATGGCAACCTTAGCCCTGTGCAGCCATGGCTTATATGCGACAAGCATGCACCGTAGTGGCTGTAGCCACCTCCCACAGGTGCATGGGGTCCAATTCAGACTGTAAGCTCCATGGTCAAGAGAGGCCAAAGGGCTGCCCCCTGTACTCCAACTCAAGGGATGGGGGACTGCTTCTACCATCCCCACCTTTTAACTTTCATGCCCAAAGGGCTGAAAAAGTCTCTCCTGTAGATGAGGGGCCCTCTAAGCCAGGGGAGACTCTTACTGCTCCTCATGCAGTTCTGCAGAGGCTCCGAAAGGTCTCACACCAACATCTCTCCCCAGCACCTCATTAAACCAGAAAACTTCAAGCAGTTCAAGCAGGTGAGAAGCCAGCCCAGCCTTGGGGAGACTGTTATTGAGTCCCCACACCCAAGACACCTTTCTCTTTCTCTGGGATCCTGGCAAGTGTTTTATCCCCACCTGCAATCCCCACAGCAAAAGGCAGGCTCATTTCAAACCCCAATCAATCCATACCCAAAAAGCCTCTTTCCGGTTATTTAACGCCAATTCAACGTATTATAGGATCCAGTAATGGGATCAGTGAAGCAGCTGCTTGTAAGACAGGAGTCCAGACAAAACTCAGCATCAAAGAACAGAGTAGGGTTGATCGGCCACAACAATGGCCCAGGGACAGCGGGCGGGAATTCTGCCAGCCCTACACACTGGGATGCACTTTGCGATAGCATCACTGAATTTTACTCCTGGACACAACGGGGAGATAGGGGCTGGGCTTCTATCTCCCCCTCAGTCATGGACATACTCCCAGGGTCTGACCCCCCGCAGGTTGAACTTGTGGTTACTTGAGTGCTGGTGCTTTCCGCCTTCCTGGGATCCCATCTGCTGTTGGCCGCAAAGCCATGCTGTACCCGTTTCTCCCTCCCACCTTCTTGAATCCTCCCAGTGACAGTGAGGGCATGGGCAGAGCCAGAGGGGGGTGGGGGAGGGCTCTCTCCTCCTTGCTGCTGTCTCTCTACAGCACAGCCAAAGTCTGAAAGGAGACCCAAAGCCAGGAGAAGGGAACAATCCCCTGTCTCTGATCACATTCAGCTAGGGTTGCCATTTTTTGTTCGACCTTGAGACTCCCATTTTGGCCTATGGGGTGTGTGTGTGTGTGTGTTTCAGGGTCAAAATGTTAGAGGTGGTGACCCACACTCAGCAAGGTGAGCAGACACCACCAAATATCATAGCTCCTGCAGATAGAATTTCCATCCCTTTGGGTTTGACCCAGAGTCAGAATTTTAACCCACCTACTCCAGGCTCTGAGTGAAGCCTAATTTCTCCATGTTAACTGGGGTGGCATAACCTGGGAAAGTTCAGAATTCAGGATCAACCCTAGCTGGGAGGTCTGGCCCCTGAGTCCCTATGGGGTGAAGTCACAATTCTCCCCCTATCCTTAGAGCTTGGGGGGGGGATGATGTTGGAAAGGGGCTGGACAAAAAGACTCTCCTATAACCTTTCTGATGTGGCCCCACTCCCTCCCTGCAGAGTACTGTAATGTCACAAAAGGGTGTGGTTACAACAGAAAAGGGAGGTTACTGAGTCCCTTTTGTCCCACCCCCCTTCCTGAGTATCCTCCTTCTCCTTCGAGTCAAAGCCTGAGGTAATGTCGCAACTCTACCTTCTGCCGCTCTGGTCCAGATGGGGGGATTAAGTGACAGGGTGGGACAGTTGTGAGAAGTTGGGACTGCTGGGAGTAGCATTATCATCACCTGATCTGACCTGCCCCCTTCTAGGTGAAAATTCAGAGGTAGGTGATGATAACACTACTCCCAGCAGTCCCAGGTCATAGGATGTCAAGCCACCATGATGGTCCATAGGAGTGAGGCCATATTTGAAAGCCTATGGCTGCCCCCCTTTCTGTTGTGGCTGGCTCCTGGAAGTCCCAATTTCTCTGGGATACCAGGGATGCCCCTGGATAATCCATTGTGACTTCCCCCAGAGTGGAGAGTCTGAGTTGAAACATGAAGTCTCTTGGCAAATCCCAGAGAGGTGGCAACCGAGGCGGGGGGAAGCCACAATTCTCCCCCTATCCCAAGGGCTAGGGAGGGACTCCCCCACCTAAAAACCTGGGTTGCCGTTCGGAACTGGTGCTCCCACATGATGTACTCTTCACCACTGCTGGCCAGTGTGTGGAGACATCATGACCATCCTGGCCCTTACAGAGTCAAAAAGTGAGGTGCAGGGGTGGCAGCGAGCCAGCCGCATGTCTCGGGCTGGAGAGCATCGAAAATGCATTTGTTCCTCTGAATTATTGATGGCCACTCAGGTCCTTACACATCTGGGCCATACATGCTCCTTGTAAGCTTAATAAATAAGCAGGCTTTTTCTATGGGGCATTAACATGGCAGTGACATGAACCAGTTCTGTTGTTTGGAACCCCAAAGCCTGGGAGGCTGCACAAATCAGGAGAAGAGTGACTACCATGGAGGGACAAGTTTGGGGGACAAGGGTCAGCCCCCTCTTACATTTCACTCTCTCCCTGTGATCCCACAGCTGCTGTGAGGATGAGAGGCCTAAATGAAAAAGGAGTTTTTCCTCTGTGCTGGAATCTGAATTTCCCAACAGCTTGGCAAATGAGTGAAACTGATCCTATTTTGGGCGGTTATTGGGGTGTGGGATCAAGTGGAAGCAGCGCAGCACTGTACCAGTGCAGAATTCACCATACCCAGACTGCCCGTATTGAAAAATCCACCAGATTCCCCATAATCCTCAACTCCTGGACCCCTCCAGTTGAGCATGAAGGTGGAGATTATGCTGCTGAAACAATTATCTGCAGCAAATATAGTATCTGACGATTTTGCTCAATTTGAACCACAGTCGCCAAAACGGATGACTGACAGCTGCTGTTCTGGTCCATCCTTGCCAGATATCTGTTTCGAGTTTTCAGGTAATTTTTTTAGACGTTCGGTTGTTCAGTTATTTCACATCAGGTTATTGGCACATGTGCAGTAGCCAGAAATGAAGAAAATGAACAACCCAATAACCAAATATCCCAAAATCCAAATAGTGAACACCTAAAACCTTTTTAAAAAAAATGGGATATGGAAATATCTGTTTAGTTGAGGATATCATTCAGATATTTGAAGAGCTATCTAAAAAAGCAAATAATATCCATAAATACAAAACCTACTGTTCACTTTCAGACTAGGTGGAGGTCCCAGAGTCTGGGGAAATAGCAATTCTTATTCCTGGTACTCCCTCACTTTCCTCCTTTCACAGTTTTGCATCAGAGAATTGTTGCAGACATGCTGGAAATGGCAGCGAGTGTTGTCACTTTCCTAGTCCAAAGTGGGCATGGCCATGCTGGTAGGGGGTGAGGCAAATGGAACCCTCCCACCACTTTCCAACATGGCCACCCCCTTCAGAGTATTATGTCCCAGTGCTCTGAAGGGGGCAAGGCCATCTCTGGAAGCAGGTGGGGCAAATAAAATCTCCTGCCCCTTTCTGATGTGATTGTGCCCACTCAAGTGCCATAACATCACCATGTTCTAAAGGAGGTGGGACCACATCATAAAGGGGGTGAACCTCTTCATCCTGCCCCTTTCTGACATAGCCCCACCCCTGTCTACTCCCATCCTCTGAATCCTGTATAAGATTGGTTAAAATCCAGAGACTCTGGGTCAAACCTGGCATGGTGGCAAGGTTATGTGCTGCTGTCTGACTCGTCTGAGCAATGTTGCAGCCATGTTAAGTAGGTCATACAAAAGAATGGGTCCCAGAGGGTTGAGTACACTGATTCAATGTAGTGGTGCCTGGACATCAACGGATTCATGAGTCTGTTATTCTACACAGCTCACAGAACCAGGTCTTTTCGCTCAGAGGGAGGAGGCTTGGGCAGATGGAATGAGAGGTCCCTTGTTCAATCCAGTTCTCACAGCCGACACAGCCCAGTCAGAGACAATGGGTTACAAGGGATGCTGGGGAAAGGGCAAGAAATGTTTGTGTGTTGGTGCGGGGATGGGAGATTTGATCAAGGCTCAGAAAACATAAGAAATTGTAATAATTGGATAAGCTTGTATTCGCTTACCCAATGTGAATTTGCTCGTATTTGCAGCTCTTATTTGCATATTTGGATAGCTATTTGAATACTAGTGTCTGCATCTGAAATGGAGATTTGCATCTCCATTTATTTAGTTAATTTCATTTAAATTATTAATTTATTTGGTTGTTCATTTTGGTTATTTCTTTATTCCAAGGAGTGGGGAATCTTTTCTCCCCCCCGCTCCCTGGGGGGACGGATCCCCATTGATGTAGGGTTCCGTGGGCTGGAGCAGGAACAAGGGCACTCGAGAGCATGACCCCCTATGGATGATGTGTCTCCCTCCATAGGGGTCATAGTCATTGGCCTGGAAGTGCGCTATGACCATCTGGTGTTTGGCAGGCTGCTAGGCCATTTTGAATGGGGATGCAGGGGGTCTCCGAGGGCTGTTTGGCGGCCTGCAAAAGAATTGTGGTCCCCACGTCTGGTTATTTGCTTACTCAAATGTGGTGATATAATTAGTGCTATTGTGCATGCACAATAACCAAAATGAACAACTGTGTTAATGAGGAACTGAAACGAAATAGCCAAAGTGAATGAAATGGGACCAATAACTGCTTTGTTGGGTTTGGTTCAAAACGGCTGAACTCAATAGATAATATATTTGCACCAAATATTCATTTCACCAGTAGTTTGGATGTTTGTAATGCAGGTCAATTACATTTCCACTTCAGTATCCAGAGCAATATAAGGGCCATTCTGAAGGCTTAAACTGGTTTAAACCTTTGCACTAGTGTCACAGCTAGTGTCACTGCCACAATGTCCTATAGTTGGCAGCAGAGAGTATGGGCTAAGGAAGAGAACTGAGCATCAGAACTAGTGGGTGTAGAGTCAGTCATGTTCCTTCTTTTACAGGGAAGCAAGGGGCTTGTTGCCCTGAGCAAATAATTGTGACCCTGTCTGGCCCCCCCCCATCCCTTTAATGTAAGTAGCAAACCCAATGGGGCATTTTGGCAGGTAGCAGAGTGCTGCAGTCCATCTACATGGAACTGGAAACTCCCAGACTGTGTCTGAATTACAGGCAGGGGAAATGTTCCTGTTCCCTGCTTATCAGCTGGCTGGTTGTGAGGAGTGGAGCCTCTGGCTTGGCCTGCAGGGGTAGCACTGTGGGGTCCACACACCTCTCTGGAAAGCTCTAAGAGTCACACGAACCCCTTGGTACCCCCACCCCCACCCCCAGGCTGCTGCTCTGGACAGGATGTCCATGCTTTCCAGTGGGTCAGGTTGGTTTGCAGTATTGACTTCTTGGACAAGGTGTTTGGCTCCCCTGTGCCCCGATGGTGATGACAGTATCCCAGGAGGGTGTTTGGGGATTTGGGGACACATGGGTACTGGGAATGCAGTGAGGAAGGTAAACACTGGCTGTTTGGGATGGTGTAATGCACCCTGAGGGGGGATTCAAACAGTGTCCTTTCCTGGAGCTGCCCTGAACCCTGCTAGACAGGCCTGGGGCATAGGGGATAGAGGTGAAGCTAGGTTGGAATGGGCCCTGGGGCAGAAGATGGTATTAGCCCCCACCACCCCTCCTCTCAGTGGCAGGGGATGCATTTGCACCAGGGAGGATAGGCTCTAGGTTCAACTGCAACCGCTACTTCCCTGACAGGGGGTGCTGTAGGAGCCCTGCAGCATTTTAGGAATGATTGCTAAATACTGCAGCAACTCTGTGGCCAACTGAGTCTTCTGAGGGATAGAGTGTTACTGTGCTGGGCTTCCCAGAGCTCCATGGTGAGAAAACACAGATCCTGCTTCTGCACAGCCCCACCCTCTACAAGCATTAGGAATTCTTCACAGCCCGTGAACAGTGTGGGGATTGACACACACCATGGCTGTTCAGATCCTGCCCAACAGGGGGCAGTGGCACATACCTCTCTGTGTGAGATCGAGCCTCTGTCAGTGAAGCTCAGGAAAACCCCATGCCATGGTCTGGGATTCTGCATGCAGCAGACAGAATGACAAAGTCTACCTTGCAGCCGATGCTGCAGCAAATTCATCTGCAGCCACTGCCCCTAGTGCATTTTTGCCTGCTAGGAAACATCCCCATTCCAGTGGCTGTTCCCCAGAGTTCACTCCCATCTCTCCACAAGCACCAAAGTGCCCCTCATCCTTGTGTACACAAGACTTCATGCAGAACTGTCCCCCTCACCCTCCCAGCACAGTGGTGGCATCATAGCTCTCTGGCACAGGAGGCTTCAGACAGGCCTTCTGCCAATTCCACCTAGAGAGAGGAGGAAATTGACCAGCTCTGCCAGGGACAAAAATATACACTTCAAAATGCAGCTGATTTTAATTTTTGCTCACTATCTTCCTCCCACGCAGGAGGCTGAAATGCGCGCGCGCACACACACACACACACCTCTGCAGAAATCACAGGGAGTCTCTGGGATGAATGAACCAAAGCTAGAATTAAGGAGCAAACCCAATCTGTGTAAGCAATGGTGAAATCAGACTGAAACGGCAGGAGTGGGGGGATGCTTTAACATTATTATAGAGGTGTCAAAGGGTTCCATCCACCCCATAAAACATGGCCCCATAGTATTGGCTACTGTCCACATGCACAGTGAGGCCCTGTTCTGACAGGGTAAGACTTCTTGTCACTTACTGACCTGAGAGGCAGTGGGTGTTTTCAGATGGATGCAGAGGCAGCCTGCCCTAGAGCTGCTCGGGGGGTGCACCCCCTCATCCACCTGCGTCCAGCCCTCCTGGGCCAAGTTCAGACAGACCTGGTGGGTTCCCCGGTCCATGATCCACCAGCGTGGTGACCCCCTCCCCCGCACCATAGAGTGTCAGGAGACTGCCTAACGCTCTAGGCTGGCGCCCAGAATGCTATGGTGGTGTCAGGTGGGACAGCTGCTCTGCATTGAACCGGTGCCCTGGTTTGGCCGGTCTGCTCTGCTGGTAGTGCTCCAGGGTGTTCTGGTGATGGATGGGCCACCCACAGGTGAAGCAGGTTGGTGCGGCCAGCACCAGGGCAGCCCATCCATCTGAAAACACCCAGTGAGTCACTTAGGGGTGAGCTAACATAACGTGGGAATGCTTGCAAGGGGCAGCAGTTCTGCAGACAGGGAGTGTGTAGTAGCTTGAACATTCACATAATCAAAGATACCTAGTGCTTACATTGTAAAAAATGAACTGTCAGGGCCCAAACTTGCTTGAGAAGCCATAGAGCTGTGCCTCAAGCTCTGAGCTTGTTAGAGAAGGGAAGCGAACCCTATTCTCCAACTAGCAACTCAACCACTGGACTAACTTGCTTCCCTACAGCTGAATATAAAACAGGAGTTCCATTGATGTAATCTATATGATGACCAGAGCAGGGGGTGAAGCAAGAAAATAACTAATAAAGGCCAAATCAACTATCCAGATTTTTTCTGACTTTCATTTCCAACCCTGAAATATCCAATATCAGCCTTTTCCCGGTCTTTCATATTTCAGGGTTCACACTCCGACTGGGAACATTTCCCAAGGCTCAGCTTTCTCTCCCCTTGAATTTAATTGACAGGACTGAGCCCTGACAAATCCCATCCCACAAATTAAGCACTGATGATATCACAAGTTATTACCCCCAGGGGGTTGCACCTTTCATGAGAATGTAGAAATGAATCCCTGCCCCACAGAACTCACCCCCTAACAAAGAAAGGAAGGGAGGGAGGCAAAGCCCAGAGAAGGGCACTGATTGGTCCAATGTCACTAGCAGAGCTGGGGACCAGACTCCAGGTCTCCAAATACTCAGGCCCATGTCCTCCCCACTGGCTTACTAGGAGGTGGGGACTGCTGCTTACCCAAGCTGGGGTGAGTGTGTGTAGCTCCCCTGAGATTTTATCAAAGGAGAAGCTATTCCCTGAAAGAAGAGACTTTGATGCAGCCATGGAGTGTGTCTGTTAGGGAAGGCAATTTCAGATTTGGTTAGAACCTAATTGACCCAAAAATGGCTGATTCGGTTCTCCTGAAATTTAAGTTCTCGATTCGGTTTGGGGCGATTTGGGGGGGTTTTGCATTGATTTTTTTCATGGGGTTTCAGTGCAAAAACCCTGAGTAAAATTCAATGCAAAAAAAACAAATCCAAAACCAAACTGAGAACCAAAATTCTCAGAGAACCGAAATGAGGGAAACCAAATCCGAAATTTGTCCAAGAGTCTGATCCCTAGTGTCTGTCTGGAGTGTGCCCTGAGGGGAGTTGAGAGATCAAGCTTGGTCCTCTTGCAAGAGAGCAGCTGACTGCACTGTGTGTGTTTATGTGCGCATGCATGTCCATGTGGTGTTGTGTCACTTGATCTGAGATAATCAGCCCATTGATGGTGGCTACAAAACACAATTCCCCCTCCTGCTGCTACCCCCTGCCTTGAAATGGTGCTGATTGCACTAATGGGGGCTCTGGAGTTTGGCTTAGTAAAGAGCATGGAATCCCGCTGAATCTCCTTCTCCTCTCTGTGCAGCATCTCTCAGCTCATCATGGGCAGCACAGCAGCCAAACAGAGCCAGAGGAGAATCTGCCTTCCCCTCACTCTAGCCAAGAAAGCTTTGATTTATTTTGGAAGCCCAAGGTAGAACACAAATGCTCTGCAGATGCCATGGCAGCTTTCTGTCCTCATTTCCCGCTGCATTCCCAGCCAAGAATTTTGCTCCTCTGCCACCACCCTCACTCACCCCAGAGTCTCCTTCTCCCTAAACTGTCAGTACTCCTTCTCCCATAAGGGCTGAGATTCTTATGATTTTGGAAGCTGGAGCAGAATGGAAATGGCCTCTTCCCTCCTGTCCCATCGTGAACTCAGGTAGCTGGGAGCACCCTCTTGTAGATACCATCTGCCCATGAAGTTTCTACAGCAAGGGCACACAGAGAGGTGTTCTGAATGGCTGCCCCACAATTATGGAACTCCCTCCCCTTGGAGGTTTGTCTAAGCCTGAGCCTGCTTGTCTTCCAGAAACAATGTAAGACCTTTCTGTTTGGCCAGGTGTTTGGCAGGCAGGGATAGGGTTGGTTGGGATTGGCTGGAGGGGTTGGGGAAGGTTTTATTTGGGGGTTAAGGGGATTTTAAAGATGTTTTTATTGTTTGTAAGCTGCCCTGAGGCTTAACAGGAAGGGTGACATATACATTTAAATAAACAAACAAATAAATAAAATAAAATCACAAGATTTGTTATCGAGTCACGGCAGCTAAATATTCAGTTTCGTCCTTCTGCATCCTCATAAGAACATAAGAACACCCATACTGGGTCAGCCCCATGGACCATTGAGCCCAGCATCTTGCCATATATAGAAGCTCAAGAGAAGTACAAGTACAGGCCATTGAGGTGTGCCTCATTCCCTGCCAACCATACTCAACTACCAGTAGTCAGGGGTTTAAACCCCAACTAGTAACCATTTATGGTTCTATCCTCTAAAAATTTATCGAGTTTCTTTAATGTTTCCTGTGTGCCTTGATGCAGCCTGAGCTGTCAGGAAGCACAGACCTGCAGGTACATTGGAGGTCCATGCTCTCTGTGGGGATGTAAGAGGTTCAAGATCTCAGGGTGTCTTATCAACCAAAGCAACTGGAACCACCCCTTCCCCACTGGCCTTCACTCACCTACCACTGGCTTTCAAGCATGAACTTTCTAGTTCCCTGTTCTCTGTCCAGGGAGTAGAGAGAGGACACAGCTCATCCCCTCCGTCTTGACCTGTAGCTTCCCTCTCCCACTGCCCTACTTCTGGAACCTGCACCACTTTGATGCCTCTCAATCCTGACTTGCAGCCTTTCACACACTGGGTGTTTTTTAGACGGACACCTGCTGTGCTCCTGCTCCACTGCATCCCTGGGTGGCCCATCTATGTAAAAGCAGGCCACTTTGGGGTGAGACAAAGCAGGAGTCCGGGCCAGCTCCGCTTGCGGTGCTCTGGAACATCCTGGAGCACTGCAAGCGGAGCAGCCTGCCCAGACCCAGTGTACCAGCTGGGGGCGGAGCAGCAGCCTGTCTACTCACAGGGTGTCTTTAGACATAACGTCAACAGGTGTCTGAATGTGTGTTTTGACCTTGATACAAACACTGATTTGGCCCTGTGTTCACCATGTGGTGCTATTTAGACACACAGCCCATCTTGGGGCAAAGTCCACTTCACCACCGCAATGGCGGCGACGGGGTAATTGTCCGGCCCCATCCAGGAGATGCGAGGAGACCGGAAAGAGGGTGTGCGGCGAAGCACGTTAGAGTGCTTCCGACCGCGGCGATATCTGCCTGGGGACAGCGGGCATGCATGCGCAGTGCCGCCGCACTGAGGACAGGAACGTGCTCCGCCCTTTTTAGGAAGGGTGGAGCCGTTCTGGTCCCGTGTTTGCGGCAGATCGAGCAAGGGGACCGAAGCAGCCCACCCACCTCATCTCTAGCACTGTGGTAGTTACTGGTTGCCCTTATGGAACCAAAGGGGAATTTTGGCAACTAGCCTAGTTTAAGGGTTGCTTGTTTCGCCCCTTTAACAGTGCAGAATAGGATAAACAGGCTTGATTGGTATTTACAATTGGCTACAACACTAATCATAATACGTAATAATTCGGAAACAGATTCAGATAGGATAATTCGGAGAATGAAGGTACAGTGAGAAGTACGAATTTGAACAATCTGAACGAAAGAATTAATCATTATGGGTAATATTTGTCCCACTCAGCGGGGGTCCAGTATGCTATAGTAGGTTAAATAAGTTAGGAATTGAAGATATGAGTCAGCTCCTTAAGAGATGGGGAAGTGACACCCAGTGCCAGATGCAGGCAGCACGCACTGGGGTTATTACCCTGGGAGGGGTACTGCAGTTTTGTCAGTAGGTACATGCACGGTCTGCTGACTTAGCGGGTACTTACCTCCTTACTCAAGCCCACAGTTGGGATGCTCCCCCTTTTGGCCAGAGCCAGGGTGCTGTCGAAGGGGAACCTTGTTTGTGATCGAGCTGGCACGGAAAGGCACTTCCCGGCCAGTCCCGAGTTGATAATAAATAATTAGCTAGCAAACTGGACCCATATTGCATGTGCAATCACCCACCGTCTTTGATAACTGTTTAATAAAGAGTGTGGCCTGATTTGAACCAACATTTGGTCTCTGTGTCTCATTGGGGGGTGCGGCGACAATTGGTGTTTTGCTCGCCACCCGATCTCAGCACTCAAGCACTGCCACCTCGTTACCCATGTTATACCTGCTAATATGCCACACAAAATCATTAGACATAATGATGGCCACATGTTCAGCCAGAACACACAAATTGTCCTTGTGATGCAATGGTGTTCACATCGTGTGTTCAATGGGTGGCCAAATTGGTGTTAGGTGGTTCAATGGGTGGCCAAATTGGTGCTTACACATAACAGCGAAACGCGTGGCTAGGGGGTTTGACACCTGATCTTTGTTATGTCTAAAGACACCCACAGACGGGCCGCTGCAGCTCAACTTGCACCAGGGGTTGCCCTGACAACAGCCATAGAGCTGCGGGCAGCAGTCTAGAGTGGCTGGAGTTGCGCATGCAGCTCTCTGCTGTAGGGGAGGGGGTGGCGCGTGGACAGATTGTGCAGATGCACCCAGGCTGGATCTTGCTCACAAATTTCACTGCCAGTCTAGCCCAGGTACCTTCCCTTCAGCCTGCAGCTCCCCTTTTGTGAAATTTCTTGTGGAGCCCGGGAGAGATTTTAGTGCCCCAAGCAGCTCTCTGAGCCAGCAGGAAGTAGACAACCCGGGTGTCTCAGGAGGACCATTAGGAGCCTGTTGCCAGCTCTTCTCTCCTGCTATAATCTGCCCCTCCTGTATTGGGGAAAGCAGCACCCTTCCCGCCCCCTTCCCCAAGCTTCTCACTTAACTTGTTATTCTTCTCTGGTTGGTGAACTGTAGCGGGGGCTCTGAGTAAGTGGGATCTAATTTTTTGTGTGTGTGGCCTTAGATGAGGCACTTGACTGGTCTGTGTTTTAATTCCCTCCTCCCTCCTTTTGGAATATAAACTCCTTGGGGTAATGACTGGTTTCCCCTGCATCATTACAGCACTGAGCACAGTGGAGTTCCCTTACTGATACCATAACAGGAATAGCCCTCAGTTTTGACTTGCTTTAGCTTGCATTTTATCTTGTATTTTATATTTCTATAATGATATTAGCCACCCTGCATCTTTGGGGACAGGATAGGACAGGATAGAAAAAACAAAACAAATAAATAAATAAATAAATAACTCTTCCAGCTTCACAGTGCCAAACTTGTGTAAAGCTTGTGTCTCTCCCCCACTGAACTTAAAGCCCCCAGAGGCATTGGAATGCCCAGCCCCACCCCAATGCAAACCTAAGAGCACGCACACATCAGGGAACACGAGTCTGCCAAGATTCCCACAGCCACCCAACCACCCGCCTTGCATGCACCATTAGGTGCGTGAGACAGACACCACTTGCAGCGTGGGTGAATTAGGATTGTTGTGGGTGGGAGCCTTATCTTCCCTGTTCCCTGACTTCTACATGTGCAGCCTTAATGCTGTAGGAACATACTGTCTGGTGTTATTTCTGGACACACACACAATACAGATATAGGAACCTGATTGGGGCTGGTCCAGCCTCCCCCTCCCATCCTGGGGCTGGCAGTGCAGGTGGGACACAATGCTTTGGCTGTTCCCCACCCATTTGCTGTTCAAAAGGGATCAGGAACCCATAGCTCTGCCCCCGCCCCTTGTCCCATGCGCTGTGAGCCCTGGCCTGGGACTTGCAATGGAGGGAGGGGATGGCTTCTAGAGTGCTTAGCTCAGGGCAGCATCAGGCACCAGGGCCCTGCATTGAGTAGGCCATACACGAGGTGTGACCCCTCAAGTCTTGAAAGCAAAACACACCAGTCTCTATTGCTTGTGAGACTAAGGAAATGGTCTCTAGCAAGAGGCAGATTGAAAAGTCTGCAGTCCCATCACTTCGTTCCTTCCTCCCTTGCGCCACCTCCTTGTCCACCATCCATCCGTCCATCCATCCATCTGTGTATCCATCCCCAGAGTTTTGAAAAAGGCCTTGAGAGGACAGGATGGAAGGTTAACACAGAGGTAGTGTCAACACCACCTGAACTCCCAGAGCTTGCTGTACACTAACTGGCTGGCCAAGAGATGAGACCAGAGCTCTAGGACTCACCTCAAAGCTGATGAAGCCCAGCTGAAAATGCTGGGTTGGATGCTGTTCTCACCCATCCCATCTGGGCTTGAGTCAGGCAGGGATGAGCAACTGCAGTGGTCCTGCCCCTTGCAAAACATTCTTTCATCACAGCCCCCTGCAAGGGGTGTGACTATGTTGAAAGGGGGAGCAGTGGTGCCATGTGCCCTGGTATCACTTCACATCCCCCCCTCTCCCCGCCTTTCTGACAGCATTTTTCAAGGGGCAGGGATTAGGGAGCATTGAAGTAATGTCTCTCTCTTCTTTCTGAGGTATCCACGTCCCTTGCAGAGCACTCTGAAACCATGGTGCTCTGTGGACAAGGGCTGGCTCAGGCCTCTAAAGAGTCTACGCTCTCGGTAGACAAAACCTGACCTGGCAAACCACTTGCTAGGAGAGAAGTGGCTTCTCCAAGGCTTCCTAATGAGAGTAGACTTGGACCCAAGACTCCCCAACTGTGAGTCCATTCTGAAGTCACAGCCCTTGCCTAATCATTAGAAAGGGATAAAGACCTGCCCTGGGGAAACATGGGATTTTATATGCATGTGCACAAACACACACACATACACGCACACACACATCCCATACACACGTGTCACATGCACCCACTTTACATAGACACATACATAGACACATGCACACATACACTCACATCACATCTACACAAATACACATTTACACACACACATATACATGCACATGCACACACACTAATGCACATGCTCACACACACACACACACCCCAGAACAGGCTTCCTAGTCCAGGTCAAAGGGTTCCGGTTCCCATCTTCCCGGCCAGTCACTTACCAACAAGGGACAGTGAGAGCATGCTCTCCCTGGAGTTTGGCGGAAGCTGTTGGGCCCAGCTCTCTGCAAAAAAGTGGAGCGGGTGCTGCTTGGTGTTATATAAACCGTGCGCACAGAGTGTACATAAACCCATCTGCAGGACAATTACACTAGCTCCCTGCACTTTAATTAATCACTGCTGAGGAACAGATGGGCGCCTCCTCGGAATGCTGAGCCCTTGCATTAAAGGGAAGCAGCACTGCATTCCCCAGCCCACCTTCCTGGAGACTGAAGGAACCTGCCCGTATGCCAGAGGCAATGCCTTTGGCAGCCACCCCACAGCTCTGCCAGTGTCCCCTAATCCTGCCCTGCAGCCACTCTATAGCTTGGACTCTGCCCCCTACTCCTGCCATGCAGCCACCCCATAGCTCTGCCAGTGCCCCTAATCCTTCCCTACAGCCACTCCACAGCTCTGTCAGTGTCCCTAATCCTACCCTGCAGCCACCCCACAGCTCTGCCAGTGCCCCTAATCCTACCCTGCAGCCACTCCACAGCTCTGCCAGTGCCCCTAATCCTACCCTGCAGCCACCCCACAGCTCTGCCAGTGCCCCTAATGCTACCCTGCAGCCACCCCACAGCTCTGCCAGTGCCCCTAATGCTACCCTGCAGCCACCCCACAGCTCTACCAGTGTCCCTGATCCTGCCCTACAGCCACCCCACAGCTCTACCAGTGTCCCCTAATCCTTCCCTACAGCCACCCCACAGCTCTACCAGTGTCCCTAATCCTGCCCTGCAGTCACTCTATAGCTTGGACTGTGCCCCCTACTCCTGCCATGCAGCCACCCCACAGCTCTGCCAGTGCCCCATATCCTACCCTGCAACCACCCACAGCTCTGCCAGTGCCCCTGATCCTGCCCTGCAACCACCCACAGCTTCGCCAGTGCCCCTGATCACGCCCTGCAACCACCCACAGCTCTGCCAGTGCCCCTGATCCTACCCTGCAACCACCCCACAGCTCTGCCAGTGCCCCTGATCCTGCCCTGCAACCACCCACAGCTCTGCCAGTGCCCCTAATCCTGCCATCCAGCCACCCACAGCTCTGCCAGGGCCCCTAATCCTGCTATCCAGCCACCCTACAACTCTGCCAGTGCCCCTAATCCTGCCATCCAGCCACCCTACAGCTCTGTCAGTGCCCCTAATCCTGCCCTGAGCCACCGCATAGCTCTGCCAGTGTCCCTGATCCTGTACTGCAGCCACCCCACCCCACAGCTCTGCCAATGCCCCGATCCTGTCCTATTTCCACCCCACAGCTTTGCCAGTGACCTTGATCCTGCCCTGCAGCCACCCCACAGCTTTGCCATTGACCCTGATCCTGCCCTGCAGCCACCCCACACTACAGCTCTGCCAATGCCCACTCTGCCAGTGTCCCCCTAATCCTGCCCCAACCCAAACTACCTCTTTGCACAAAGAGGAGCAGATCCCTGTAGGGAGGTGGCATGGTCAGTGCTGACTTATATTGGGATGGTCCATGCCATTCAGGGAGGTGGGAGCATATTAGAGCTGAAATAGATACCTGCAGAAAATACTGTATCCATATCCAACAATTTTGCCTACTCTGAATCAGGCCTGACCAGGTGGTTACGGAGCACTATTGCTTTCCATTTTGTTACCCCATTTTGGGTGTATGTTTCATTTTGGGGGAGAGGGGTCCAGATTTTCCCTTTATTTTGTTTAGGTATTCCCAAATATCTGAGCAGCAATGACTGAAATAACTGGAAAAATCAGAGTATTTGATACAAACTATCCGAGGACTTGAATAAATACATTTTGCTTTGGGTGCAGATATTTAATATATACAAATATTTGGAGGACTATCTGAAAAAGCAAATATTACCCATGAATAAAAACTGACTATTCACTTCACCTCTAGAACAGATTACCTGCAGTGCTGGCCCCCACCCTGTTTTGTAGAGACTTAGCAGACAGTGCTGAACTACTTTCATACATGAATTCAGTTGGATCTCTGTTCCTTTCTGCTGCTTTCTGACCCTCACCCCTTCGGCTGGGGAAGTTCCACTTCCATGTTGGCTTGGAGGGTGCATGGTGGCAGAATAGTCTTTGATTGGGCAGATCCCTGCCCTGCTTGGTAACACTGAGATAACCCTGACACCCTTTGTCTGTCTGCCTGCCTGCCTGCATTGTTAGCTGATGGACAGTGCCTAATTACTATGATTATTATTTTCCAGTGTCCTTCCCTGGGTCTCGCTTTCCTGTTTGGTGAGGTGTCTTCTCTGGCTTTCTTATCAGCAGCCTAACTCACTTGGTCTCTAGGTGGAAGCCTGTAATTTGGTCTCATCACAGCTTACAAACCAATTTGCTCCTTATTGATTCTGGGAAGATTGCAGATAGATCGTCTCCTCCTTAATTCATACCTTGGATCCAATGGAGGTGACCCAAAAGCTGAGGAATGGCTCATTCATCGGGACAATCACAGATATTAGAAAGTGCTGACTGAGCTCTTTTAAAAGAGCTGGGTCAAAGCAGGACAGGACAGGACAAAGAGGGGGCTACGTCCATGGTGGGGTCTGGTGCTAATGCTAAGGTCTGCACTACTGTCCAAATGAGATAGTGGCAGCTAGGTAAACTCGATAGGTCAGAAGGGGCATGTGTAGTGGTGATGATATAGCCAGTCAGCTAGCTAGACAGACAGAAAGACAGACAGAAGCATTATATCTGAGACACGAGAACTAACTGTGCCACTCTATCCTGCTCTGGGGCTAGGCCTCAGCTGGAATATTGTGTCCAGTTTTGGGCACCACCCCAATTTATATCAGGAGGCAGGGCCACATCAGTAAAGGGCAGGGAGGCTTCCCAGACCCCTTTCCAACATGGACCCACCCTCTGCTGATTGTTGTGATGTGATGACATTCTGAAAGGGGTGTGACCATGTCAGAATTTAGTGGCAGGAAAGTCCCTTTGCCGCACCTCTTTCTAATGTGATCACATCCCTTATAAATACCATGATGTCATGGAATGCCACAATATCATGAAAGATTATTTATTTTATTTATTTTATTAAATTTATACCCCGCCCCATCCTGAACCCAGCTCGGTGGGATGAGATCCAGCAAAGGGGGGTAGCCCTTCTTGCCCCCTTTTCCTAGTATCCATTGTCACCACTTTTTAAGAAGGGTGTGGATTAACTGGAGAAGTTCCCCAGGAGAATGATAGGAAAAAGCTTGGAATAGAAGTCATTTGTGGAAAACATTGAAGGTGTTGGGCATGGTTATTCTGGGGAAAAGCAGGCTTAAGTACAGGCCCCCAAACGTGTGTTGCCATGACAAGCAGTTTTCATGGAATTTGACACTTTGCAAAAATTGCCCCCACCAGCACAGAATTAAAGCTCAGGTTGAAAGTCTTGTGAGTAGGGTTGCCATCTTAGGTATATTTTTCCAGGTCACTTATGAAAAATACATGTTTCCACCTATGTATATTTTTCTAGGCTACATATAAAAATACATGTTGCAGGGCCTGCATTGGTACCAAGTACGCTAGCCAGTGTTTCCAACACTATGAGACACCCCTATCTACACTGTGAATTGCCTGCAAATATTCTGGGAGTATGAAGTCTATTGCCACAGATTGCAAAGAGCAACCTACAAGCCCCTGCTGCAGAGATAAGCCCCACAATTGACAGGTTTGTGTGATATTTTGATGCTTTGTTTAGGAGATGTCCAAAATTGATGGACTGGCATGCTGGGAAACTTATTTGTATTCCAAAATTGCATAATCTGCATAAACTGGTTGAATTTATTTTATTTATTTATTCTAATTTTTACCCTGCCCTTCCCAATTAGGCTTACAAAATATAAAAACATATAAACTGGCTAAAAATCATCTAGTCCCCGCCAACCTTTTCCCTAACCCCTCCACCCAACCATATCCCTTCCTGCCAAATGCCTGGCCAAACAAAAACAAATTTGCATAGTTCATTCTGATCATGGAAGTTGGAAAGTCAGCTTGCAGAATTTGTGTTTCCTGCTTGCTGAATTTGGAAATTATTGGCAGAATTCACAGGGTGCTGGTTAAAGGAGGACATGAGACTGTGAGAGTGCCACAAGGAAGGTGAGAAACAACTGTTACCATTGTAACAGAGGGAAGGACAAGAGCCCAAAGGTTTAAGCTGCAGAAAAGCTGATTTATGCTGTCTTAAGACAAATCCCCTAAGTGTAAGAACGGTCAGGCCATGGAACAAGTGCTGAGGGAGGCTGTGGCATTTCCTTTGCTGAAGGTTTTTATGAGGCGGGATAATTATCAGAGATGTGAATTCTGCCTTGGTCAGGGGTTTGGACTTGATGATTCCTGAGGTCCAGGGTATAGCTAGCTAGGTTGGAATGGCCCTTCGTGCAGAAGATGGAAAGCTGCAGCCCTCCAGCAGAGGATGCAGCTGTGACAGGGAGCGTGGGCTCCCTAGGCTTGGGGGCCCTAGTGTAGCTGCATTACTTACCCCTATTACAGCCACACCCTTGTTGTGGTCTCTGCCAGCCCTAGGGTTTTATGATATAGACCAGGGGTGGGAACCTCAGCCCCAGGGGCTAACTGCAGCCCACAGCTAGTTTTTGTGTGGCCCCTTTCCAGTTCCTGCATACAACTAGTAGTGCAATAGAAATGATAAGTGGGAGAAGGAGGATCTGGCCCCTGGACCCAGTTCCTACCCCCACTGAAAAACTGAGCTCAGGGTAAGGGAGCAGAGATGTGGACATGCGTATAAAAGAGAGGATAGATCCATGATCTGGAACCTGCTCCCCCTTCGTGCATCCCAAGTACTATACGGCTTTCAGAGCTTATACTAATTTTCAAAGTGGCCCCTGTGGGTAGGGGTAGTACAGTTAGGCCTCAGACTCCCTACTTAGGGGTCTAAAGAAGTGGCCAGGTCACAGACAGCAGTGCTTGTTGCTTTCAGTAAGGGACACAGATTTGTACCTTTGATGGTGTACCCCTTACTGGTGTACCTTTGATAGTGATGTACATGCTAGGTACTCAAAAGGGGGGGGGGGCAGGCCCTCCAGGAGAAGAGAAGAAGGTACTTGGGGAGTGGGAGGAACAAGAAGGTTGCCAGCTAGCAAATATCTAGCTCCATATTCTCACTGAGTTGAGGGGAGTTTATAAAATAATTTGTGGCAAGGAGAGAGGGTCAGAAAAGAAGGGGATGAGAGGGGAAGCAATAGAAGGGTACGAAGAGGGAGAAGAAAAGACGGAGCAAGATGTATGTATGCGTGGTGTGGGAAGGGGCCTCAACTACCACAGCCAGGTGGAGGGAGTGCAGTTCAAAAAATTTGAGAACCACTGATGTGTACACACACACACACACACACACACTTATTGCACATACACACCTGTGCACATGTGAACACACAGCCATGTGTACTCAAACACTTGCATGTACATATGCTTGCACAAGTATATATGTAGATGCATACATGTACTGGGCATGTACCTCATGTACACATGCATCTATGTGTACACATGCACACATACACATGCTCACGCCAGAACATTCATGCACATATGCAACATACACAACCACTCTTGTGCACACACACCTGCACACTCCAGCATATATACACAGATGCACAGACACATGTATATTTGGGTTTGACCTGAAGACTGAGTTTTGCACCAAAGTCTAGGGGCTCCGGGTAGAGCCTCCATTTCCCTAGGTTATTCAGGATGCTGTCATGGAGGACGGGACCAAAGGGGGCTGTCCCTGCACAGCATTGTGATGTCATGATGTTCCAAAGGGGCATGGTTATGTCAGAAAGAGGTGTGAGAAATTCTTTGGCACGATCCCCTCACCTTTCGAGGTCAAAACATCAGGAAAGGTGGCAATTCTACATATATACATAGACACTTGTATGTGCATGCTCCCATGAGCCCACACATCTGCACACACATGTGCATATGGTTATGTTCATGCACACACACACACCCAACATTCTGAATACCTTAGGTGAGGCTCAGCACAGACTGTTTCCTACCTGGCAGTCTCCTGGCAGGTAAGATGGCTCTGCGCGTCTATTTCTATGTTCTGTACAGCACCAGGCACATGGCTGGCGCTATATAAATGTTTATAATAATAATAATAATAATAATAGGAGCAGCATTTCAGGTGGAAATGGGTTTCTCTGAATGTTTAGAGATGGGGCTGCACTTGGTTAAACATTAAACTCTGTGGTCTGTGAGAGTGACATTCATTAACATCGGGACTGAAGCCCACTTTGCAGTAGCTGTGGCCCATTCCCAGAGCAGCTTTAGGACTTAAGGACTCAAGAAACTCAGTTTGGGAAATCTTCTGTAGTGGTTCCAGGAGAGGACTAAGAATCATGAAGCCAAGTGTTTAATCCTGGCTCTGTCCCTGATTTCTGTAGCCTTGGACACTACAGCATCCCTGAATTTTCCCACCTGAATGAAGATGCCTCTGTGATCGTAGCATGGCAAGGGTTAACTGGTGCTCAAGTGTTTGGGTGGAGGTTTGTATTCAGAGTTTGATTGCTTTGCAAAGTCTTGGAGCTGGGGGTCTGACTCTGCCTGTGACTCAGAGATGAAGACACAATTTCTTTCACTAACTGGGGCAGGACCTGCAGTTAAAAATACAGGAGTGGCTTGTCCCCTTACTCTGAGTTTCATGTCAAGACTTGATGGTGCACTGAGCTGCCAGCTCTTGTGATAGTTAAAGTCCAGCTCCTGGAGTTACAAATCTTGGTGTTTCTTGTGGCCAAAAGCACATGCCTATCCTTCAGGACTGCTAACTGGAACTGGAAATGAGACTCCCAGGGGTGCAATCAGGAAGAGGCCCTGGGGCCAGAGCTCCCCACGCACACGTAGCCACAACCCCACCCCCTTGCCCCTCCTCACCCTTTTTGCTTCCCATTCTTTCACTGCAGATGAAAGGACAGGGAATGCGAGGGCCTGGAGTGTCCAGCTGTCTTCTGCTCATACCTCACAGGGTGTTTCTAAACGAGATGCTACCACACATGGTAACCCAGGAGCCACTCATCCGACCGCCCCTCTGAAGGTGGTGAGGAGGGTTGTGTGCTCCCGTGAGCCTCTCAGCACCACTCATGGCACACTGCTGAGAAATCTGGAGTGTGCTGTGTGGGGCAAGCCAAAAAAGTGCGTGGCAATGGGTGCCCACACATCTTCTGCCTGAATGATCTGGGGCGGCCATCCACACCAGCAGACAGGTCCCCCAGTGTATGGGGGACATGGCCTTTGCAAGTTACAGGAACTGGCCACAAATGCTGGCGATCCTAGTTCCCCAGCGCTCATGCCCAGGACATGTCAATTTCAAAGGCCAGGCCAGGCCAGCACACTTCTTCCTCCCCCCATTGTCTATGGTAGTGGGAGTGCATTGCAGCTGGCATGGTAGCCATGCTGGGAGCTGGCCATAGGAATCCCTCCCCATGCACTCCGCCTGAGTGGATGCTCTGCAGCTGTGCCACTCAGCACCCTCTGACCAACCTTCCCATCACCTTGCTTGTTTGAAAACACCCACACTCTCTGTCCCTTCTTCCCATGGTGCTCACCATCTCCTCCAGATAATTATTTCAGAGAGAGGTTCCCAAATTATGGGGTTGTGCCTCTCCATATGCAGCTGGGGTCATGGCGCAATCAATACTGAATGCACTAGCATTTCCGGGATGTTGTTTAGGTCATAAGATTATACTCGAGTCTCAAAGTGGGGTCACACAGGCACAGACTAGGGAGGTGCTGTCCTAAAGTCTCTGAAAGCAAAAGGCTGAACACCGAAAGGATAGTACTTTTCTTCTTTAAAGTCTCATGATTTCAATGCCTATCAAGGCTTTGGGGAACCTGATTTATAGGGTTTTAAGAGAGTGCTTGGGGCTGGCATTGCTGGGTTGGTCTCAGGCCTCGTTTACATGATCAAGGTACCCCTGCTTTGCTTTAAATCACTCTGCGTTCATACAAACACGTTTAAAACAATGTGGGAGGTGGTTACCCTCCTCCACAGGCAGGGCTATGTACTCATCATCATCCTAATTAAAGAAGGATACATAGCTTGTCAGCATGGGTATAAAATGGGTGTGTCTGTGTGACATGTCCCCTGAGTTTTGGTGCAGGATACAGGCAGCCTCCTTATTTTGCATCCCCTTTGAGCCCCACAGCAGAGACCATACAGGGGGTTGGCATTAAGAAGGGGAGTGTTCCTGCACCACTCTGCTCTTCAGCACTGGAATTTCGTAGAAGCTGGGCAAGTGGGGAATACTGCCCACATTTGGGAGCGGGGAATCAGAGAGTGGGGTTTGGGTGAGCCAAGAGGGAGGAGATGTGATCATGTGAATAGGGATAAGATGTTTGTTAAAAGGATCATTCACTCCTTGGAATAGCCTCCTCCATGGCAGTGACTCCACATCTGTGTGAACACTGGCAAAGTGTAAAGTGATAACAACCACAAGGGTAGCATCTGTGAATAGAGCCTCAGAGGCAGACCTAAGCGGGGAGTCTGTTTGAACCCATAAATCCCTGGTACGAAAAGCAGCAGCACTTTGGGGTGACCAAGGTTGCCTTAGTATGAACTATCCCATCTCACCCCTAGCATTACTCCCCTGTGCCCGCCAGCCTGATGCATGAACTGTCGTGCTTCATGTGGTTCCCCTGTTCTCCAGCCCACCACCCTTCACCAGCTCCCATCCTGGAACAGGACCAGAACCAGTGTCTTTCCCCTGCTGCATCTGCCCACTCTGCTCTCTCCACTTCCACCTGTTTGTATTGCCCGTGCTCAGCACATTTAATACATTTATACAAAGTCCTTTTGCATAGGTCATTGATATGCAAAAGGATGGTAGCTCAGAACATCTGCTCATGTGGGACATCAGGTAACTGTGCCCTTCTTCTGAATGCAGCCATGCTTCAAAGACAAAAAATGTCTTGATTTTAACCTACTGGGGCACAGCCATGCCCACACCCAATGCCTTTTTCACATCCGGCACCTTCAGAACAAACTTAGCCCTGTCTTTTGGGTACCCCACAAACTGGGGGTCTGGAATATGAAGAACTGGTGGAAAAAGATTTAGCCTGACTCCCCAACTAGCTAGAGACCTGTTCAATCCGTACTTCTGCGAGAATGTGATCAAGCTTCTGGTTGCTTAAAGCACGGGATGCTTCTTGCCCAGAGATTCCAGCCATCCCTTACCGTTCAAGCCCTGAGATCCACTCTGAAAATGAACTTTCATTCTGACCCACAGCACCCCATGCTAACCCTGTTCTCAACTCTGCCATTGCTCCTCTTAGTGACTTTACATGATAGGCTAATCACAGGAGAAATCAAGCCATGTGATACTTATGACAACATCCCCCCGTTCGGGCAGCATGAACAAATGGGATGACGATTTGTGTTTATGCTGTTGCCTTATGGACTCTGACCAACAGAGGAAGAGAAGCCTGAAAAGGTGAAGCCTGAACATCCCAGCATAGGTGAAGCCTGTAAAGGCCAGCTGGTGAAAGCTTTGGCTGCAAGGCAAAACTTCCCACTGGTAACTGATCAGGAAAGACTCAGTCTCCACAGCAAAGCGCTTCTATGGTGAAACTGACTAGTCAAAGCTTCTTGCTGGTGAAACTAACCAAGCAATTTTCCCTTGCAAAGCAAAACTCCCTAGTGGTGAAAGTGATAAGAACAAAGTGTTGCTGCCGAAACTGATAAGCCCGGTGAACAGGCCTCGATTCTATGATGTATTTTCTGGAATGGTGATAAAGGTTATGCATAGACATCCTCTGGGCAGCCCTGCTGCCCCAGTCCTGGGTCCCAGCAGATAGCCTTGCCATGGTTCTGCTCCATAGCTACCCTGATATTCCAGCCATGAGCTCTGCAAGACACTCCTACCCTAGCTCCTGCTGCACTTAGCTCTGAAGCAGCCCTCAATCCCAGTCCTTTCTTTCCAAATAGTTGCCATGCCACACACCCTCACAAGTATTGGATAACTAACAGGACAATCCCCCCTCATTAAAGTCAATGCCAAGGAATTTTGCCATTGACTTTAATGGCAGATGTTGTGCTTTGAGTGAGGAGAATGTAAGTCAGAGGGGTTTAGAGAGTTCCCAAATTATTTCAGCTTGTGTCTTAAAGTAAGGTTGATCCTACAGCCAGGGAGGTGGAAACATGCCCACTGTTCTCATAAGCATCCCACCTTGGGTGCCATCATACAAGGACTTAGTGCAACTCAGGGACTCAGAGCTGGCTGGCTGGCTGGCTGACAGAGGTGATATTCTTGGCTTGGTTTCCTTGGAGCCCTCCTTCCAGTATGGGATGAGTGTGTGTGTAAGTTGATAGGAGCCTGCATTGTCAAATTACTGCCATTCCAGTTAAGGGGACTATCAGTCTTCTCCTCTCTGTACTGCTCACCCCAAGGACTCTGCCTGCTACACAGTCAGCTCCTCAGCTACAGGGCAAAATAATCCCCATATTGCAGTTTTACTGACCTTGACAGGTGCACACAGCTTGCCTGGGATATAAGGAGGAGGGGAAGTGCTGGCTCCAGGGTTCTGTCTCCCCGGCTCCCCTCCTGAAAATGCCTGTTCAGCCTCATCTCCCACTCCAGAAGGGACAGGATTGAGTACCTGCCCATGGCACCTGTCTGACCAGCTGTCAGGCTGGCTTGGGAAGCCTGGGTTGTTTTGCTGAGAGCACGTTGGCAGCTTCTGGGAATGGCTCTGAGGGGGGGGGTGAAGGAGACAGGAGTGGGGAGGAAATGTGTCTAGGCCTGGGGTCCACTATTGTAAGAGACATTTCCCCTACACATCTGTCCCCCCTCAATTCTAGAGATAGTGGGTGGAACTCATGTGGTCCAGCATCCCACACAAAGTTTAGCCCAAAGTTATTCCCCTGAGTCCAGGCCACAGCTAGATAAGGGACCTGGGAGTGGGAGCTGCCAAGATCCACCCCAACCTCTTCTCAGAAGCAATTTTCTAAAACCAAGGTAACTGACTCAAGGAGAGACATGTGAATGAGGCTGCCCCTAAACTGCATAGGATATGCTTTTATGCAGAAGCAATTGGCTGCAGCTTGACTGAATACTTCTATAATAATTGCCCCACCTCCCCATATACCATAGAATGCTTATCTCTATTCAGGACTCCCTGCCCCCCCTGCAGAACCTGGCTGTTGGCCTGCTGGTGCCTGAATCTACTCAGGTGAGAGTGCCCTTCCCAGAGGCGTGTCACTTTCTGTGGAGGCACTGTAGATGGTCATTGCCTGCTGAAGTAGCGACAGCCTCTAGGATGCTGCTGAGGGAACCAAGGCACTGACGAGGCACAGATAGGAAGGTTGGAGGGACAGCTGTGTGGGTCCCTCCACCCCAAAGACCCCCTTAGCTGTGTCCCCCCCCACCCCACCCCACTTTCAATACACTGGCATAAGGGGATAGAGTGTCTACCAAAAACAAAGGGATGTGTGCTCCTATACATCTTCCCCCTACATATCCTATGTATCAGGGACTAGAGGCCTGGCTAAGGTGGTTGGTGCCAGGGGTCCCGTGGATGGCAGTAGGGGCAGACTAGCTTGAGAAGCCCTGCAGGGCTAAGATATGGGGGCAGGGCCTAGAAGGACTAACAGAAGAGTGACTGACCATTCTACCTTGCTGGGGCTCTCATGTTGCCTCACCAAGCTCCTATGCTGCTCCCACCTGCTGACTGACAGAATAGCCTAGTGAAATGACATTGGGAAAGAAAATAGGGCACCTGGGTTCTCACTTGCTGGGGGGCCTTGGGACAGGTACTGTCACTTCTCCTCCTGGCTTGGATCTGCTCTTGGAAACTCTTGGGTCAGAGACTCGCACCAGCCCACTTCACCCCTGGGCTGGCCGGTCCATCTAAAGACGGGGCCACCAGATGTGCATGTGGAGCAGGCAGAGCCCCACCACCTGTGCTCCAGAACATTCCAGAAGGCCAACGGTGGAGCAGGCTGGCCAAACCTGGGACATCGGCCTGAAGCAGAGCTGCTGTCTGTCTGTCTGTGGGGCAGATCCATGCTGCAGCTCCACTCCCAACCGGCCGCTGGATCAGGCGATCTCCCGCAACTCTATGGTGCCGGCAGACCACAGCCTAAAGTGGACCCAGGTGAGGCTACAAGTGGGCAGATGTGGGAGTGCATCCCCGGAACAGCTCTGGGGGCATGCCGGCTGCATCCGTTTACACTCACAGCTGCAGCAGAGTCAGGGCCCTCTGGGTGCTACTGCAATATGATCAGCGTCCTGCCCCATCCACACTGGGGCAAGACAGACTTGGGGTTGTCAACTTCCCAGCTTTCACCTGGAAAGGGACAGAGCCCTACTAGAAGGGGTGAAGCAAAAGGCCCCTCTTGCTCCTTTCCAGTATGGCTGCGCATCTCACAAACCATTTACCTAGCAGTACCCTAGATAACCAAGGCAGTACTTTGGGGCCTTTTATCAATTATTACTTATATAGTACCAACACCATGCTGGCAATGAACAGCTGTAATTAGAGACAGATTCCTGCTCTGAGAGCTTACAAGTTAGGCTGCACAAGGAAGGGGAGAGGAGCACAGGGATACATATATGTTCATATTTAGAGATGGGGAACTGAGGCAGACAGGAGGTGCTTTTAGACAGACAGGCTGCCCCAGTGCTGGCTACACCAGCCTGCGTCACCCCCAGGTGTTCTGTCCATCTAAAGGTGCCCTGCCGGATATTCAGACTATGCCTGCTCTCAGGCAGCCCCACCACTGGCACTCTGGAACATCAGAGAGCGCTGCCAAACAGGAAGCACCAGCCCAAAGTGGAGCAGCGGTCCATCTGATGCATGGACCCATGCTGCTGCTCCATTCCAGCTGGCTGTTGCCCCAGGCAACACCATAATATTGCAGATGCTCTAGCCTGCAATGTTATGGTGTGTGAGGGTGGGGGTCACCACATAGGTGGACCGCAGGCTGGGGAACCTGATGGGTCCATCTGATCCAGACCCAGGTGGGGCTGGGAGCAGATGGATATGGCAGTGCACCCTCAGAGTAGCTCCAGGGGTGGGCAACACCGCGTTCATCTGAAAAAAAACCTAGTGACTTGCTGCCACCCAATGAGTTCATAGCTAAGCCAGGATTTGAATCCTGGTTTCAGATCCAAGCTCAGCCCATTGTCCACTAGGCTACACTGGGTTTTGATTCTTGGGCCTTGTGTCATGACCCAGGGTCTCCTCAAGCAGGTGTTATCTTTGTGCCTCAATTTTCCCACTGTGCAATGGTGAACAGCCCTTACCTGTCTCCCCATGCTGTTGTGAAGGCTGAGAATATAGTAGTGAGGGCCAGGTACACCCCTGAGCAATCAGAGGCTGTTGGCATCCAGGAACCAGTGACATACCTCAGGGGATTGCTAAGAGGAGACCAGCTTTGCAAGACTGGCGTAAGTCAGGCAAGGAAAACTGGGGAGAGCAGAGGCGATTATAGAGGATTAGGAGAAGTCAGAGAGCGTATAGACAAGGGACATAAAGCAATTCAAATAAAGCAGCAAAGCGGGTGACTGCAGGGCACAGTCTGACACAGTATTTGGAAGTATCACAGGCAAAATTTAGCTTGGGTGGAAACCTCCCCTGAATCCCCGATAAAGAAAAAGGGCAGACCCCCCCCCTCCCGTGAGTTTGAGTGGTGAGCCTAGGCGTGCCATAGTGATTCTACAGCACCCAGCCTCTAAGCTGCAAGTGTCAGCTGTTTGCATAATTTTACATTCTACACTGGATTCTGAGAGAGAGACTGGCAGCAAGTGGTAGGGACAAATGCACCTTTGAAAAGTGATCTACTGAAGGGCTGTTCAGCTAGTGGTCCACAGGCTGAATCCCTCATGCATTAGGGCTTCATTTGGCTTGTGGCTTTAATATCCAATTTGATTAAATATCAGTATTTTCCAAATACAGTATCAACTTCCAGAATAACATCCTGTAATAAACAGCAGCTCATCCAGTTAGCGTTGATAAGCTTCAACAGGGTTGGACTCCCTCTGCTTTATAGAAATTACATTATATACTGGATGCACAATGAGAGATATTTGTGCAATCTGGCCTGCTGGCCAATTGTCATGCATCGGTCCAGCCCAAGGTGGCCAAAAAGTTGGAAACTGGTAGCCAGGATGCCTGCGTTCTCTTCCTACCTCTTCAATTGGCTATAGCAGAATATTTAAATAGAGTAGGAGAGGTAAATCTATGACTCTTGTGTTCACCTTCGATGTTGGGCATAAGAACAACATAGTCATTGCCAGACTGGGTCAGACCCGTTTTCTGTCTTGCCCAGTATCCTGTTTCTGACAGTGGCCAGCGCTGAAAAATTTGCAGGAAGTATACAAGAAACAAGGCTGTTGTTTGGATGGTGCATCCCCTGTCATTTGCAAAATGAGGTCTATAACATGGGTAATGGGGTCCCACTGGGGAATTCTTAGCAGGATCCCACCTAACAAAGATAGTCCATTCAGTGTCTCCAAACTCAATACTCCTTTTATTTAAAGAATGGGTTCTTTTGCCATCACTACACTGCCTTTCCCAATGCCCTCTAGTCTTTCCCCTTGCTCTTACTGTCAGCCCTCCTCTGCTGACTGCTGCTACCAACCTCCTTGTAACCAAGCCAAGTACACGCACCTGAGACTTCGCATCCGCCTGAATGTTTGTTTGTCTTCTCCCATGTCTCTCCCACTGTCCCCTCTCCTTGTCTCCCCCTCCTTGTCTTTTAGATTGTAAGCCACAGGCAGGGACCGCGTCTGATTGTATGTTCTGTACAGCACCAGGTTTTGCAACTGGCGCTTTATAAATGTTTAATAATAATAATATATAGTCTGTGTCTTAGTTCTTTAGGATCTCCCATTAGAGCCTCTTACCCTTAATCTCTCTAGGCTAAACCATCAAGCAAAGCTTCTTCACCAGCTGTTTCACAGCCCTAGTGTTTCTTCCTGTGTGATGTTTCTCCTCCACTTTTGTGACTTCCAGCTGCCTTGGCCCCACCCAGGCCTAGCTGGCCTCAATTAGCCACTTTACTGATGCTCTGTCTTAATGGCTCTTAAAGGGCCATAAAGCCTACAGGTACTCTGGCCTGCTACAAGGACCTATTCCAGAGACTCGTTAGAGTAAGTTTAGCAGAGCTGGAGCAACTCAGCTGCACCTGTGTCCACTGGCCTGGATTGCAGAGTTCTTCAAGGCTAAATTAAAGGGCCTGAACAGCCCATGTAGGGCTAATTGGGACACATGATAAAATGGGAGCTGGCTAAATAAGTAGAACCCTCCTGGGCACTTAAAGGTGGGTTAGAAGCCTAGCCATGTGGAGACTATCAAGCAGAGACCAGAAGGTGCTAGAGGTACGATTTGAGAACACAGGGAACCTGCCCATCTCAGCAAAAAAGATGGCAAAAGGGCCAGAGGTTTCAAAATACAGAGGTTGGAGCTGGCTTGAAGGAATGCACCAGGCCAGGGGGGCTGTATCATCAGGTACCCACAAACTTCTCTGGGGAGGTAGCATGCAATCCAGAGAGGAGATTGGCTGGTAACAATGGGAAGAAGCCTGCCCAGCTAGAGGAACGAATGACCCAGGGCAAGGAGAACTGTAGAGAAACTGCTGTGTTGGATGACGTGTGTGCGTGACTGTTTAACAGGGTGACAAGATATGCAGATTTTAGATACTTATGAGAAATAGAGTTTGCAGGCTGCATTAGAGTGGGATGATGGGTGGGAAATTTAACCCTGTGTGGCTTTGGTGGCAATCCTGCAGGGGATACAGAGCTTGACTTCCCAGCTCTACATCCCCCACATGACTGCTGCCAAGGCTAGCTTTCCACTGTGATGAAACCCATGCCTGATTTGCCTCCTGGAGTTTTTCCCAGAGGCAAATTAGGTGCATTTTGTCATGTGGGAAAGCACCCAGCATTGTGAATAGCTGCCTAGAGTGTCACTAGAGAGCAAGCCGTGGGTCTATGGTGGGGAGAGGGTTGGAGCACCATGCAGGTGGACCACAGCCAGGGGACACTGCTGGTCCATATGATGTGGCCTCAGGCAAAGCTGGAAAGTGGTAGCCCTGGTGGTGGTTCCATGGAGCAGCTTTGGGCTCCACCAGCTTCCCTGTCTGTCTGAAAATACCCCTTGTAACTGATACTCTCTTGTCACACTTTGTCACAACTTTGCTAATCCCAGTCTCCCTCTTGCATGATGTAGTTTCTAAATAGCCCCAAAGCACTTTGATGAGAGAAAGTGTTGCTTGGACTGATTCTGGGTTGGGATCCTGCAGGGGCATTCCCATACAGGGTTCAGTTACACCAAGCCTGAGCATCCTTCAGCTCAAAACCTCTAAAGTGCTGCTGCTGATGCTGCTGCTCTGGTTACAGGTAGTAGTCGTAGTAGTAGCAGCAGCATTCCTCAGCTCCTCCTGGGCTCAGGGTCAGACTTAGGATTTTAGCAGCCCATAGCACCTCAAGCTGCAGCCCCACCACCCGAGCTCTGGTGTGCACACAGGCTTCCATCTGAGGCAGGGGAGGGACTGGGAGACACTGGTGATGCCCAACACAGAAGTAGAGTCTCTTTCTCTGTGCTTGGCATCACCACAGAGCATGTTTGTGGGGGGCTCAGGTGCAGAATGAGGCTTCTCCAGGTGGGGATGGATGGGAGTCCTCACCCCCCATTCCCCACTATGGGTAGCGTGGTTGAGGCAGTGTGGCTGCAGCAGGGGGAGAGGGACCTGTGAGAACAGAAACTCCCCAACTCCCCCATCTGCGAGCCCCCAAAATCTGACACCACAGGCAGGTGTGTATGTTACCTGCCTCTACGTCCGGCCCTGCCTGACTCCTGCAGCTGCTGCACTGGGCTTCCAGGCTGCTGCTTCAGCCCCACAACCCCACCCAATTGAAAGGCTCTGCATAGAGTAGTGTGCTGCTGCCTTGCTGTGTGGGCTGGGTACAATGGGCCCTGATGTAGAAGATGAAATTCTCTACACACCCATGCATGTGGCAGGAAACGCAGCTGCGCCAGGGAGCACGGACACTCCCTGTGCAGGCTCTTGGGCCCTGGTGTAACTGCACTGCTTGACCTTATTATAGTTATGCCCTTGGCTGGAGACATCCCCCGGGGGCTGCTCTGGGTGGGATGTGGGAAGGAACCAGGCGGCTAGGACCTTAGAGCACATGGTACCAGCATGTAGGTACAGCCTGAGCCCCAGCTACAGTGCTGACTGACCCAGCAGCAGCAGTCTGTCTCCAGGCAGTGGCAGCCCCCAGTCCCCTCCTCCTGGGCTGAAGAGTGTTTGGCCTCTGGAGAAGAGAAATGCTTGGTAGCTCCTGGGCATAGAGAAGGGGCTATTTGCCATTCTGCCAAGATCCCCCAGTGGGATCTAGAACTCAGCTATGCCAAGCTCCGTGTATGCTCCCCTGACTCCCACAGTCTCTGTGCAGAGGAGACAACATGGGGCAATTGAGATTGCTGGGGAGATGCAAGCAGGCCAAGATGAAATGCCCCCTCTCCCTGCAGGAGCTGGCAAGAACCCCCTGCTCTCACACAAGGGCTAGGAGGCTACTGACAGGAAAGGCAGACCAGGAGGTACCACGTGGCCTTTCCTCCTTTTCAAAACCCCCGAGTAAGGGGTTCTGGATCTTACTGATGCGGACTCGGTGTGCCTGCCTATGAGGGCACAAGGACTCCCCCGTGGATGGCAATGACACCCAAGGATTAACGCTGCCTTAAGACAAACATGGCCCAGGCTATTTTTAGATGTGTGCTTTCCGGCCTTTCTATTTTCGAAGGGGAGGAAGACAGACGAAGAACTAGGTGACACAGCGACAGCATGGGCCCAGATTTCAATATCAAGCCGGATCACGCTGTACCGCTGATAGAGGCATATTGGCAAAGGCTTTTAGCAGAGAGAAGTGCTGACTAGGGGGAGCATGTAAATGATTGCAGAAGGGAGGAAGAGAAGGGGAGAGGACAAACAGAATAAATTGAGTGGTAAAAAAGATGGGGTGTGGGGTGAATGGAGGGGATACCATCCCTGAGTTTGGGGTGCAGAAGACCCCGGTGGTCATGGGAAAATGAGGGACTTTTCCTTGCATCCCAAACTCAAGGGGGACATGCCTCATTCATCCATCCACTGCATGGGGCAGAGCCTCAGGACAAATGGACCAACAGAATAAGGAAAGGGGGGATGCTTATCTCTTCCTTGAACTGCAGAAGAAGCCAGCACCCCCCCCCCCCAACTCTTCCGGAGCACCCTGACACAGGCGTGCTGGGGTTGGCTGCTCCAAATGCTGCAAGGATTTTGCTACAGCAGGAGAATCCCAGGGAATAGAAGGCTCGAACTTGGCAGAAAGGGACATGGCACAGGATCAGCAGCCAGAACCTGAACTCCAGATTCTGGAGGCCATGCGGAATGGAGTCTAAGGTTACCTAGCATGAAAATAAAGCTGCGGTGGATTCTTGTGTCTACCTGGACTGAAGTCTGGGTGCAAGAGAGAGACTGAAGTTTTGCATCCACCCAGTGTGTCAGCTTTGGTGAGGAGAAGGAACCTGGACTGGATTCTCAAGCCTACATGGAAAGGACTCTGGGTGCACTACCTTCTTGCCCTCATGCTGGCAGGGGTTCAGAGCACCAATGCAGGAATGTAGGTGTAGAAACATCATTAACAAAGGACTCCAGTTATTGCAAAATACAAATAAAACGCCCAACTCAGCTCCAATAGGAGTCAGGCACTGGACCATTAATATGTTCCGATCCGATGCTTGCACTTTATTCCTTTAATAAAAAAAACAGCTTTAAAGCTAATTGCACTGATCACCAGAGTCAACCAGACAGTAATGAAAGGCAGGAAGGGAGTTGAGCCCCAAGTTGTGCTGTAATTTAGAGTCAAAGGCCTGATAACATAGCCTGAGGGAGGGAGAAAGTGTACAGGTACTAGGGATGGGAAAACAGAGGGAAAATCAGAATCGGATTCAATTCCTTTGGATCAGAATCAGTTTGTATTCCCCTCCCCCCACTGATTTCAATGGGATTTTTTTTCCTCCACTGAAGTCCATGGGAAACTGAACCTACACATTTCAATGGGCAATAATTCTTGCCCTGGAATCGGATTAATCCAAAGCAATAAAAATCACGTGAATAAATCAATTCTGACTTTTCTGTCCCTAACAGATACAGACCTACACCAGACATTCTGTATTTCCAGCCCCAGGCACTCAAACAGCAGGAACCGAGCAGCCCAAATCCAAAGACTGATTTCAAATCAGGAAATTGGTTTTAAAATTATAGGCTCTTTTTATTTGTCATCTGGTTCATATTTTTCAGGTTTCATCCACAATCAGGAGAGATGGAAACTGTGTGTGTGCGCACGCGCGTGTGCTGCCTGGTACTTCAACCAGCCTGTTGTACTGTCTTCCAGCCTGTCATGGAGATTGGGGTGACTTACTCTCCCCAAAGCTTCCCCTTCTTCCTCCCAGCCCAGCCGTGGTCCAAAATGTACCCTCTGGTCCTCTGACCAGCTGTAGCTTAGAAGGCTTCTCCGTGAAGATAAACTTCTAGAAAAAGGTCCGTCTAGGTGTTAACCCAGAGTGCCCACACCCTTATGAACCCCCAAGGGCAGAAATAAGCACACAAGGCTTGATAATAAGAAAATGTATTCTAAACAATTTAAGATTAAATCTTAATGATTAGAGAGTGCAAGTCCCAAATGAAATAAAGTAAAATAAACACATGCTAGATACAGTGGAATTCCCTGCCTGTTCCCTTACCCTAAGGCTCAGTCCAGGGTACTTCCATTCATCTCAGCCTAATGTTGAGGGGCTGGGTCCAGTTCTTAGAGAGTTGTATGGAAGTCTTAGTTCATGCTGTTGGCTTCAGTCTCTCCTGACTGTGAACTCTTTGCTTCCAAAATGGAGACTGTCCTTTAATTTTAATTCTGGTTCCTTCTTCTACCCCTAGTGGGAGAAGACCCCCTCCTTCTTTTGGTTAGTCCTATTGTCTTCTAGAGTATCTGTCCTTTAGGAGCTAGGCTTGTTGCCATGGTGATTAATCACCCACTCCACCTAACCATTGTCTTGGTTCTCCTGTCCAAACCTGTGTTACCAGGTTTGGGATCACAATCTACTTTCCAACTTAGGATCCAATTTTGCTTCACGTGTATGTTTCATATTTTGTCAGAAACATCCCTGCTAACTCATGATTCCTATGACACAGCCCACACTTTGCAAGCTTGTCAATGAGAATCAAACACTTTGCTGAAATCAAGATATATTGTGTCCCACAGCATTCCCCTTATCCACCAAACCAGTTACTCTATCAAAGGCGACATATGGTGAAAACATAAACATGGATCAATTTGAACGTTTACTTAAACTGCTCTGTCTCAGGGATGAACATCACTGGTACTATCCTGAAGTACATTTTCCCTGTGGATGCCATAACATGTAGAACCACCCATAGAGAGAGTATGTTTTTATATAGGTGCGATTGCGCCTCTATTAGTTAAGGCAAGGAGGCATATCCATTCAGTCCCCGCCTATCTTTAACATGGGGGTTTTGAGTCACGTCTCTTCCGAAATTGCAACTAAAATCTTTTGTAAGCAATTATTTAGTTAGGGATCTTAACAAAAAGTAAATGTTATAGACAGTTAAAGTTCTGAGTAGAGGAATTGCTGATAGTTTTGTGTAGAGAATGGTGCTTTTAACAAAAAGTTCTTGTTGAAAAAAAATGACACATTGAAGAGAATAGAAGAAATCGTTAAGTTGCGCATACCTATTGCAGCTCTCCTAGCGTTGTATATACAATGTTGTATAAATATTAGAGGTGGGACCCCGGGGCAATTACCGGATACCAGATTTACCGGTTTTCTGGTTCTCAAAGAACTGGATTCTCGGATTAAATCCGGTA
>QEPC01013244.1:94730-118887 GCA_003113815.1 Sphenodon punctatus
TTTTTTTTTTTTTTTTAATTGCCCGCTCTGTGTCCTAGCCCTGCCAGGGAGGGACAGGAGGCGAGCTGCAGTGCTGCATCCTGGCCCCACCGGGGAGGGAGAGAAGGCGAGCTGCAGCGCTGCATTGCTTTCCCTCCCCAGGGGCCAGGACCCGGCGTGAGCAATATAAAAGGAAAAAAAAGTTTCCTTACTGCCTGCCGCTCGCTTCCCCCCCCATCTGCAGCTTCTAGAGTGGCAAGGCGAGCCACTCGCCTCGCCAAGCTGCAGAGGGGGGGAAGCAGCAGGCAGCAACTGCAAGGGTGGCTGGTGGCTGTGGGTGGGCCCCCTCACAGCGGGGCCATGATGTTCTGGCCGGCAGTGGGCCACCACAGGCATGGGCCCGGGTGCAACTGAGCCCCCCTGGGCCACGGTAGCTATGCCACTGGACTCCGCCCACTTCCCCCAGCTGCTGAGAAATTCAGGTGCTGACACCACAGGTGCTACAATGTGCCAAAATTAAGGAGGTAACTCCTTAATTTTGGAGTCATTGCTCATCACTTGGAGCCAAGTAGCCCAGCTGAGCAGAATGGTTTTGTGTGAACTCCTGGGAAGAACAGAGGCAAGGAAGTTGTTTCTTGTGCTTGTGCAGTGATGCCTGAGGCTTCTGTGAGATACCATTGCCTAGAGATAGCTTTGCTCTAGGGATGTGCGAACCCGGTTCGGAAGTTTGGAGTTCGGACCGAACTCAAATAGTTCAGTCGACCAAACCGAACTTTCGATCTGAATTTGAATTCGACCAAACTGTTTGGTAGAATTTGAACCAGTTCGGAAGGCCAAAAAAACCAGGTTTTGAATGTACAAACTCAGTTTGGAAGTTTGGAATTCGACCGAACTCGAATAGTTTGGTCAATCGAACTGAACTCGATTTTTGAACCAAACCAAATTTCCGAACTCGGTTCTGTTCGCACATCCCTACTTTGCTCCTCCTGTTATTCCAGGGAGCAGGATCTCTGTACATATTGTAAGCGATGCCAGGAAAATAACCTAACAGCAATTTCTCCTCCAAACACAATCCCTCCCTATTTTGAGCCTCCTCTCACCACACACAGTGCTAGCAGCGATGGAAAAGCTGTGTTACGGAGGCGCGAAGGGGTGGGAATAGCAAGTTGGAAACCTCAAGGAGGCGTCAAGTTAGTGAGGAGAAGGAAAACTGTAATAAAAATATTTAAAGCTTCAGCAGAGAGTGAGAGCAGCTGGGAATAAAGGAGATTTGGGGAACACAGTGAAAAGCTGGGGCTACGTAATTGCTAAGAACAATGAAATGTTAAGGCATAGCAGTCAGGGTCACATTGTGTGGAGTTTGAATTTTATAGCTGGTGAGGGCTGAAGTAAGTACATCCTTAGGTTCCAATACAGCTGCAGGCAGGGCTCTGTAGCAGACAGCATGGGTTTGGGTGTATGTGGCAGGGTATATATTCCTCCCTTTCAGTGATACACGACATGGCAAAGAAAGGATTAAAGAAAAGCTTTTGTTGGCTAGGGCAGCCATGCACCTCAACACCTTCAAAGCTGGCTTCAGGGGGAAGGCCTCACTCAGGTACAGTCCTACACCCACTGAACTCCATAGCCAGGGCCGGTCCCAGGGTTTGTGAGGCCATGTGCAAAGTCTTGGTGCGGGGCCTAATTTGTAGATGTAGTCTCCACCTAATTATGCAAATGTGTAAATTTACATAAAATTTATTCCCTCTGGACAGAGAGGATTCCCATTCTCCACCCCTCCAAGCAACCATGGAGAAGCATGGCCTCCCAGTGCTTCCCCCCCCCCAACCACCTCCCCAGCCGAGCGTCTACCACCACTCCCCAGGAGTGGTTCCACTGCAGGGGCAGCCAGGCAGGCAGTGAGGCAGGCACAGAGAGACTGACTGCGGCCACTGCCTTACTGGAGGAGGGAGTGACCTTAGCCAGCCTGGCCTCCAGGGCCTGTTGCTTCCTGCTGCCGGTGCCGCCTGTGCGTTGTGCACGCATGCTGTGTGACCAGTCCAGAGGTGCTGCTATCAAACACACAAGACACCCAAAATGCAGCTAGCCTATTAAGCACATTATGCCATGAAGAGACACATATACACAGAGAGAGAGAACCAGTTCAGTTGTGCCCTCATAATCAGTTTACGCTGCCCCCACCGCACAACCAGTTCATTTGCACCCCTGCCCCACATATAATCAATTCATGCTTCCTTCCACCCACCCATAACCATTTAATTTGTGCCCCCAGGGCAGCATGAATTAATTATGAGGCATGCAAATGAACTGGTTATGGGGTGTGGGTTTAAAGACAGTGTTCCTGTTAGTAATAACTTCATTAAGAAGAGTTAGTGAAATAGCAGCCATAATAATCTTAGAACCATATCTGCAGATTTATTTTCCAAGATAGAATAGATATTGTTTTACATCCTAAATTCCTAACTAAGATAGTATAAGTAAGACAGTTATGAGAATATGGCCCTTTTTACACGGGCCTCTCCCAGTTGTGACTTTCTGTGTGTTCATGGGTGGGGAGCCCCATGTGAATGATGTGGTGAGTGGGGGTGCGTGCGCACCCACCTAACATGCATACCCACTCAACCCCCACTCATCCCCATGCACGGAGCAACCGGGGAAATAGCAGTTACTCCCTGGGTGGGGGATGGGTGGGGATGCATGCACAGCCATGTCCATGCCCTGTCCATGCCCTGGTGCACACCCTTGACTTGTGTTGTGCACCAGGACCCCATGTCATTTTTTGTTATTGTTTTCATTATTAAAATGTGTCATTTTCCTTAATAACAAAGTGTCATTTTTTGTTATTGTTGTCGGTATCAGTACTGATTTCAAACAAAGATTTTGTTTTTGGTATCATTATTGGTATACACACAATATCCAGTTTTATATAATATATTATATATACAGAGTCTAAGCTAAACATAACCTATGTATAATACAAAATATTCCTATCCTATAATCCTAATATATATAATAAAACAGCCTAGTATCTAAATATCTAATATATATACACACAACTAATATCTATATAATATAGGGACAGATGGAGATGGACAGGGGAAGGCAAAATAAAAACTCAGAGGTTTATCCGTTATCTTTAATCTATCTCTATTCTATAGCTATAATTCAATATATATCTCTAAACTATACTACCTATATCTTTCTCTATAGATACGTGTACAGGGGGAGACAGGCAGGGGTAGGAAAAAGGTAAAATGTAAGGGTAAGAAATAAGGATTGGAAAGGTAAGGTGGTAGGGATATATATGGGAGGATTTTTAGCGCAAGCACCAGCAGATTCTGCAAATGCATCCTGACAGAGCAATAGCTAACACAGAACCAGAGTCAAGCGGCCCAGCCCTGCAGTATAAAGGTTGCAGTGCTCTCCCTCAGAGCTCCCCTGATTGGTTCTGGGAGGCAGGAGGCATTGAGCAATCACAGGGTGCCATTAAACTGCCTGGTACCTGTTTGTGCTATTTGTTGGCCAGCAATTACATCCATCAGGTCCTTCCCCTCCCATCACATGCTCAGTTCAAGAGTTCGACACTGTTTCTGGCTCAAGATGTCTGCTCCCTCCTCCCCTCACCACATTTCCCTTCAAAGAACACCTGCCAGGATGCTAGGCAATAACGAAATCAATAACGGCTTTCGTTATCATTATTGATTTGTTATTTTTTGTTATTGCAATAACGAAAATGACACATTTTGTTTTCATTATATCAATAATGAAAACAATATGCACACCCCTACCCTTGGCCAAGTGGGGCTTCCAAAAACTCAGGGAACCACAGGATAGTACCTGGTAGGTTGGGAGTGCCCCATCTTCAGGACTTCAACTGGCTGCCTAACCAGGTGCAGAGTCACCCTGCAGGAGGGTGTTTTTGTGGATCATCACTGGGGTGGTGCTATGTGAAGGTGTTCCAGAACTTGGAGCTAAACTCCCTCCCAAACCCTACTGGAGTTCAGCCTATGGTCACGGCATAGGGAAAGTGTTAAGGCAGCCATTTGTTTGCAGATTCCTCTCTAGAGAGAAATGTATTCCCTGCAAAATCAATCACTAAATCCCTCTGGCTCAATAGGCTGTGGTGGGGGTGCTGATGCCCTCAGATTCAAAGCCTATCCCTCCTATACCATGCCCCAGCTGCTATTCAGCAGTAAGTTAATAACTGATTTCCTATTTAGAGAAAATGTAAAATGCTAAGAGCTCAGGGCTACTTCTGGAAGAGGGTTAGAAAGCCACATGGACTGGCTTGCTTGTTAGTGAGGCTTGTCAGACCTATACCTTTTGAATTACTGGACCAATGTCAACCCTCAAAAAAATTTCCAGGCCATCATGGAGACCAAGTGGAGATGGCCATGATACGATCCCTGCTCACTGTGGGTCGGCCACACAAAGCCTTTCCTTGTAACGTACCATGCACAAAGTAAGCAGCCTGATCCTTGCTGGGGCAATTTCCATGTCAGGGGTGGGGCAGTGTGTGGCTGCAATGTGCTTTTGTTGGCCACCAGCACATGCACATCTTTGAATTATAGCAATGGTCTCTAGCAGAAGGGGAAGCAAAATCAAAGGTCATCTAGTCAAACCCCCTGTTCTGAGGCAGGATGTTCTACATAATGGCTGCCACTGCCATTTTGGAAAAGGGCTGAACCTGCACAAAAGCACCCTAGAGGTCATTTTGCAAATGCGTGCTGCTGAGCCCACCTTGCTGAATGCTCTGGTGAGAAGGCATAAGACCTGCTAGACAATCTTTGACAGCTCTGGCAGGCTGGCACATGCTGCTGCAAGGGAGGGGGGTCAGTGTGGCAAAATTCCCCTGTTTCCCTACCAGACTACCCTAGACAAACACTCTGCTACACCCTATCAAATCCACGCCCCCCCCAGGGCCTGAACAAATGCAAGGTCACAGGACAAATGTTCTGGGCATGCTCCAAAAGCCAAGGACAGGGATCAGTATCTCAAGGTGACCACCATGATGTCTCACCTAAGTGACAGCACAGGTCAGAGGGCTCAGGCAGTTCACCTGGATTGGAGAAACCGCTACCTGGGGGCGATTCCCAAAGGGGAGGAGGGGTTGAGCTTAAAAAGCCAGGACACACCCCTTCCTCTCTCTTACTCTTTTGCTGAGATCTCTGGCAGATGCTGCTAGACTGGCGACCTCCCTGCCTGGAGGCACACATGGACAGCATGGCTTAACAGTAACTCTCTGTACATCTGGCTTTGGCAGAAGAAGGACCTGGACCCCATAGGAAAACCGTCACCTATGGAGACCTGATCAGAACCAGCGTGAGTACTTGCTTGCTACATCAGCTACAGTTGTAGGAAGACGCATTCTAAAAGGGCTAACAGGCCCAACAGAACTGGCTCTCATTGCTCAAGGATTATCACCCCTTGGTTCTCAATGTAAACTTTGCTTTTATTCCTTTTATACGTACTAGTAAAGTCTAAGTTTTCTTTTTACCCTTGCGTGTGCGTGTGCGTGTGCGTGTGCGTGTGCGTGTGCGTGTGCGCGTTATTGACTAGGCATTATACGTCTCCCTCGGCCAGGTAACCAGGCCAAGCTACCAAAGAGGGGGAAATCTATCTGTTGGGCTAGAAGCCAACAGCTTAGGAACCAAGGGAAGCCTCTTGTGGGAGACTCTGGGGATCTGCCTCCAATGCAGAGGAGGAAATCCCAGGAACAGAGTGCCAGGAAAGGGGAGTGCTTTTGGGAAGCTATAAGGCTTATGCCTTTTGGGGGTTCACATTTCCTGAGTGGTGTGAATGCCCTCTGGGGATACACTCAGGTGGTGGCAGCGGAATATCAAGGGTTTTGGGGGGTTTGCCAGCTGTGGGAACCCCTGGGCAGAGATTTGAAGAAACACAATTAGGTGGGTGGCTCAGCTGTATACCGCCCCGTACTGGCATTTTGCCACATGTGGTGGCAGTGGTGGGATCACCCAAGCAGCCAGATAAGTACACACAGGTGGGAGAGTATCCACCAGCAGTTTTCTTTTTGAATTGGGAATTTTTGAAAAGCACCCATAGAGCAGAGAGGGACTTTGGGAATAAACCTTGAGCAATCGAGTCCTTGAATTTGGCTTCGGGGCACAACGCACAGGCGGCACACATGCGTGTGCAAGCAGTGCGTGTGCAAGCAGTGCAAGGGCAAGGAAGTGCGGGCAAGGAAGTGCATGAGTTCTGGAACAGAGGGAAGTACCCTGCTGGGCTTGCCCAAGGGGCTCAAAAGGGGCTCAAAAGACTCATTCAAGCAGACCTCGTAAGAGGCTGAGAAGAGAGATCTCCCAAAGGAAGGGCTGACCAACAAGCAGTAAAGCAGAAAATAAAGGACTTTGAAATGTCTGGGGTGGATCAGAATGATGATCTAGAGACAGGAGCTGCAGCAACCCTTCTCTTTGGGACTTCTGGAGGGACTCCTGAACAGCTGGACCTGATCCGGGGGCAGATTCACCTTTAGAGAGAAGAGCTCGCAGACCGGGAGCAAGAGAGACACGACAGGGAGCTAGAGAGAGCAGACAATGCTGCTCAACGCCAGCATGGGAGGGAGTAGCGAGAGGCCCAGAAGGAACAGCGGGAGCACGAGGCTATGATGCTCCAGAAAAAGCTAGATGCACCCCACAAGCTGACACCAAAGGACTTCACCCCTTTCGAAGAGGGAGAAAACCCCGAGGTGTTCCTGAGTGTTTTCGAGAAGCAGGCTCGCAGATGGAACTTGAGGGAGGATGAGTATATGTGATTTGTGGCTGGGTTGGTAACAGGGACAATGTCAGTTGTCCTGGATAGCTTACCCACTGAGTCTGCTAACGATTATCCTGCTTTTAAAGAGGCTGTGCTCAAGTGCTATAGGCTGGGCCCAGATCATTTCAGGAAGCAGTTTCGCACCCTGCTTCCTCAGTCAGGGCAATCTGTGGCTGAGTTTGGGGCCCAACTAGTAGACGCCTGGAGAAAGTGGGAGGATGTGGCCAAAGCTGAGACCTGGGAGCTGATGCTGGATCTTATGGGGCTGGATCAGTTTTACTTCCGCTGTCCCCAGGAGATCAAGCACTTGGTGAAAGATAAAAACCCCAAAACCGTCCGTGAAGCTGCTGACTTTGCGGATCGGCCGCTGCTGAATATGGATGGGCTAGAGAAAGATCCTACCTGCTTTGGGAAGGATCAGAAAGGAATCCAAAAAGGTGGGAGGGGGGATGCACCCCACAAACGGGAGCCGGGAACCCCACCTACTGAATGTAAGGGTTCCCCTAATTCGGCAAAATCCCCTAATTCAGAAAGGAGGGGCTGCTACAGCTGTGAGGAGTGGGGCTACCTTAAGGTAGGTTGTCCAAAGCTGCAGAGCTTACAGAAGCCTGTTCACAATGCAGCAGTTGTAAGCCAAGGGGAGGAAACCTTGAACATATCCGTGCATCATGTAAGCGCACATAAGATAATGAATGTGGGGGAAATGATGGATTACTTCAAGGATGAAGTAATCATGAACAGGACTGTTATTGGGGAGATAGATATGGGGGCGGTAGTGTGTCTGATTAGCGCTGACCTGGTCTCCCCGTCAGATATACTCCCAGGAAAGACCCATTCCATTAAACCAGTGGGGTATCCGGCCTTTGAGGTGCCTGTGGCCCGGCTGCCCATAAAATGGAGGGGTTGGGGGGCATGTCTGGACATTGGGGTGATAAAGGAGGGTCATGCCCCTATACTGATTGAGAAAGATATTATGGGGCCCTGCAGGGTGTCAGCCATAACCTGCAGCCAGAGCCAGGAGCTGAAAGGGAGCTGACCTCTCAGAGCCAGGAGAGCCAGTTGGCTGTGGAACCAGGGGATGGGGAGGAGAGGAGTTGCCCGGGGTCAGAATGTGGGCCCAGGGGTGAGGTTTCCTCTAGCCATCAGAGCCAGCTTCAGAGTGGGGCTGAGCTCAAGAGTAATTCTCCAAAGGAGCAGCACCACCAGCCAGAAGAGGAGGTTGGGGGTGCAGAAGGACTAGAGACCTTGGGGGTGAGCTTATAGGGTGGCCCTGGGGTGGAAATCATGGAGCCCAAAGAGGGAACAGAAATCCTAGGGGTGGGCCTAGAGGGCAGCCTTGGGGTGGAAAATGTAGACCCCAAAGAGAGTGCAGCAAAGGAGACAGTAATCCTAGGGGTGGGTCTAGAAGGTAGCCCCAAAATAGAATGTGTAGGGCCCAGAGAGGGTGCAGCAGAGGAAACAGTGATCCTGGGGGTCAGCCTGGAGGGCAACCCTACAATGGGAAGTGTAGAGCCCAAGGGGGGGATGGATGTAGGGATCCCAGAAAGGGATGGGGTACCCTCGGGGGTGGTAGAGAATGTTAAGCTGGAGGTTTTTGCATACCCCAGCCTAGCAAGCTCAGAGGGTTTTGAGCCAGAGGTTCTGGAAGACCCCAGCTTGGAGCAGCTCAGTCAGCACAGGAACAAAAGGTGGAACTCACTCCTGACTGTGGGGAACAAGTAATCTGGGAGGACGAAAAAGCAATTCTGCAGTCACTCCCTATCAGGGGACAGCCTTTTGAGAGGGTGGGTCCCCTAAAGCAGGGCGACCCCTAAAGCAGAAGACAAGGGGGAAGCACCATATTCTGACCCTGGTAGTGGATGCAACTACATACCCTGAGGCCATTGCGCTAGCATCTGCAGAGGCCACTGTGGTTGCTGATGACAATAAATCTTTATTGTCGTTCGAGTTTGCCATCAGAGTTATGGAATGGCATCGGAGAGAATTCCCTAGCAGACTTAACAGAATACCTAAGGAGTGACCAGGGCGGTAAATGCCTATCAAAATTAATGGAATGCCTAGGGAATGACCGGGAAGGGAATTTCAAAGCAGAATTAATGGAATGCCTATGAGAGTGCTGTGGGGGTAAACATGTGAAAACCACCAACGATCTTCCACAGACTAATGGGCTAGTGGTTAGATTTATTGGGACCCTGAAGGGGATGCAGAGGGTTTATGGGGACTCTCACCCTGATGATTGGGATGAGGAGTTCCTACATCTACCCCCTGTTCACAGTAAAGTAACTCTGGAGTCCAAGGGCTTCTCGCCTTTTGAACTGACATTCAAGGGGAAAGCTAAGTGACCCCTGGTGGCTCAGGAAATGGCCTTGATCCAGTCTGGAAGGAACTCCAAAGTAGTCCATGTAAGCCAGTTCATACCACATTGGGACGAGGATGGACTGGGATTCAAGATCTCCCCTGCTGACAGTTTAGAAAGGGATGATGAGGCAACAGGCTTTTTAGTTAAAGGTTCTGGGGAAACGGGGATTGGGGATCTCTCTCCACCTGAGGAGATTTTTCCCCAAGATAAGGAGAAACTGAAAAGAACCTTGAAAGATTCTGGAGTAGTGTTCTCCCAACCTGGGGTAAAGGCACCTGACCCTAGGACGCTCTTTCTAGAAAAGAGTGTGACTGACTGTATTTACTTCTCTTTCTTTTGCGTTCGTGTGTACAGGAATGCACATGCTGGGAATGGTCTGCCTGGAGCTGGATTGCCACTGCCCGCTCAATAACCTTCCCTAAAAAGGGAAGGTTAGAGACAGGTCGGTAACTGGCGAGTGCATCCATGTCTAAAAATGTTTTTTTCAGCAAGGGGGGCGCACCACAGCCTCCTTGAGACTGGGTGACAACCTCCCCTGCTTCAAAGACACGTTCACTACTCTCGCCAGCACCGTCCCCAATGTCTCCCTGGAAGCTTTTACTAACCAGGAGGGAGGCTATGGTGAGGGGGCATGCCTGGAGGCCTCCAATTGCTGTGGCAGGCTGGCAGCATGCCACTGTGAGGTTGCCTGATGGTGCTGGAAAGCAACCATCAGTAGTGCAGATCCTCATCCCCCATCTTCCAGGGCCAGTAAGTACAGCCACCAGGGACCCAGGGGGTGGGGGGAAAGAGAAATATGGTCCTTGGGGACATGAGGGTGTTAGGAATGTAAAACCTCACTCCCACCCTCTGAGGCCTGGACCCAGGGAATAGGGGTGGGGAAGGTTGAACCCCCTGTCCCAGAGGGGAGCTGAGACCAAAGAGAAGAGAGAGTCTGTGGCAAAATAGGGACTATAACTAAGGTGTCCTGGTTCCTCATTGCAGGACTCTAGCCCATCGGACATTACAGAAAGACTCCTGCCATCCTATAGTTAAGGTAGAAAGACGCTGGCCCTTTAAGGCTCAGGAAGGGAAGCCTGGCCACACCCACTCTATCTGTATAAGAGGCTGCAGTACTGAGCGAGAAAGCAGTCTCTACCTGGGAGCTAAAGGAACCATATCTTCCTGACAAAGCTGGCTCACTATATGCTCTCCAGGGTACTGAAGGCTGCAGAACCAGAGTGGAACCAGGTATTGGGTGAGGCTGTGCCCAGAAGGGAGCCTCGTGCCTGGGGCTTTGAGGCCTGGCTGGCTAGACTTTGGGGGTTGATGTTCTAGGTTGCTCCTGCACTGTGGAGAGACCCGGGCCTGCAGGGTGGAGCTTTTTCACATTCTGTGTTTCTCCCCCATGTGGATTCTCATTTTTTTTAAAAAAAAATAATTTTAAAGAAATCACACATACTGTTACCTTACTTAAAAGGGATTTGAACCCTTGACCATTCAGTATTCTTTTCAGAGCACTGCATCTAAGCTACATCAATGACTGCTGGTTTCCCCCTTTTCAGTTGTCGCACAGAAGACCTTTGAATGTTGCTCACTTAGATAAATAGCTGTTTGTTAAATCCTTGCTAGGTGTTGCCAGTGGATCTTGGTAGCCATGCTTTGGGGTAACTACACTAAGAATCACGGGTTCTGTTCCTTACTGGATGATATTAGACATGATAGGGGGCCCACTATGGTCTGCCTGGATCAAAGACTCACTATCCTGTCTATTTCCAGGCCACCAGATGTGGGACCGCTGCTGCCCTAGCCTGGATAGGCAGCTGGCTTGGACATAGTCCCACACAAGATCCAGGGCGCACAGCCTGGGCCAAGGGCCTCCCAGGTGGGTCAATATGGGCCAGTGCATCTGTTTGCAGGCCCATCCCTTCTGGGAATTGGGGGGCCACCATGGCTGCCTGTCATGGCAGGGGGTGGGCACTAGGAATATGCTGGGGGTGAGGCCGTCCACATGTATGTTTTTTCCATTCCCTGCTGGCTTGATTGGGTGTATGTTTGTTTATTCTGTGCTCTGACTGATCCTGCTAGGGCCAAACCCCTGTTCCGGAACGTGTAGATGGTGTGCTGGGTGCACGTTCATTTTTACCCACATTGGCCGCGATCCCAAGCAGGATCTGCATGGGATCCGCACAGCACAATGCAATCCCTATGGAGATGCGTGCAATTTGCATACACGTGTGTGCACGTGGGATATGCTGGGCATGGGATTGGCCCCTGTGCATTCATGTCACCTCTTTGTCGGTTTACTCAGAAAAGAGGCAGCACTCAGTCACTTACTGGCTGGCTTTTAAAGCCCAAAGCCCCCAAACCGATATCGGGACAAAGTGGTTCCTATCTGCTTCAATGGAGCTGACTCAAAGCAGGTAAAATTCTCATATACGATATTCTTCATGGATATTCATTTCAGCTCTCTGGATGTTTTGGGTTGAAGCTGGGGTGGGCTGGGAGACAGGACTCACAGGCTCTCTGAGGGATTTAGTGTGTGTGATTAGGTAGAGAATTCCCCTGGGATAATACCTGGCTATCCCAATGCTGGGATGCAGTTACCTCTAGGGTGGAGTCAACTGAGAACATCCTGGTCTGATGGCTTAGAAACAGGGTTCTTTGAGAGGGAACTGGAGTGTAGTGGATTAGGGTTTTTATGTACTATGAATAGGGTATATTTCAACATTCCCACACAGCCCTCTGCCCCCCAAGCCCTCTTCAGTTAAATAATTAACATGGATTTGTACCTCTTCCAAAACATTGAATACAATGAAACTCAAATGTCACAAAACTGGGAAATGAAAAATTAAGGTTCAGCCACACCTCACAAATCACCTTAACTTTGTAATTTAATTTTTTAGTGACAATTCTTCCCTTTATGTGAAAATGTACTGCAAGTCATTAATACAAACTGAAAATGAGTAAGAATACCATTGGACTCTGTACAGATGATTAAAAGCTGGGTTATGACATCCTTAACTCTCACTCACCACAACATTACGGACTTGAAAAAATACGTAATTTAAGTCCCAGAATTTAATTGTACCATGGATTGTGATTTGAAGCTTTCCTATCCAAGCTTTCAGTAAACTTAGGTTAGGATCATAAGTGCAGCAATATTCCATATGGCTGTTAGCTTGAAAATGTCTACCTTTTCTCATTTGTCTTGGATATAAGCTTTTTAATCTTTTTTTTATCCTCCTCTTGTAATATGTCTTATGGTGCTTATGCCTGTAGTACTAGCCAAAATGAAGATCTATTTTTCTAATCACCTTAGTGTATATCTATCTGTTGTGTGTGTTAGCAACCGCTGCCATACAGCATGTTGTGTGTAATATCATATAAAATAAAATATATAGTGTGTTCTACGAAGCAGTTATTTATCTTGTAAACTGGATTCCTCTTCTTAATTATAGTACAGACTAGTGCCAAACTATAATGTAGCCATTATATTAATGTCTCATTATTTGGATTTATATCCTGCCCTTTTACACAAGGGACTTGGGGAGCTTCACAGAGAGTAAAAATACAAAATTAAATGCAAATGCCACCCCACCCACCCGCAAAAGCTTTACAATTACAATACTGGATTAAAACCTACGTTCTTGTATCCCCCATGACCTGCCCCCTATAGGGGTGTTTGGAATAATGCATACATCAGGTTAGTCAATACAGTAATATAAAAGGGCAGAGTTAAGGTTTGGCCACACCTCACAAGCCACCTTAACTTTTCATTTCCCAGTTTTGTGTTTAAGTTTCATTGTATTCAACATCCTGGAAAGGGTACAAATCTGCCTTTCTTAATCATTTAACAGAAGGTTTGTTTCATGGGGCATGCTTCCTGTTCTAAACATCTAGAAATGCACTTTCTACAAAGACTGAGGCCGCTTTTAGACGAGCGGCGGTCCGTTTCGCGTCGGCGGCGCACATATTTTGAAACTTCCACCTGGTCTAATTAGACGAGACGGAAGTGGCTTAATATGCGCATATTACGGCGGAGGCACATTTTTTAAGTGCGCAAATTAAATACCTCGATTATGAGGTCTATCTCGTCTAAAAGCGGCCTCAGTTTTGAATGCAAAAGGGGCGGGGCATCGTTGCTGAAGGGATGTGCTGTTAGTGGAGTCCTTGCTGGAAAGGCCTTTTGATGAGAAACAGGTTCCTGGATGGCTGCCTCTCTGCTCTGCAAGGAGACTGGCTGTTCTCCTGTCGTGTCAATCGCCACAGCAGTCAATTGTTTAACCAAGCGTGGATGAAAGGCAGCTCATGGCGCCTGAAATAGAGTCAAGGAGAGAAGCAGGCAGCCGGCCTGCCCCTGGAAACGCGGTCCTCATTTCAGAGCAGGCTATTTTGCTAGTGTAGCAGGGCCCAGTAATATTTTAACAGTCATGAAGCGCTTCACATTGTTACTTCATCAACCCTCCCACATGGAGCCGTTCATGCTAGCCCTACTTTATGAGGGGGTGGGGAGTCAGGGACAGACTCACTTAAGGCAACCCAACAAGTTAATGGCCAGACCAAGGCTTCCCATCTCCGTCCCCAGCCCTCCCTTATCCACCAGACCACCCAAACTCTCTGCAGTTGTCAGCACTGTAGGAATTAGGTGGGCCAGATAGTTGTAGCTTAAGTGCAAAGCATTGAAAGAGATCATGGATCCAGCACAACACAGCTCTGACAGCACTGCCTAAATGGGAACCCCACCACCCTACACTCTGCAGATATAACCTCAAGAACTGGTGAGGCTGCAGCTCGTCTGCATACGCTCCCAGCATCCTCGGCTGTCATCGCTTGAGGACACCACGACTCTCCTGGGGCTGGCCTTCCTGCCACCCCAAGCTCCACCGACCAGCGGGCCAAGAACTGGTGAGGCTGCAGCTCGTCTGCATACGCTCCCAGCATCCTCGGCTGTCATCGCTTGAGGACACCACGACTCTCCTGGGGCTGGCCTTCCTGCCACCCCAAGCTCCACCGACCAGCGGGCCAAGAACTGGTGAGGTTGCAGCTCGTCTGCATACGCTCCCAGCATCCTCGGCTGTCATCGCTCGAGGACACCACGACTCTCCTGGGGCTTGGCCTTCCTGCCGCCCCAAGCTCCACCGACCAGCGGGCCTAAAGGCGCGCGCCTTACAGGTACTTTTCTCCATTTCTTTTCTACTGTACTTCCCCCTCCTATCTTACTCACTAACATGTCTGCCCTATTTTCTCGCCTTTTCTTTCCCTCCTCTCCTTCTCCTCTTCCTGTCCATCTTTTTCTTCCTCTACTTTTCTCCTCCCAGCTTCTTCCTCCCCCCAACCGATCACCACTCTCTAACCTCCCCCATACATCCTTTGCTCCCTTGGCTACTTTCTCTCATTGCTCCCCTTCCACTCCTGTCTCTAGCCTTCCTCGATGCTCCCCTTCTCCCAATCTTATCCCTATTCCTCCTGTCTCTAGCCTACCACGACGCTCCCCTTCTCCCAATCTTATCCCTATTCCTTGCCTCCCCCCTCATCAACTACCATTTTTCTGCTCCCTCTGGAACTGTCGCTCATCTATCAGTAAAGCTCCCTATATCCATGATCTTTTCCTCTCTCGCTCCCTCCAGCTCCTTGCCCTTACTGAAACTTGGATCACTCCCTCGGACTCTGTCACGCCTGCTACCCTCTCCTGTGGGGGTCTCTCCTTCTCTCACCAACCCCGCCCTGAAGGACGGGGTGGTGGGGTGGGCCTCCTTCTTGCTAAATCCTGTCAGTTCCAACCAATTTCTCCTCCCCCCTCTCTCTCCTTCCATACCTTTGAGGCTCACTCCGTGCGCCTCTACTCCCCCCTCCATCTACGTGTTGCTGTCATCTACCGTCCCCCTGGTCCTCTCTCTTCCTTTCTTTCTGACTTTGAGTCCTGGCTCACTTTCTTCCTCTCTGTTGATATCCCCACTCTCATCCTTGGTGACTTCAACATTCATGTTGATGACCCATCTCAGCCCTCAGTCTCTCGCTTCCTCTCCCTAGCCTCCTCCTTCAACCTCCACCTTTGGACCAACTCCCCCACCCATACTAATGGCCATTCTCTTGATCTTGTCCTCTCTAGAAACTGCTCTGTCGCTGATCTCTCCTTCGATCCTCATCCTATATCAGACCACTTCCTTGCCTCTTTCAACATTTCCCACTGTCCCCCCTCCTCTTCCCCTTCTCTACGCCCCTTCCGTGACCTTCAAGCTATTGATCCCCTGGACTTTGCCTCCTCTCTCTCTCCCCTTCTTCCTACAGTCTTCTCTTCCTCCTCCCCTGACTCCGCTGTCTCTGCTCTCAACGCCTCTCTCTCCTCCACACTTGACTCCCATGCCCCTCTCTCTTCCCGCCCTGCCTTCTCCCACAACCCCCGTCCTTGGCTCACCCCTAGTATCCGCCACCTCCGTTCTTGCACTCGTGCTGCTGAACGACTCTGGCGCAAATCCCATTCTCACGCTGACTTCCTTCACTTCAAATTCTGTCTCTCCACCCTTACTTCTGCTATCTCCCTTGCTAGACAACACTACTATGCCTCCCGCATTGAGTCCTGTTCTCGGGACCCTCGCCGCCTGTTCTCTACCTTTGACTCCCTCCTCAAGCCTCCCTGTCCTCCCCCTCCTTCTTCCCTTTCTGCTCAGGATCTTGCCTCCTTCTTCACCTCCAAGATAGACAAGATCCGCCTCGACATCGCTTCCCACTCCTCTCTTCCCACTCCCACCCCTCTCCCTCCTCCCCCTCCTTCTCTCATGTCCTCCTTCTCCCCTGCCTCCCTTAAGGAAATCTCCTCTCTGCTCTCCTCCTCCAACCCTTCCACTTGCCCCCTTGATCCCATTCCTTCCCGCCTCCTCACCTCCATTACTCCCACTGTCGCCCCTTCCTTCCTGCACATCATCAACCTCTCCCTCTCTACTGGCTCTTTCCCTTCTGCCTTCAAACATGCCACAGTCTCTCCTATTCTCAAAAAGTCCACTCTTGACCCCTCTGACCCTTCTAGCTATCGTCCTGTCTCACTCCTTCCTTTTGCTTCCAAGCTGCTTGAACGTGTTGTCTACTCCCGCTGCCTTGACTTCCTATCCTCCAACTCCTCCCTTGACCCCCTCCAATCTGGCTTCCGCCCCCTTCATTCTACTGAAACTGCTCTCGCTAAGATCACCAACGATCTTCTGGTGGCTAAATCTAAACGTCTCTATTCCATTCTTGTCCTCCTTGATCTCTCTGCTGCCTTCGATACTGTTGACCACTCACTCTTGCTGGATTCCCTTCACTCCCTTGGCTTTTGTGGCTCTGTCCATAACTGGTTCTCCTCCTACCTCTCTGACCGCTCCTTTAATGTGTCTCTCTCCAACTCCGCCTCCTCCTCCTTCCCCCTCTCAGTTGGTGTTCCTCAAGGCTCTGTTCTTGGCCCTCTCCTCTTCTCGATCTATACCTCATCCTTAGGCAAACTCATTGCCTCCCATGGCTTCCAATACCACCTCTATGCTGATGACACTCAACTCTATCTCTCTACTCCCTCTCTCTCTCCCTCTGTTCAAGCTCGTCTCATCAACTGTCTCTCTGACATCTCTACCTGGATGTCTCAACGTCAACTCAAACTCAACATGGCTAAAACTGAACTCCTTATCTTCCCCCCTCATCCTTCCTCTCCTTCCTCACTGTCAATAACTATTGATGGAGTCACCATCCTGCCTGTCCCCCAAGCCCGTAGCCTAGGCTTCATCTTTGACTCACCCCTTTCTTTTAAACCCTACATTGACTCTGTTGCTAAATCCTGTCGCTTCTCCCTCCATAACATTGCTAAGATTCGCCCTTTTCTCTCTGTCTCGTCTGCCAAAACTCTTGTTCATGCTCTGGTCATCTCTCGCCTCGATTACTGTAACCTCCTTCTCACTGGCCTTCCCCGGTCTCACCTTTCTCCCCTCATCTCTGTCCAAAACTCTGCTGCCAGGGTCATCTACCTCGCCAGTCGCTTCGACCATGTGCAGCCCCTCCTCTCTTCGCTTCACTGGCTTCCCCTTCCTGAACGAATCCTGCACAAGCTCCTAGTCTTCACCTATAAAGCTCTTCACAACCTTGCTCCCCCCTACCTCTCTGCACTTATCGCCCTCCATACTCCAGCCCGTGCACTTCGCTCCTCCTCTGTCCCTTCTCTCACCCTTCCACGCCTTCCCTGCTCCCCTAAGCGCCTTCGTCCCTTCTCACTTGCTGCCCCCCATGCCTGGAACTCCCTCCCTGTCCACATCCGCCTTGCCCCCTCCCTTCATACCTTCAAATCTCTCCTTAAAACTCACCTCTTCCGCTCTGCTCTGTCTGACTCTTTATCCTGCTGAGCCACTATTCCTATACCTACGATCTGTTTACCCTTATCCTTGCCACATGGACCTGCCTGCTGTCATTCTCATCGTAACCAAGCCAAGTACGTGCACTTGAGACCTCGCATCTTCATGAATGTTAGACCCCTTGTCTCTCCCTCTGTTCCCCTTCCTATGTCTCTCCCCCAGCTCCTGTCGCTCAGATTGTAAGCCCTAGGGGCAGGGACCGTGTCTATTTTATTACTTTGTAAAGTGCCATGTACACTGCTGGCGCTATATAAATGTTTGTTAATAATAATAATAATATAACAACCCTCTAGCTGGTGCTGCCCAGAGAGCAGAGGTGCCAGCTGTGGGGTGGCACTCTGCTAGCCAGAGAGGAGAGGGTTCAGGTACAGCAGAGAGGGATCCCAGGAGTAATATCTTACCAGTTCAGGAGAACCAATTGTTAAAAATCCTACCCGACTACACAAAGAGGGAGGTGGGGGAGCAGAGTGTGGCACTCAGCTCTTACAGAACTGGTTTCTGGAGAAGGAGCACTGCAAAGCAGCATTTGGACACAGTCTTGCACAGAGAGGATACACTGCTGCATGGCATCACCTGGACACAGGTGACACTGCTTTTTACAGAACAAACCTAGCACTGCACAGTATCACCCAGGTAGAGTCTGTCGCTGCACTGCATAGCATCATCCAAACAAGGCCCACAACCTCATTGCACAGAAGGGATGCACTGCACAGCATCACCTGGACACACCCCAGCACTAAACTGCACAGTGAGGACTCAGCACTGCATGCCATCACCTGGATACAGCACTACACTGAACTACACAGTGGGGACACAGCACTGCATGGCATCACCTGGATGCAACTCACCACTGAACTACACAGTGAGGATGCAGCATTACACGACATCACCTGGACACTGCCCACCACTGCACTGCACAGAGAGGTCACAACTAAGGTTGACACTTCTTGTGGAAATGACTCCTAACACTCCCATTTGGCCTATGGTAGTGCCAGGGTATTTTCTCTAAGAGATGACAGTCCTAGACACAATGGGTACAACCAGACTAGCCCAGCCAGGACTAATCTCTGGCAATGTCAACCCCCACACTGCAGAGCCAGTGTGGAGAGCAAGGCAGACGGTCCCTCCACACCCCATGGGGAAACCAGGTGGATGGGCCATCCCATCCCACCCATCATCCTACAGCCCGCTCACTATCCTGCCCCTGGCCGTGACATGGCCATGTGGAAATGGTGACACTGCATACCATTCAAAGCACCACAGCAAACCTCAACACAGGGTGGGGCAGATGGGGACTGGTCCCACAAGTGGTGGCACGCTACTGTAATTTGGGCAGCCTTACCCCACTTTGGGTAAGGCTGCTACACCTTGCGTCCTCTGCCTTTTTCAGAGGATGCAGGGTGTAGCAGGCAGTTGCCTGCCTTGCCTTGGGGCAGGGTGAACAGCTGCCAGGCACACAAGTCATTGCATCACATGGCAACCGTGCCCAAATTGTGGTAAGGCTGCCCAAATCACAGTAACGTCTCATGTGGCTGTACCCAACACTGCACGGCATTACCTGGACACTGCCCATACTGTACAGAGAGGAGATCAACCTAGGTACAGCCCAGGGCTACACAGTTCACCACTGCAGAGTTTCCATGAGGGAAACCAGATTTTCACTATCCAGTATACAGATGGGAGCACAAGCTAGCAGAGAGGATGCCTGTTTGGATTATTATTATTATTAACAAACATTTATATAGCGCAAGCAGTGTACATGGCACTTTACAAAGTAATAAAATAGACACGGTCCCTGCCCCTAGGGCTTACAATCTGAGAGACATAGGAAGGGAAACAGAGGGAGAGACAAGGGCTCTAGCATTCATGAAGATGCGAGATCTCAGGTGCACGTACTTGGCTTGGTTACGATGAGAATGACAGCTGGCAGGTCCATGTGGCAGAAAGAGAGAATGAGGCTTTCTCTGTGCTGCCCAGTGCTGCCACTAACTTGACAGGTGATTTCAGAGAAGGCAGCTTTCTGTTCCAGGCCTGAATTTCCATCGATGGAGGCGCCTGTGATCTCTAGGTGGTAACCTCTGGTGTGGATGAGGTCTAGCTATGTTTGTTTAGGGCACCTAGCACACAGCTCCTGCAGGGGCCAAGTAGCATGTGCTAGGCCTGGCTGTGGCAGGGTTGCTGCTCTCAAGAGTTGCTTTGTTACTACCACTGGCTTAGCCATAGCTGCTTCCTTTGAAGTCTCAGCTGCTTAAACTGTGAGAAGAGAATCTGGGCCTTTCTTAAGACACAGAATAAGACTCCTGCTTGTAGAGAATGGTCTGCAGTCAGTTCCTTCTAAGGGCCAGAAAGAATCCAGAAAACAGTCCTCTCCCTGTTTTCCCCAATTATTGATTATTTGAAAAGATCTCATGATTTGTATGACAAATCTAAATTTCCAGAGACTGATCCATGGTTTTGGAGCACACAGGGAACATTTTACCTACACTTTCCATTCCCTCTGCTAATGCCAGTACTTGCCCACCAAGGCTCCCTCTGTAGGAGAAGGGATGCTTTGCAGATGGCAGCCGTAGCTAGGGAATAGGGTGGCCAGATATGCAAATTTTAGAGGACACTTATAAGAATGAGATACAGGTTGCAGGGCTGCACTGGTTTAGAGGACACTTATGAGAAATACAGGTTGCAGGGCTGCACAATGCAGCCCTGCAACCTGCATTTTTCATGTGTCCTCTAAAATTTGCATATCTGGCCACCCTACTAGGGAATGGGTCAGGGGCAAGCAGAGATGGCAGGCAGCTCCTAAGGCAGGAGCTGGCTGTTGCTCTAAGCCCTTATTTGTTATCCTGGCCATCTTCCCCATTAAGGCTCATGAGAATGACAAGCTGCTGAAAGCAATAGATCAGTGGAATTGATTGGGAGCTGTTGGCCAGTGGGCTGGGATCATGGCAGGGTGCTTGGATGGGGTGTTTCTGTGCTGACGGCAGGAGGCATATAGGAAAGTAGATATCAGGAAAAATGTACTAGCAGTAAGAGCTGTTTGGCAATAGAAAAGGCTGCCATGGGGAGGTCGTAGGCTCTCTGTCACTGGAGTTTTTTTGTTTTGTTTTTTTAAAAGGCTGGATAGCTCTCTTGTCAGATGTTGTAGTCCTCCTAAATCCAAGCAGGGGGCTGAACAGGATGACCCTCTAGAACCCTTCCAACTCTGACATTCTATGTTCCTATGAGAACGCAGCAGGGAGCTGCAACTCAGGCTTAACTCTCTTTTACCATTTCGGCCCTAGGCTACCCTGACATAACAACAGGTCTGTTAAATCTCCACCACCACCACCACCAGCCAATCTCCCCCCCCCCGAATTCCACTTTGATATTTCAACCTAGGACATCTGACAACAACCCCCAACTTGCAGTGAAAATGCAATGTTAACTTTAAAGACACTGAAGGCAGAAGACAAAAGAACCCTGAAAACATTAATCTGCTGCTGCTGCTGTCAAAGCTGATCTTGTGATTGTAGGGCCCAACTCCTGATGTCTTAGCAGCCTAGCCTTGGTCAAAGCCAACTGGGAGACGTTGGGGCCACTGAGGGCTGGGATGTCATCAGACCCCTTTCCCTTTAGTGCTCTTGACTTGAGAGAAACCTCACACAGGCTGTTTTTACACTAGCACTAACCAGTATTTAAAATTCTGGATTCTTAATCCTGGGTTCCTGTTTACATGGACATTTACAACTCGGAATAATCGTTAATTGTTAATCTGGGATCACAGTGTTCATGATTAATATTGGTTTAGACTAAAACAGATGACTGAAAAACCCCATGGCGCTTTGCTGCTAAGTTGCTGAATTCCATCGCTACCATCTGCTATGATTTTTGTTCCCCTTTAGAAATATCTTTGAATGATCCCACAACTAATCTATGCAGCAGGTTTTGGGGGAAGAAAAATCAAAATGCTGATTTCCTGGCCAGAGCCCAAGAAAGCGCTGATAACCATAGAGACATTCCTGGGTAGAGAGAATGTTTGCTTTATCTACTAATCTCTATGCTCCATTCACATTTACATTTTACACTGACGTTAACCTGGGTTTATTTAATCCCCCGGTTAAACAAATCCTTGAAAATGAGGATTAAATAAAACCGGGTTCAGCTTTAACCTGGATAATTTAAACTAGGATTCGGTGTTTACACAGACATTTAAACCCGGGTTCAGAGACATTACTCCAGATTTAGTATCCGTGTAAAAACAGCCAGAGCAACGAGGTTTTTATCCCCCATGAAGAGGCCCTTCCTGTACTCTCTCACCGAGGATGTGATTTCTTAGTGTCTCCCTTTGGTAGTGCATGTCAGGGAGGGAGGGTGGGAGGATGCAATCTGAATGGAGCTGGAAGATGCTTAGCTCTGCTTCCCTCCCTTATCTAATTGATGCAGCACTATGCCATTATGACCCATCCACAAGGCCAACGCAAGTCCATCCTGCCCAGCAATGGAGTGAGTCTGTAGCTCCGCAAACCCTGGCGCCTCTCTCTACTTTCATTAATGCCTGAATAAAAATGCTGATTCATCCAGTCAGAAAGCTGCAGTAACACCCCCTGCCTGGCTGGTTCCAGAAGGTGTGCTGGTTTGGCAGTCAGCCCCTCATCCCTTACCATGGACAGCCAGGGGGTGATGGCCACCATCTTAGTCAATATCCTGGATGTTGAATGTGGGAACTCCAGAGCTAAGAGGGTGGAGTCTCTAATGGCTGAGATATAGCCAGTATCCATAGGCAGGCTGTAGCCACGGACTTCTCCAGGTGGTGGCAGGGGGCGTAACTCCAGTTGCTCGGCCACCAAACAAATGTTATGGTGTCTGGCCCAGGGAGGGGCTGAGGAGACACACGGACGTGCATCCGCCCAGCCCTGCCCCTATGCTGCGTTGAGTGGCCTGCCCCCCAGCTGACGGGCAGCCATGGCAGCCAATGATGACTGCCATGGCACCTAGCCCTTGATGCCACCCTGGACCGCAGTAGGTAAAGCGATGGTACAAATGTTACGGCACACTTTGCACCCATTCAGGCAGTTGTTCCTGCACATTTGGTGGCAGTTACTGAGGTGATGGTAGTCCACAGTTCCATATGGGTCAAAGTGTGGAAATGCAGGCTATTGCTGCATCTGAAAACCACCACAGAGCCCCAAAGGAGCAGGGGTCTTAATGGGATACAGAAGCACCAGCCACCTGGCATTAAGAATTTACAGGCAGAGCAGTGACAGAGCCCATACAAGGCTCAGTGGAGGAGAGGGGACATGGGTGTCACTTCTGCTAGAAGTGTCGGGGGGAGGCCTGACAGCATCAAGAGGGCAGAGTAGGATCCCAGCAGCCCCCTGGTTCGAAGAAGTTGATTCAATTTTCCCTTGGTAAATGAGGGGTTTAATTAGAGTTGAAATTACTATTTGCTGTGAATACCAAATTTGAAGAATCCTGCATATTCAAATTAGCTCTTGCAAAGAGGATGCAGAGCAGTATTCACTCTTCTTTTCAAATATTCATTTTTGACTTGCTGGCTTAACCTACAAGTGATATGCCCATCTATTTTTAACCACCAGAAGGAAAGACCAAAACCCTTTCTCCAACTTTACATACGATCTCACTCAGTGGCCTCAGATATACATTAAACAAGAAAGAACCCTGCAGGACGCTACAGGAGAGGCAGTGAGGGGATGACCAGCAATCCCACCATTTCTGGGACCTTCCCGACAGGAATGAGTGGAACCACTCGAGTGGTCTTGTCACTGTGAACCCTTGCCAGATCATGCAGGCATGTCAACAACAACTTATGATCAATGATATCGAAGGCCACTGAAAAGTCTTAAGATCAACCGGCTAAAATTTCCCTTTCAGTCTCCAGGTGGAGACTGTTGACCAGGGCCACAAGCATTGTCTCTCAGTACTGTGCCCAAGAAGAAAGTTGGACTGATGAGTCCAGCAATCTGAGAGCATCTAAGTGTGCCTGAACCTGTAAAGTGACCACCTATTTAATAATATTGTTTAAAACAGGAAGGTTAGAGATGGGACAATAGTGCTGTGATATGGCTTCATGAGCAGAGGCTTGAAAACTGCACTTTTGAGGCCATCTGGCAACCTTCCCTCCGAAAGGGAGGCATTGACATCCCAAGCATCAATGGCCCCAGTGTCACCCAGCTGGCTTTCACCAGCCGGGATGGACATGAATCTACTTCACAACTGGTTGCCCACATCATTCTAAGCACACCCTCCACTTTGCTGGATGACAGACAGCAGCTGACATTTTGGAGAGGTTAGAGAGAGGCATGATTTTCACTGGATCCCAGCCTCTCTTATTCAGAGGCATGGATGTAATGTTGGGGAAAGGAAAGAAATTTCCTCCTCTCAGTTTTCTGATGGAGAAACTTTCTTCCTCAAATTTAGGGTCTGGGCTGCTACTGCTGCCACCACTGAAGCCTCCTGTGGCTGTTTCCCCAGAGCCCAGTTCTATTTAAAACGGTGGCTTCATCATGTGCCAGGCTCTGTCAGGGTCTGGCCAGGTAAAAAGTAGTGGTGGGACCCCGGGCCCATTACCGGCTACCGGATTTACCGGTTACCGGTTCTGCGAAAACCGGATTCCCGGATTAAATCCGGTATGCCGGTACCGGATTTATTTCATTGGTTTCAATGGGGCGCTGTGTCCCCATTGAAACCAATGAAATAAATT
>QEPC01013244.1:125947-173404 GCA_003113815.1 Sphenodon punctatus
CCCCTGTGTGAGTCTAGTGTGAAGAGTCAGGGTGAGTGAGCGAGTGCCTCTCCTGGTCCCTCCGGTGTCCCTGCCCCCTCCCTTGGGGCCCGGGTGTGTGAATCCCCTTGTTCCCTTCCTTCAAACCTGTGGGTCCCTACGCACGCCTCCCTCACCGGTCCTCCGCACCCTACCGCCCGTTCCCTGAGTGCGCGAGTGATTGCGGTCGTGGTGAAAGGTGAGGGCCTTGCTTTGCCTACAATCTCGGCGCCCTATGATGATAGGGGCCTAGCCCAGACCTTGTGTCACGGGCAGTGGCCCAACTACTATCCTGACGGGCATTTCTCCACCCCGGGAGCATACCAGCCGTATTCCCAGGCGCAAGGTAGCGTGTGGTGTATGGTGTGCGCATGGTCCCTAGGGCCGCCCTCTGACAGTCATGTAGCAAGGCTGTGGTAGGCCCAGGCTCAAGTCCCAAATATGCCCACCCCCCTATGGGAAAAGGGGCTCCCAGAGTTGGAGGAGGGAGGACCTTCAGAGCAGGGAGGCAAAGCTCCCCATGAAAACTCCCAGCAGGCCATCCAGAACAGCAACAATCTTGCTACAAAGGTGGGTGGGGTGGGGTAAGCACTTCACCCCCCCCCCACTCAATCTTAACTCTTTCTTGGCAGAGTCCTTTGCAAGTGTCCAAACTACCACTGGGAAATTTTCAGAGTGGGTGGAGGCGGAGTGCTGGCTCCACTCCCTCCCCTGCCCAGTCTCAACATTTTCTAGTGGTGGTCAGGCCACGTGCAAAGGGACTCCCTTTGGTGTCCGGGGCCTGGGATCAACTGAGCCACCTCACTCCATGATAGCTACGTCCCTGCAAAGTCCTCTCCAAGGGACCATGACCCCCTCAGCTTTGTGCCAGTTTCATCTGGGTCTGTCCTGTCACCTCATTTCTCCCAGTAGCCCTCTGCTTCTTTCGTAGTCAACAGAACACCATTCTAAGCCCTTTTTAGACCACCTTCCACCTACCCATTGTGGTGTTAGTGGGCCACTAGGGCTGTGGTTGGGGGGGGGGGGGAGGGAATAAAGCAGTTTACTTTTACCTCATCATGGAGTCCAGTCTCTCTGTTAACTCCACATGGTGACAGAAGTGGGATTGACTGACTGTAGCCTCTACAGAGTTCAAAAAGCCTGACAAGAAGGTCACTGGGGCACAGATGACAACATCAGGAACACTGGAAGCCTAACTACCGCAGCCACAGCCAGATTATCCCTGCTACAACACCAGACAAAGGAGAGGCCTAGTCCAGAGAGAGAGCCCAGCCTGCAGGGAACTAAGGGTGAGTCCTAACCAGCTTGAAGTACTGTGAACTGCAGCCATGGCCACCCCACCCCCTGCCTGTTCCAAGTAGCACCCCCAACAGAACTTGACTTCCAGCACCCTGAAACCTGGCCAGTTTGGATAAGCAGATTCCAAAGGTTCTCCCAAACCTCGGGCCTATACCAGCAGCAAGAGGAAAAGCAAGTAAATACTCTACTGTATACAATGGGTCCAGCTGCAAAATATATCATTCTCTCTAGGGGGCTCACAGGAACCCAGATGAAACAGCTCAAAACAGTCAAAGAAGAGCTAGATAAATACTTCCTGCCTCGCTGCAATATAATTTTTGAATGGGCCCGATTCCACTCTCACAAGCAACAGCAAGGGGAGTCTGCATCAGACTTTATTACAGCTTTGTATTCCCTTATCAAACACTGTGGATATGGGGAACTGAGCGAGGAACTAATCAGAGACAGGCTGGTAAGTAGGGCTTCAAGACAGCCACCTGTCTGAGACACTGCAAAATGACCCTAATCTCACACTAGAGACAGCTAAGGCCAAGGTCCTCCAGAGCTCATACATAAAGGAACAACAGGAACAACTTTACAGAGGGGGGCCACAGTTGAAGCCATAGAGTGCGCAAAGGGGACACTCTAAGGGCAAGAAAGCCACTACAAGCCCAGACGCCCACAAACTCACAGACATCAACCTGGAGAGGGAACAAAGGAAATGAATGCAACAAAGATGAAACTGAACGCCAATGGTGTGGCAGGTCACCTCACAGGAAACGAGAGTGCCCAGCTCGAGACACAATCTGCAGAAAGTGTAAGAAAAGGGGACATTATGTTGCAGTGTGCCGCTCCAAACGCACAGTGACACTGGTCTCTGAAGAGGATCACTTCGGTGACTCTGAAATAGCCTACCTGGGAACTGTTGATGGAGCAGATCACAATGAGCCACCATGGACCACCACCATCACTGGGAGATCTCCAAGTGGAATTTAAAATAGATACAGGGGCAGATGTCTCCGCAATTCCAGCCTCACTATACCAGAAGATGAACGCACCAAAGCTTCAAAAACCCAACAAGACATTAAAAGGCCCAAGACAATTCTTTCTAGACGTGAGAAGAAAATGTTACACTTCCCTGCAACTTGGAGAAAAGACTACATCCCAAGTGATATATGTAGTGGAAGGGCTTCAGATACCTCTCCTAGGCCTCACAGCAATCTCGGCTCTAGGCCTGCTGATGAGACTAGACGGTATCACTACAGGCACCGAAGAGGCTATCAAGAGACGATTCCCCAAATTGTTTCAAGGTTTGGGAAAACTGGAGGGAGAATATCATATTGCACTTATGCCTGATGCAAAACCATTTGCTCTGTTGACTCCTAGAAGGGTCTCTCTGCCCCTCTTGCCCAGGGTTAAAGAAGAACTAGAACGCATGGAGCGGTTAGGAGTCATCTCAGAAGTGGACACCCCAACAGACTGGTGCGCAGACATGGTAGTAGTACCAAAGCCAAATGGAAAGGTTCGAATCTGTGTTGACCTCCCCAAACTGAATGGAAGTGTCCACCGTGAGAGACACGTACTCCCTTGTGTAGAGCACACATTGGGGCAACTAGGAGATGCAAAGTTTTTCTCCAAATTGGATGCCCAATCAGGCTTTTGGTAGATACCTCTGGCTCCAGAATCAGCACTGCTAACCACTTTCATCACTCCCTTTGGACGGTTCTCTTTTAATCGATCACCGTTCAGCATTTCTTTGGCTCCGGAGCACTTCCAGAAGAGGATGTCCCAACTCCTCGAGGGCCTCGAAGGAGTCCTATGCCAAATGGATGATCTTATATTTGGATCCATAAAAATGCAACATGACCAGCGACTAATGACGGGACTGAAATGTCTGGAGAAATCTGGTATCACGCTAAACGAGAAATATGAGTTTTCAAAAAGCGAAATGTCTGGGACAGATTATTGATGGCACAGGAGTCAAACCAGATCCAGAGAAAATTCACACCATCACCCAGATGCTGGACTCACACTGTCAGCGAAGTGCGCAGATTCATGGGCATGATAACACACCTAGGGAAATACCTACCCCACTTGGCAGAGAAGTCCAAACCTCTCAGAGAACTTTTAAGCCCACGTCAAGCATGGTACTGGGGAGGAAAACAAATAACAGCTTTTACTGCCATCAAACGAGACCTAAGCTCAGCCCCACTCTTAGCCCTATATAACCCAAACAAAATCATCAAGGTTTCAGCAGATGCCTCATCATACAGAATAGGAGCAGTCCTTCTCCAAGAACAGTTCTCCATCATCTCGGTACCCTACAGCCTATGCATCATGAGCACTTACTCCTACAGAACAACGATATGCCCAAATAGAAAAAGAGGCCTTGGCAATAACATGGGCTTGTGAACGCTTCTCTGACTTCCTTTTAGGAATAACTTTCCACATAGAAACTTACCACAAACCCCTACTTACTCTGTTGGGTTCCAAAAATTTGGATGAATTGCCAACAAGGACCCAACGATTCCGGATGTGACTCATGAGGTTTCACTTCACCATTTCTCATGTACCTGGGAAGAATCTTGCTACAAAGGATACACCCTCTAGGGCCCCACTTGCACTTGCCTGTCACGTGGGTACAGGGGTTTGGGGGGGTCACTCACAGGGTTCCCACTCGCTGCTGTGGCTGAGCTCTGGTTCGAGGTACTACACGAGGAGCCCACTGCCCATCAGGATAGAGTGGTGGCCTTATGAACCTGTACAGATTCAGGCCTCTATCATCATAGTGTGCCGGGGAACTCAGGGAGCCAAGCCTTGCCCCACACAACCAGTCTCACACTTGTAACAGGCCGGGGGGATGTGGGGCATGTGCAGGAACTGTGCAGCGGAAGGTAGGGGGAGCCCAAGGAGGGGAAAAGGGAGATGGGACACTCAGCCTGGGAAGGGTAAGCCAGGAAGGGAAAAGGGGAAAGGGCAACCACTCACCAGACACTCTCGACCACAGGCTGGGGGACCTGGGACAGACACACTCGGGGTTCACGCCTTCAACACTCTCTCATTTGCTCACAAATTCAATAGGGTTCACTTAGCTAAATCGCAAGGGGCTGGTCTTTGCGAATCACCAGCGCCGGACAAGAGCCGGCGCTGAGGTTTTAGGAAAAACGCCCAGCCCCTGTGCGTGCCCGCAGATTCTCCGAGTGCCGCAACAAGGGGGGAGGCACTCCCGCGGCGCGCCCAGGCGTCAGGGGTGTGGTCTCAGGTGCTGCAACAGAACCCGACGTCCCCGGCATTGCTGCGGGGAGCACCACCTGTTGATCACCCGGGGGCGGTGCCTCACTTCTCTGAGACCCACCACGGCGATGCCGGGGGGCCGGGACTTGTGAGTAGAGCCGCCGCCCGAAGGCGGGGCTCACATTGCCCCACCTAAACAATGTACTCAGGAGGAGCTCTTGATAGAAGGATTTGTGGATTCAGTCCTTGCTTCCCTGCCTATCATGGACAAACGCCTGCAAGAGCTAAAACTGAGGCAGGAAGCAGATGAGACCTTACGTCAAGTCATGCTCCTTTGTACACAAGGTTGGACACCAAAGGCAAAATCAGATGCTGCAATAGCCCCATATTGGACGGTCTCTGGAGACCTCAATTTGAACCAAGGTATGTTAATGAAGGGGTCCAGACTGTTTATCCCTACCGCACTACAACAGGACATCCTTGACAAACTACATGAAGGCCATTAAGGCATCATCAAATGCAGAAGGAGAGAAAAACAGTCTGTGTGGTGGCCAGGACTGAGCAAACAGCTCCAACAGAGAGTTACAAGATGTGATACCTGTGCCAGCTTGAGGAAAAACCCACCAGAGCCTTTAATGCCATCTGCCCTCCCAAGTCGACCTTGGCAGAAAGTTGGGACCGACCTTTTCTACTTGGCCAACACAGTCTACCTTCTCATGATCGACTACTTTTCAAAATGTATTGAAGTAGCAGAGCTGCCCAGCACAACATCAGGAGCAGTAATCAATAAAATGAACCCAGTTTTTGCTCGTTTTGGAGTCCCGGAGCAGATAATCTCAGATAATGGACCCCAGTTTTCCTCTGACCTTTTTAGGAAGTTTGAAAAGGACTATGGCTTTCAGCATGTTATCTCCAGCCCACTGTTCCCCCAGAACAATGGGGAAGCGGAACGTGCAGTTCAATCCTTAAAGCACCTGCTTTCCAAGTCATCAGACCCTTACAGTGCTCTCCTAGCATACTGTTCAACACCGTTCAGCCCAGGAGAGCTCCTACTGGGACAGAAGTTATGCTCAATGGTCCCAATTTTTCCTTCCCAGTTAATTCCTTGTTGGCCCAATTTCAATAGCTTACAAGAACAAGACAGTAGATATAGAGCCCACCAGAAGCAAATCTTTGACAAGAGCCATAGAGCCAAACTCTTAAGACCACTTAAACCAGGAGATCCTGTCTGGGTAAAAGTCTCACATGTGAAAGGGGTGTTACAAGGACATGCAGAAACTCCGAGCTCCTATTTGGTTACAGTGCCATAAGGAACTATCCGACGCAATAGAGCACGCCTAATGGAGGCAGGGGAATCACCAACTTCCTCACAAACACACTTGGCAGCACAGCCTACAAATGATACAACCCAAGAGATGCCTTTAGTTGATGCTCCAGGTCCTTCATCCGTGCGGAGGTATCCAGGTGTAGAGAGATGACCACCTTCATCCCTGAGAGACTATATAACAACTGGAAGCCTGCAAAAGGAAAAGGGTTAGGAGCTGAATGTCAACAGGGCAGAATAATCCCTGACCTGAAGCTGAAGGCTCAGGTGGTGTACCCTGGCCTTCACAGGATACAGAGTTAAGTACAAGTGTTTAATTGGTTGGTAGTTATGTTTTTGAGGTTATCCTCCTTCAGAAAGGGGGATGTGGTGTTAGTTGTATAACTACTAGGGCCACTAGGTGGCGATGCCATGTATTTCCTATTATAAGCAAATATTGTTTTGGCCATCTGTGTTCCTAATGTATTGATTTTGAGTTTCAATATATTAACTTTCTGTTTCAATGTATTGAACTTGTGTTTTACTGTATTAATTTGTATCCAATGCATTGATTTTTAGAATCAGTCTATATAGGAATTCCTTGTACCTTGGTTCAGGCGGAAGCCTCCTCAGCGTGTGTTCCAATGAACTTTTAAAAAATTTCTCAGTGAACTTTTCACCGTATCCAAGGAAACAGAAAAAAAGGCTAAAGTTGGAGGCCAGACCAAGGGCCTTATCAGTCTATAGGTCTAGATGACAAATGATGCCAGGTACAGCCATTCCCAAAGTGAAAGTTTTAAGTTTTAGTTTTTCCTAGCAGGCACAGCTGCTTCAACTAATTGGTTAAGAAACCTTGAAGCTGTGGTCAGTTCTCTCTGTAACCTAACACTTTTGATGGAAATATGAGGTTTCGTTCAAACTTTGAAGGAAATCTGACTCTTGGTTCAGTCTCCTTACTTGCTCAGAATTAAGAGAACCAATTGGAATCCTATGTATTTCCATACTAACTGACGTCATCAGCATCCGTGTCTCAGGATTGCAAGTTTTCTTTAAGAAGGGAGACACTGGCTTTGCTTTTTCAGATTGAAAGCCTAAGCTGATGTTGGGGTTTCTCTCTCATGGCAGAAAAAAGGGAAGAACTGAGAAATAATGTAATGTATTATTTTTGATACCTTTGAGCCAATGAATTGAGCATATGTTAAGCTTTTAGGAGCTATTTTCTTAAAATAGAAATGTTTTTTAGATCATGTAAGTTTGCTTGACTATCAATACCATTCCATGTAAGCTACTGATATTTTCTATTTAAATTTAAGGAAACTGTATTTTTTATATTCTAAAGTCTCTTGTTCCATTTATTTATAAATATTATTGTCTTTACATTACTCTGCTTTGCTAGTCTGGCTTCAAAGTAAAGTGTAAACTCATTTTATACAACTTGGAAAAGAGTGGCCCTATCGAGAGATCTTGTCTGCTGGGAAACATAGCTCTCTTTCCTTTTGTAAAAAAAGAGGCACGCAATGCAACAGCGCTAGGACTGTGGTTGGGGAGAGGGAATAAAGCAGTTTACGTTTACCTCATCATGGAGTCCAGACTCTCTGTTAACTCCACACCCATCTCATGCCCATCTCATGCCTTAACCACCACTCCTTATCAACATCCGCTCTCTTTGCCTGTCCCACCCATTGCTTCTTTGGTCCTTCAATGTGATGCCCAGAATCCCCTCTCCAGCTGTCCTTTGATTTCTCTTGAAGCAGTTTTTTACTGTATATAAGAGACTTAGAAAAATCAGGGCTAGAGAGAACAGATCAAAGGGTCAACATGACCTTGGACCAATGTCACATTAGATCTTGCAGTCTTGGGCTGGACTTGAATGGGACTCTTCTGTGCATCAGTGGCATAGCTACCATGGTGCGAAGGGGGGGTGCATTTGCACCCGGGCCCTGCCCTGGGGGGGGGCCATAAGCAGGGCCAGCCCCCTCACCTGCAGCGGCGGCGGTGGCAGCAGCAGGAGGGGTGAGGGAGGCAGGAGGGCAGAGGAGCCACAGCCGGGAAAAGAGCCCGGCAGATCTGCACTGGCTCTTTTCCCAGCTGCCGGCTCCTCCGCGCTGCATCTCCCTCGCACCTCCTGCTGCCACCACTACCAGGTGAGGATGCAGCCTAAGTTCTTCTGCTGCCTCCCCTCCCTGGCTCCAGTCCCTATCCCTCACCTGCCTCTGCCTCCTAGTAGCTGCAGCAGCAACAGTGGGACAGATTGGGGAGATAAAGCTGTTTGTAAACAAACAGCTCCTGCCCATGTGCTGATCCGAAGGTTGCTACCTTGTAAAGAAGGTTCTTTGAGATGGCTCCTGACATTCTCACAACTGGGTTGTGCACGCTCACCCTATTCAATTAATAGACCACATGATGGTCTCGAGCTCCTCTAGTATAAAAAGCACTCTTCCCCCTCAGAATGACAGTTCCTTCCAACCCTTTCTAGAAATAAAAGAAAAAAATTCCATGCGAGGCTGGAAGGGTGGGTGTTGTGAGAATGTTTGGACCCATCTCAAAGAACCTTGTTTACAAGGTAGCAACCTTCTGTTCTTCGAGTGGCTCCTCACATGCTATTTTTACATGGCTCTGCCGGGTGGGGGAGGTCCGTGGGCATGCACATGCATCCCCACTCATCCATACCCATGGAGTAACGGTTGCTCCATGCGTGGGGACGAGTGGTGTGTGGGGGGATGCGTGTTAGGTGGGCGTGCATGCACTCCCACACACCATGGGTGAGTGCACCACATTGTTCACAAGGGGCTCCCCCACCCATGAACACACAGAAATCTGCATGTTCATGGGTGGGAGAGGCCAGTGTAAAAAGGGTCACATTCTCACAACTGTCTTCCTTGTACTATCTTAGGTAGGAATTTAGGATGTAAAGCAATATCTATTCTGTCTTGGAAAATAAATCTGCAAATATGGTTCTGTACTGTCTTTAAACCTGCACCCCATAACCAGTTCATTTGCGCCCCCCATATAATCAATTCACGCTGCCCTGGGGGCACAAATGAACTGGTTATTGGGTGGGGGCAGCATGAAATGATTATGGGGCACAACTGAACTGGTTATTATATATCTGTCTCTTTTCATGGCATAATGCACTTAATAAGCTAGCTGCATTTTGGGTGTCTGGTGTGTTTGATAGCAGCACCTCTGGACTGGTCACACTGCATGCGTGCACAAGGCACTGGCAGGCCCTGGAGGCCAGACTGGCTAAGCTCACTCCCCTCCTTCAGCAAGACAGTGGACGCAGTCAGTCTCTCTCTGCCTGCCTCACTGCCTGCGCGGTTGCCCCTGCAGTGGAACCACTCCTGGGGAGTGGTGGTAGACACTCAGCTGGGGAGGTGGGAAGCACTGGGAGGCCGTGCTTGTCTATGGCCACAGTTATAACTCCTAGCCGTTGGATTTTGTATACTTAGAAGCTGTCAGCAGGCCCCGCCCCATCCCTTAAGCTCCACCCACTTTGGGTTTTTGGAGCGCGTGCTTTGCACACGTGCACATGAGAGGCCCATAACTGAGGCTTGAGCCCGGGCCTTTCTCAACCTTGCTACGCCCCTGCTGTGCATGTTGGTAACCCAGGACATGTCCATGAAGGGTGGTTTTGTATGTCATCTGCCGTGAAGTCAGGAAGATGTAGGTTGGTGGTTGGACTAGATGACTCTTGTGTTCCCTGCCAACCTTAACATTCTATGAAAAAATTCAGTGATGTGAAACCAAGTTCCCAACTCCATGTGGTTGTTAAGGAACCCATGGCACTTTACTCATTGTTGGGGGATGTTGTGAAGGCTAATAGCATAACTGGGTTAAAAAGGGGATTAGGTAAGTTCTTAGAGGGTAGGTTCATAAATAGCTATTAATCAAGTTAGTTGGGGGGGAGGGGGGGGGAGAGCTCTGACTGTCAGGTGTCGGGAGTGAATGGCTTACTTCCATTGATGACCTGATTGTGCATTCACTTCTGTGAAGCAGCTGAAGGTGCCACGGTCATATGCAGAATGCTGGGCTAGATGTACCTTTGATCTGACCCAGTCTGGCAGCTCTTATGTTCACTCCTTTCAAGAACAGGGATAATGGCCCTGTTGTCTTCCAGGCCAAATTCCAAGGACAGCATCTCACTTCCTGGATTTTGTTCTTTATGCAGCACATCAATCCAAAGGAAACCACATAGGCACAGCTGGCTCCAAGCAACTGTGCTCACTAATTGAGTTGGTTGAAATTTTGTACTTGAAGCACTTTTTGCTATGGGAAAGACAGCAATTTTATCCTCTCAAACCTCACATTTTTGTGCCTTTTCTTTAATTTATAAATTGTTTATCTGTGCAATTTTGGGGGGAGCTTTTCTTTATTTTAGGTTTTTGGAATCCAACATTCATTGAAAAGCAAAACATTTTTGGCTTTTAGAAAATAAAATTTGGGGGAAATGTAACATTTTTGAACCATTTTAGGCTTTGAAGAAAAGTGTAAACTGCTTCAGTGTTGAATAGATTGAAAAGAAATATCTGTTCCATTTCCAGTGTTTTTCAATTAACAGTGCCACCACACTTAAATCAGCTCTGTTGTCCTGTAACTGGTCACCCTATATCATTACAGATTGCAGGCCTCATGGGAATAGGTGTAGGGGAAAACAACTGCAGTATATAATGGACATGGAGATGTGGGTAGATTACTACCTGTGGGGCAGGGCAGGAAGTCACTAGAAGCACTGGCCATAAAAAGCTGAGCCAGAGATCAGTCTGAAGGAACACCAGAGATATGCAGGCCATGGATATACAGGTTTGTCTCAGAGGCCATACGCTCGCTGTAGGAGCGCCACAAGCTGGTAGCTCCCCACAGGATTTCCCTAGAGCTGGCTGGCAAGGGGGCTGAGTCTGGAGAGTCACAAGGGAGGGAACTCGCCCAATGAATGGGGGCTAGCAGCACAGAGTTGTTTACACAGATACAAGCTGAGGGTCTAGGGAAATGCCTGCCCCACCTTAGGGTGCTGCTGGGTTATGCAAGGTGTTCATCTATGTTGGATAGGGTGACTTGACACTTTAAATAATATATGTTATAGTGGTGTACTGTGGTGGCTGAGTAGCTCGATCCCTCAATTACATCCCTAAAGGCTGTGGGTTCAAGTCCCGATTAGTCTCATATGGATGACTGCCTCTAGCCCACCCAGCTGTAAACAGGTACCTGATCCATCAGGTAGGGGAGGTTAAAGGTGGGTGGATATGGTGCTGGTCACATCACTCCCTTGTGCACCATAGGTCACAGAAATTGGTGTGGTGTGCCTTAACCATATCAGCCTGGAAGTCCACAAAGCTTGGGCCAGACTTTGACTTTTGTTGGTGCATTGGATTGTATTTAAGCCTTGCTCCTGCAGGAACTTATGTCCTTGCAGAGGACTGCTTTATTTCATGTCCAAAGTCAAATAACAGGCAAAGGGAATCATGACCAAATTACTTATCTGCCTGGATTCTGACACCTTCTGAGAACAAGTGCCACTAGAGGGCTCAGAACCTATTTAAAGGGATACTACACTATTTCTATGCAGTGTTTCCTCTTCATCTTCCTCCTGCAGTTTGATTTTGACACAGGAATCCTCCACTCCCTGTCCTAACGACTGTCTGTGCAGCATTGCCATGGTATTAAAACAGCTGCTGAGTGCCACCTCACAAGCAAGCAGAGTGAATTCTGTTTATATATAGTTTGTAAAAGTGCTCTGGACTCTTTGGGAGCAAAAGGCACTATACATAAATGTAAAATATGACATTATGGTGCCAGAATTTCTGTGTGGAGACTAGACTCCATGCAGGGACCTCTAGCTGGGAGAGTGAGCTATCATGTTCAATATTTCTCCTTACAAAATACTCCAGAAAGGGCTATTACCAGTCAGGTTCATGGAGCTGCTCTTTTATATTACAGCCTTATTCGCCCCATGGAATGAACGTATTTCACGCTTTGTACATCGATTCGTGGCTGCTTCTGTAAATATTGTTGCGCTAAGAGGTTGCAGCAAAACTTTCTGCCAAAGTAGGGATAGATTGCTCTAAGAGTCTACAGTATTGCCAACCCTCCCATTAAATCAGGCGGCTTATGAAAAATACATGTTGCAGGGCTACATTAGAACTAAGTCTATATCTTTGGGATCTCACAAGGTATAAAACACCTGTAAACTGCATTTGAAAATTTGGAGAAAGCTTGAAATGTCTATGTACGTTGTTAGGGGTTAGCCATTGGCATGTTTGTACAGTTTTGCTTTACTGTCCACAAATTTTTGACAGAGTATTTATTCCAGCTTTTTGAAGATCCAAAATGATGGGGTTTTGTTGTTGCAGTGATATAGTTTTATTGTGGTTTTATCTGGTTGTTATTGTGAGCCGCCCCGAACTGCCTGTGGCAGGAGAAGTGGGGTAGTAAAACCATTTAAATAAATAAATATAAATTGAGAGTAACTCTTCTGCTTTCAGTGATGTTACATCAATGGAACCAAGATCAGAATATTTTTCACAGTGATATGAGTGGCCACAGTGGCAGAATCCCTTATCTGGTATAAACTGGAATAGTTAACAGAAGCAGGTTGGTTTATACCAGGTGAGGATTAGGCTCACTGGATGTAAGTATATGTGTTAATAAGTTAATTCCCTCTGCACCAGAGCTGGTAAAACAAAGGGCAGTGGTGGCGTCATCCCATTTGGTGCAACCCTCCCATCTGAACACTCAACATCCCTCAAAGTGCAAGAACTGCGGAGGTATTGGTGTGAAGACCTGTGCTCACTGCACATCCTACTAAAAGAGGGGAGAGTTAGGGGGTGGCATTGGTAGGGAGGATGCCTGAGTGTCTGAGCAAAGGGAGACTGGTCCATGGGCAGCAGTGGTGTTACAGGCAGAGCCCTGACACCTGAATCTACATGGGATGAAGCCAGTTTGGTAGAGGGTGGAGCAAAAGGTAGCATGGGGCAGGAGATGCATGAGGCAGTAGGGAAGTGCGGCAGGGTCCTGTCATAAGAGCCCAGTTAATAAGCTATATCTCGTGATGGAACTGATTAGTTCCCTTGCAATGGGGCCTTTCTAAAGTGGAGCAGTGGCTTTAGCCAGGGGACTGGAGAAAAGCAGTGGAAGTCCCCTTCGCCGCTGCAATGGCGGTGATGGGGTAATTGTCCGGCCGCCTCCATGAGAGGGGGAGTAGACCGGAAGCAAATGAGGTCGCAGCGGAGCAGGTTAGAGTGCTTCCGGCTGGGGAGCCGGTTGCCGGGCAACCAAGTGAGCGCACGCGCAGAGCCGCCGCGTTCCTGAGTTGAACAGACTCCACCCTCTTTAGGAAGGGTGGAGCCGTTCTGGCCACGTGCAGCAGCAGTTTGAGCAGGGACGTGATTGAGGCAGCAGCAAGGAGCTCTTGCTGCTGCGCTTAACCTCATTGCCAGAAGGCTTATAAATAATGATGGGCCGCACAAAGAGAAAAGGAGCAGCCGCGAAGAGGAGCAGTCAGCCTCAAGACAGCCAGCAACCGGCACCGGGCAGTAATCCCGAGGGCGAGCACATGGGGGAGGGAGCTCCATCCAGGGCCAAATTAATGGAGCGCCTTGCTTCGGGCCCGCGGCCCAGCCCCGCCACAGGCCACTTTGCAAGAGCCATTAGGCGCATCGAGCTCTGAGCCTGTCTCTTCACTGGCAGGGGGCCTGGGCACACAAGGGCAATCTCAGGCCTATGGCCCATCGAGGGACACATGCAGGCAGTAGCAGGGCCCCCGAGCCCCATGCCCCAGCTGGCGGAGGGAATTCGACGGGGTACCAGGGTGGTCACTCCCCCTGTTCGATTCTGAGAGGAGGGAGGACAGGGTTGGGAGGAACAGGGCTCAGAACAGGGCAGGTCCAAGGGGGGCCCACCAGGGTGAGCACCTGGAAACCGCCCACCCAGCAGAGGTCCGCCAGGCAGGGGGTCCTCATCCCCATAGGGGAGCATGGGCTGGCAGACCATCGATGGGAGACAGCACAGTCGCGCAGGTGCACCATACTGCTGGCCCGACGGGCCCGACCGGGCCACCCGGGGATCCGGTGGCCCAATGGGACTGAATGGGGGTACCCGGCCTAGCTCATAATAGATTGCAGGAGGAGGGCAAGCTAACCACAACTGCACTGGGTGCCCCAGAGGGGTCCCTGATTCCCTCGCCCATACTAGATGAGCCTGACGGGATAACAGTTTTACCCGGTTATGAACCCCAAGTAACACGCAGGCGAGTCGAAGAACCAGCCCAGGAGGGGACGAGTGCCGATTTCGCCATGTGGCAGAGGATCGTCGCCCTTGAAGAAGCACTGCGCATGCCTCCATCCAGGCGGGAAAATGGGAACAATGCCGGGTTGCCTGAAGGGACCGGGCCGCAGCCTGAACTGGCACAAGGTGAGAGCAGCACTCAAGGGGGGCTGGTACCACCCCCCCGGGGGAAGGGATGGAGTACCCCTCACTGGGGGGGAGATGTTGGGGACACCCTCCAGTGGGTGGGGGTAGTTGGCCCTTAATAGCCCCACGCATCAACAAGGGAACAGTGCCCACGGGTTGGCCCAACCAATGCCAACTGCACGGCCATCAGCCCCTGCAGGTCCACGGCTCTTGCAGGTACAGGGAGAGTGGGCATGGGTGTTCCCGGCCCGCCCACCTGTCGAGGAAACTGGGGGAACGGGCCACCCCCTAAAGGGGTGCCAGTTGGGAATGCGACTACCAACACACACACCCCGCCCGCACCAGAGCCAAACCCGGCACAAACTAGTATCGGAGCCAGTTCAGTACTTGTCATCTGCCCACCGGGAGGGGTCATTGCAGCCGTGGCGGCCCCTTTCGGAAGCCACCTAATACTGGCAACCAAAGAAAAGTTATGGCGGGGGGAATATGTAGACCTCTACGCACTCCTGTTCAGTGATCCGATAGTGGATCATTCAGAACTGGATGGTGAAAAAGATAAAGAAACATTCCGGCACCCTAAAGCTAATCGGAATTGGGCAAATTGGACCTCTGTGTTTGCAGTATATATGGGGGTCGTGATGCAGGCGGACCCAGAGCGCGGCTTGGAGCTCCACAAATATGCTGACATCATCCGCAGAGAACATGGAACTGGCCGTCCGGGGGCCTGGCTGTGCTATGATGAAGCGTTTCGTCATAGGGCAGCAAACACGCTGGGCCTGCGCTGGGATAGCCATGCCCCAGATATCTGGCTAGAATGTATGGTGGATGCCACAAAGGCACCCAGGTCTGATAGTGGGCATCCCCTAGTCCAGGGAGGTGTAGCCCCCACCAGTGAACCATACTGGAGGGAGAGTCGCAGGAGAGGATAGGGAGGCCCCGGCCCGCGCTGGGAGTATAACAAAGCGGGTCAGTGCAACCGTCAGCAGTGTAGGTTTTGACACGTGTGCTCCAGCTGTGGGGGGGAGGGCAGGGGGGCACCCTGAGAGCACGTTACCGGCCCCGGCAAAGTGGAGGGGGAGACTGGTATGGCCTGGAGGAGGAAACGGAAAAGGTAACCAGGGGGCGCCTGGTGGGTCCCATGCCCAAAAGGAGGCCGACACCAATTCGGGTTGATGCCTTGGAGGTAGCTCTCTGAGTGCACCCGAACAGGGCAGAAGTGGACTATGTGGTGCAGGGTTTCAGACATGGCTTCGTAATACCAGCAGGCCCAGTCGAACCCACAGCACATGTTCACAACCTTAAATCAATAGAGGGGTGGGAAGACCTGGTGAGGAAGAAAATAAAGAAGGAGGTAAATGAAGGCAGAGTCGCAGGCCCTTTTGAGCACCCTCCTATGCAGGGCCTGGTCCTATCCCCATTGGGAATAGAACTCAAGAAGACCCAGGGTGAATTCCGGTTGATCCATCGTTTGTCCCATCCTCGGGGTTTATCAGTCAACGATGCCATACCGAAAGAACTAGCAACCATCAGATAGGCATCCTTTGACCAGGCAGTCGAGAAGGCAAGGAACATGGGAAAGGGCGCACTGTTAGCAAAATGTGACGTCAAGTCTGCATTTAGACTGCTTCCAGTGCACCCCAATAGTTTTCACCTCCTGGGTTTTCATTTTGAGGGTAAATACTATTATGACTGGGCAATGCCTATGGGGTGTTCCATCTCCTGTTCGGCGTTTGAGTGATTCAGTTCCCTAGTGGAATCGATCTTCAAACAACGGTGGGGGGGAGGCAACTTGACCAAATACTTAGATGACTTTTTGATTATAGCCCCTCCCCAATCAGTCGAATGTGCTGTTCCAGGAAATGGCAGATGAATTGGGCATACCCCTTGCTCCCAAAAAAACAGAGGGCCCCTCGACGACAATCACTTACCTGGGGATAGAATTGGATACCGAACTAAAATTGTCTAGGCTGCCCCAGAACAAATTGGATGACTTAAGGAATAAAATTCAGGAATGTAGTCTCTCCCATAAAGTCACAGTCCAATCCTTGCAGTCCATAGTAGGTAGCCTTAATTTTGCGTGTCGGGTGGTAGCACCTGGCAGAGCATTCTTGTCCAGACTTTATGGGAAGCTCAGGGGAGACCTTCCACCCCATTATAGGATCAGAATTATGCATGATATGAAGCAGGATATTGATATGAAGCAGGACCTTAAGTCATGGCTTGAATTTTTGACGGAGTACAACGGAGTGAGTTTCTGGAGAGAGGTGCTTGCTTCAGAGCGACCTCCAGGTCCACTCTGACACCGCAGGAGGGGCGGGGTTCGGGATGTACTTTAGGACGAGATGGTGTGCTGAATCCTGGCCGCTGAAGTGGCATGAAACAGGGGTCACGAAGGACTTGACATTCCTGGAGCTGTTTCCCATAGTGGTAGCGGTGCTGCTCTGGATGGAACACTTCGCCAATCACACAGTTTTATTCTGGTGTGACAACTTGGCAATTGTTCACATAATAAACATGCTGTCCTCTCGTTCCCCCCGGGTCATGACACTAGTCCACGCTATGGTTGGGGCATGCCTCCAGAACAATATATTGTTTACAGCACACCATGTTCCCAGCATTGACAATGGCATAGCTGATGCCCTCTCTCGCTTTCAGATCAAGCGACTCCGGGAACTAGCGCCAGAGGCCAGAGAATTCCCCAACCCCATGCCACCGGGGGCTTGGAGCCTTGGGAATTAGAGCTATAGAATATCGTATGGGGATCCCTCGCCCCCAGAACCCGGGCCGCATATGGTAGGGCATTCCGGGAGTTTCAGGATTACAGGATTACCAAAGGATGGGGGATGGGTTTTCCCATAATGGAACCTGAAGTCATTCAATTTTCTTTGTCACTTCGACACGGGACTAGCGGCTGGTACCATTGGTGGGAAGGTAGCTGCTCTTACTTTTGTGAGCAGGATGAATGGCTACCCCTCCCCGGACAAAGACTTTTTCATTCAGCACATGCTGGAGAGCTGGGTCAGATCAACACCTCACCCTGCTAACACCCGGACACCTATAACTACCCCCATATTGGTGCGTATCATAGGGGCCTTGCCCGACGTATGCCGCAATGCCTTTGAGTCCCAGTTGTTCACCACAGCTTGCTTATTTATTTATTCAATTTATACCCCGCCACTCCTGAACACAGCTCGGGGCGGCTTCCAACAATAAAAACAATGACTATAAAACAATTTAAAACATATAAAACTACAATCTTAACATTAAGAACAGGGCCCGGGGAAAAAATAAATAGGGTAGGGGTGATAAAAAATCCACTAACCCCTCCCCCCAAAGGCCTGGGAGAACAGCCAGGTTTTACACCTTCGCCGGAATATCAAAAGGCTTGGGGCCAGGCGAGCTTCCTCCGGTAGGGAGTTCCAAAGACGTGGCCTGGCCACCGAGAATGCCCTCTCCATTGTGGCCCCCCGCTTAACACGGGGGACCTCCAAGAAGGCACCCCCAGCAGACCGAAGGAGCCGCTTATGTAACAACATATTTTGGAGGATTTAGGATAAGTGAGGTAGTCCCATTATCCCAATTGGATCAAACCGACCGGGCCCTCAGGACAGAAGATCTCACATGGACACCTCTAACACTACGTTTGAGGTTGAGGCGATCAAAGACCGACCAGCGGATTAGGGGAACAAAAGTCAAATTGTTCAAATGTGGTGAGCCAGGTATATGCCCAGTTGAGCAAATGAGGAGATACCTAATGATATGCCCTAGAGTAGCAGGAACATTATTTAGGCACGGAAGCAGCCCACCATTGACTAGTTATCAATTCAGTGCAGTACTTAAGGTTGCCCTGGCCAGAATAGGTCTATCCCCAAGAGAGTATGGGTCCCATTCATTCAGAATAGGAGCCGCCACAACTGCAGCAGCAGCAGGGTTGCCAACTGAAGCTATTAAGGTAATCGGGCGGTGGCACTCTGGAGCTTTCAAAAAGTATATCAGGCCTTATCAGCAATAACCAATTGTTTCTCCTGTACCCAGGACCTAAATGCACCTAAATGGCAGAGAAGTGATTGGTCTGGATCGTGGGCCACAGACTGGTGCGTTGGGCCAGCAAGGCTGCTGCTGAGACTGAGTGGGGGCTCCAACCAGGTCTAGGTGACAAGGCGATCATTAAGTGGTATGGAATGGGAGGTATGAGGTGGCATCAGCTGATACCGAGGCTGAAGTCCCTTCAGGATGCGGTAGTAGGGGCACCGCACATAATCATAGTTCACTTAGGGGAAAATGACATCCCGGCAAGGAAGGGAGTTAACTTAATAATTAAAATTAAATGAGATTTATCAAAGGTTAAAAGTTTGTTTAACAAAGTTCATTTAGTTTGCACCAGTTTTGTTCCTAGACTCAAATGGGGTAGGGCCAATAAACCCGCCAAAGTCGACAAAATGAGGAGGAATATCAACAGGGAAATAGCAAAATGGATCGAGGGCATAGGGGGAACCACCCTTCGACATATAGACATTGTTTATGGGCGCACCGATCTATTCTGTGATGACGGAGTGCACTTGTCCATGGCAGGAAACAAATTATACCTTGAAAGTGTGGCCCGCCATTTGAAGGAATTGTTGAGTGTTTAGGCGGTGGGTGTCGGGGGATGCCTGGAATGGCTCCCCCTTGGTGGCGGGGGTCCAATATGCTATAGTAGGTTAAATAGGTTAGAACAGGATAAAATGAGTCATCTCCTTAAGAGATGGGGAGGTGACACCCAGTGCCAGGTGCAGGCAGCACGCACTGGGGTTATGACCCTGGGAGGGGTACTGCAGTTGGGTCAGTAAGTACATGCACTGTCTGCTGACTTAGCGGGTACTCACCTCCTTACTCAAGTCCACAGTTGGGATGCTCCCCCCTTTCGGCCAGAGCCAGGGTGCTGTCGAGGGGGAGCCTTGTTTTGAGGGAGCTGATACGGGATGGCACATCCTGGTCAGGCCCGGGTTAATAAGAATTAAGTAACTAGCATACTGGACTCATATTGCTTGTGTAATCACCCACCGTCTTGATAATTGACTGAATAAAGAATGCGGCCTGATTTAAACCAGCTTTTGGTCTCTGTGTCTCATTGGGGGGTGCGGCGACAAGTCCCCTTCGCCGCCGCAATGGTGGCAACGGGGTAATTGTCTGGCCCCCTCCATTAGAGGGGGAGTAGATCGGAAGCAAACGAGGTCGCGGCGGAGCACGTTAGAGTGCTTCTGGCCGGGGAGCCGGTTGCTGGGCAACTGAGCGTGCGCGCACGCAGAGCTGCTGCGTTCCTGAGTTGAACAGACTCCACCCTCTTTAGAAAGGGTGGAGCCGTTCTGGCCGCGTGGAGCGGCAGTTTGAGCGGGGACACAATTGAGGCATCCCCACCCACCTCACGTCTAGCACTGTGGTATTTACTGGTTGCCCTTAGGGAACCGAAGGGGAATTTTAGCGACTAGCCTAATCCAAGTGTCACTCGTTTCGCCCCTTCAACAGTGCAGAATAGGCTACATAGGCTGATTTGTAACTGATAATTGGCACCAATTGGGAGTATAATAAGCATTAATTTGGAAAGAGATCCGAACATATCTAATTGGAAGAACAAGCGTACATAGGAATGTACGAATTTGACATCAGAATGACATAATTAATCTTCATTAAAGGGTAATATTTGTTGCACTCAGTGGGGGTCCAGTATGCTATAGTAGGTTAAATAGGTTAGAATAGGATAAAATGAGTCATCATCTCCTTAAGAGATGGGGAGGTGACACCCAGTGCCAGACGCAGGCAGCACGCACTGGGGTTATGACCCTGGGAGGGGTACTGCAGTTGGGTCAGTAAGTACATGCACAGTCTGCTGACTTAGCGGGTACTCACCTCCTTACTCAAGTCCACAGTTGGGATGCTCCCCCCTTTTGGCCAGAGCCAGGGTGCTGTCGAGGGGGAGCCTTGTTTTGAGGGAGCTGACACGGGATGGCACATCCTGGTCAGGCCCGGGTTAATAAGAATTAAATAACTAGCATACTGGACCCATATTTGTATTTTATATTTTATATTTAATATTTGATTGTTTTAAAATGAATTTTACTGTTTTTATTGTTGGAAGCCACCCTGAGCTGCGTTGCAGGAGGGGCGGGGTATAAATCTGAAAAATAAAAATAAATAAATAAAAAAATATATTGCTTGTGCAATCACCCACCATCTTGATAACTGACTGAATAAAGAGTGCGGCCTGATTTAAACCAGCTTTTGGTCTCTGTGTCTCATTGGGGGGTGCAGCGACAAGAAAGGCAGCTGGCTGCTCAGAGGGGTTAGCCTCATAAAAGAGAGTCCAGGAATGAAGGGACTGAGACCATTAGATACTTGGAAGTGATCTCTGCAATAATATCATGAAAGCAGAAGATTAAGGCTCACAGTCTTCTGGGGAAAGTAGAAAGTGTCATTCCTGACCTTGAAAAGACTTAGAGCAAGTGGATCCCATGCTTTATGGCAGGAGGACAAGAGCCTTTGGAGTCTCATTTTCCCATGGGTCACGCTCCCCAAAGCAAGAGGATATTAATCTAGAAGCTGGAGGGTTTGAATCTAGATCAAAACTTGACTACAGAATGGTGTTGCCAAACCCATTGTCTCATAAATCAAGAGACAAACTCTTTAAAAAACAAGATATTTGGTATATAAATAAGTTACTATTTTTCAGACATAAACTATAAACTAAAACAAAGTAAAAAAATATATTTTAATAAAAATAAAATAAAAATAAAACACAAATGTCTGCTGGGCTCACTCCCACACTGTGCTTCCCGATGCCCATTTCCTGCCAAGCCTCCCAATCTTGAAAGATTAATGACACTAATCGCAAGAATATGAATGAGGCTTAGAAACTGCATCTCTCGTGATGAATTCATGAGAGCTGGCATTGCTGAAGCCCAGGCCTAGCGACACTCCTGAAACTGGGGCGGGCTCACTCACCATTAGGACTGAAATGAGAATTTTTAAAATTCTCATAAGGAATTCTCGCGAGATCGAACACGAAGAACAAGATCTCGCCAAAATCTTGGTCCCCATGTGAAATCTGGCAAGATTTCTTGCGAAATAATTTAAAATAAATAAATAAAAGTATTGGGACACCCCAGAATGCCCCAGGATACCAGCTGACTTATCTCACACCCAGGCTACAGGCCTCCAGTCTGGTGGCTGCTCTCTGCTCCCTGCTTTCCTCTGCATTCTGCAGAAAGCTGAGCTTGATCTCTGCATCCCCAGCCACACTACAGAGCTTAGCTGTGTGCTACCCTGATACCAGTTCCCACTGGAAACAGGGACCAATTAAGGTGTTGCACACAACTGGGCAGAAGCTTCCCTTCTCCCCTCCCAATTCAGGCCTCTTTTACACATTAGCAGGAGGCAGGGAAACTTCAGTGAATGCAATCGCGGTTCTGTTCTCACAGGAATTAGTGCATGTGGAAATGCGCTATTTTGCTTTTATCCTGCAAGAACACCCATCGTTGTAAAAGCTGCATTTGGAGACCCAGACATGCACGAGTGTTCTCATGGGATAAACACAGAATAGTGTATTCCCACATGTGCTAATTCCCGTGAGAATAGAGCCGCGACTGCATTCATGGAAGTTTCCCTGCCTCCCTGGTAACGTGTGAAAGTGGCTTCAGATAATTTATTGTTGGGTCCCAGCTAAGCTCTGCAGTGTGAATGGAGACAAAGAGAGCAAGCTCAGCTCTCTGTAGAATACAGAGGGAGGCAGTGAGCAGTCACAGGAGTGAAGGTCCATAGTAACCACTCCTGACCTTGTAAGATTAGTGATGCTAATCATGAGATTGGGAGTGAGACATTTGATGCAGCCAAATGAGATGCCTTGGGCAGCCTTTAACCCACTCTGGGCAGCTGGACCATGTGATGCATCATGTGGTTTACTGCCACCAAATGTTTCCCTTGTTGCATGGTGGGGCAAACAGCTGGCTACTACACAATACATCCTTGGAATAAGGCCGAGGACGTGTTGCTCAAAATGGGATAATGCTGCCCAAGGCATGGCAACCTGTGTGCCAGGCCTGTTCTGCCTTGCCGTGCAGCAAGTTCTGTGATGGGGCTTTGAGTGGCAGGTGCTGTTGCAGACGCGTTCATGGCCATGTCACATCTGGGGGGCGGGATTTTAATCAGGCCAGGGGAGGGAGGCAGGGCAGACCCGGGCACCCACTCATGTGACTGGCACCTTGGCCCACCCCGTCTGTGGTAGGAACCCCAATAGAGGCCTGGCCACCCGGCTTCCCCACAGGACTAACCCGAACTCTCACCCCGTTGTCTCAAATTATCACAATATTTTTAAAGAGAGCTCATTTAAGTCATACACTAAACCAGGCTGAACTATCCGTACTCTCAAAAGGACTGAATTTCTGTCCTACTACAAAACCAGACAATGTATTGATATGTGGAGAAACAGAAGCATATTTCCGACGACTCTGCCTTAAAGAATTATTAGAGTGTGGGAGCACTCTGATAGTTAAGGTGTGTTATACCCTCTAGTATAAAGCCCCAAATACTATTTGCTATAAAATTGGCATTATTAAAGTTAGGATCATGAAATCTGTGGTGAAGGATCACTGGTTTAAGTGGTTCATGCTGTCCAAATTCCAGCCATATCAATTGGATAACAGCTGGGATACCACAGTTTGAAAACTGCACTTTGAAAGCCTGTTTTTTCAAAAGTTAGACCATCTCGATCTCAGCAGGGTAAAGGGGTTTTGTGTTGGTTGGGAGGAGGTGTAAGCCTTTTAGAAAATTCAAGGAGGCTGCCAGGGGGTGCCTTCTAGCTTACTTTTTGTAAATCTCATTAGTAGTTTTTAAGTTATGACCTCTTGAAAATTCAATGTTAGCCTATGGAGACCATCCTGAGTGTGGAGTGCTTGCAAACATTCTATGTGTAATGCACAGACTGTTTAAAAGCAAACAGTCTTGAATGCTGGGGACTGCAACTCCCACCATACACTGCTTTCCAGAGCCTATCAGTGCTGGGGAAAGAGAGGGAACTGCAGCTCCCAGGAGGTAGTGTGAGTCACTGGTCAGCCATATTTAGAGCTGATCTGGTGGAGCCAGGAAGAGAGCAAGGTCTGTGGAAGGGAGAAAGCTGAAGGTCATTCTGATCTCATCCTGCACAGCAGGCACCTCAGCTTGGGGGCCAGGGACACCGAGATGGCTAAACAACAGAGCTAGCTAATCCTGCAGTGCTGTTTGGGGTAGCTGATCTTGCCCTCTAAACCCACCCAGAACCACAGAGCACATAGATTTCAGTGACATCTGAAAACCATCCAAAAACGTCAGGTGTCTGGACTGCGGATCCAATGGGGCGCCCCATTGGAGGAGTATGGCTGGGGCCGTAGTGCTGGAGTTTGCCTGGGATGATCCCAGGTTCAGAAAGAGGATTATCCCAGAGACAGGGACAGGAGGCTACAGGCAGATTAGAATCTATCTTCTTTCAGTGCTTCTCCCTCCAACTTTCCCAACCCCACTAAGGAATGAGGGGTAAGCGCGGGCTCTGGGCTGATACACTGGGCGATCTGCAGGAGGGGGGCAGGGAGATGGTGGGGTTCTGTGCAGAGCAGCTCTGTGAGGTAGAGTGGCAAGTGTAGTCCTCTTGGGAGGACTCTAAGAACGAGCCTCAGCCCAGGGAGGGAAATCCTATGGGGGAGCAGGGAGAGAGGGAGCATACACAAAGGGGGGGGACATTAAGGGGAGAGAGTAGGGGCAGAGCCTCTGTAAATAGCTTCCACAGTGGAAGTCATGTACAGGGGGAGCACTTTACAGGGAGAAGCTTTTTTGGGGATACAGAATATGGAACCCAGTACAGGGGGAGGTCTGCAGAGTGGGCAGCATTGTGCAAGAAAGGGAGCCCTGTCCAAGGTGGAGTAAAGTGGGGGAGTCTTGTAGAGAGAGAGAGCTGCAGAATAATGGCCATAATTGTGCTGGAGGAGAGCCCTGGACAGAGGAGAACTGAGTGAGGGAGCTTTGTACAGGGGGAGAGCTGCAGGATGGGCAGCATTATGCCAGGTGGAGAGTCCTGTACCTGGGCACAGCAGAATCAGGGAGCCCTGTACAAGGAGTGAACTAGCCAGAGGGTCTTGTACAGGGGAAGGTCCTAGAAAGCAGAATGGCCAATCTTGCACAAGGAAAAGAGCTCTTACAGTGGGGAGTAGAGTGGAAGACTCCTGTACAAGCCATGAGCTAGAGAGATCATAGAGAGCCGTTTTGGAAGTTTACAATGCTTAAACTGAACCAAAGTTGTTGTTGTTGTTGTTGTTGTTGTTGTATTCTTAGTAAAGCAGGGAGCTACCAGAAAAATCCAGCTTTGCCTTACTTGCTATTTGAAGGAAGTAACAACCTTATAAACTGAAGGGAGAAGCTCTTCCATCTTGGCCTCCCCTAAGCCCTGCTCCCATGACGGTTATGCTGCTGAGCATTCTACTGCAGTAGCAGGGCAAATTTTCTACACTGCATTGTATTTAACAAAAAACTTGGATATTCCATAATCAAAAAACCTCCAGTTTACAAGAAGAGTTAAGAGTCTTGAAAATTCAATCATGCACTAAAAACATGGAAAATGGAAGTTAAGGCTCCCACCTTAACTTCTGTGCCATGTTAGCAGTAGAGTGAGGTGGAGAGGCTAGAAGCCAGGAGTCCTTGGTTCTCTGTTACAGGGCTAGGACCAAGTAGATTAAAGGGGGAGAAGGGGTGGGAGCCAGAAATCCTAAATTCTCTCTTTCTTAAAGAGGAAACCAAAGGGGTGAGGGACCAGCTCACACCCAGGGTCGGCCCCAGGGTTTGTGAGGCCATGTGCAAAGTCTTGGTGCGGGGCCTAATTTCCATAATTAGGCCCCACCTAATTATGCCAATGTGTAAATTTACATTACATTTACTCCCTCTGGACAGAAAGGATTCCCATTCTCCACCCCTCTGAGCAGCCATAGACAAGCATGGCCTCCCAATGCTTCCCCATCTCCCCAGCCAAGCGTCTAACACCACTCCCCAGGAGTGGTTCCACTGCAGGGGCAGCAGGGCGGGCAGTGAGGCAGGCACAGAGGTGAGGTTCCAGGGCCTGTTGCTTCTTGCTGCCGGTGCTGCCTGTGCCTTGTGCATGCACACGGTGCGACCGGTCCAGAGATGCTGCTATCAAACACACAAAACACCCAAATGCAGCTAGCCTATTAAGTGCATTATGCCATGAAAACACACACACACACACACACACACACACACACATATATATATATATATATATATATATATATATATATATATAACCAGTTCAGTTGTGCCCCCATAATCAGTTCACAATGCCCCCACCCCATAACCAGTTCATTTGCACCCCCCATATAATCAATTCACACTGCCCCCATCCATAACCATTTCATTTGTGCCCCCGGGGCAGCGTGAATTGATTATATGGGGGATGCAAATGAACTGGTTATGGGGTGCGGGTTTAAAGAGTATTCCTGTTAGCAATAACTTCATTAAGAAGAGTTAGTGAAAGAGCAGCCATAACAATCTCAGAACCATAGTTGCAGATTTTCTAAGATAGAATAGATATTGCTTTACATCCTAAATTCCTACCTAAGGTAGTATAAGTAACACAGTTGTGAGAATGTGGCCCTTTTTACATGGGCCTCTCCCAGCCATGAACGCGTAGATTTGTGTGTGTTCATGGGTGGGGGAGTCCCGTGTGAACGATGCGGTGCACACGCCCATGGTGAGTGGGGGTGCGTGCGCACCTGCCTAACACACATCCCCATTCACCCCCCACTCGTCCCCACGCACGGCGCAACCGGGGGAAATGGTGGTTACTCCATGGGTGTGAATGAGTGGGGGGTGAGTGGGGATGCGTGTGGCCGTGTGCATGCCCCACCCATGCACCAGGATGCCCATGGACCCCCCACCCAGTGGAGCCATGTGAAAACGGCCTGTGAGGAGCCATTCGAGGAAGAACAGAAGGTTGCTGCCTTGTAAATAATGTTCTTTGAAATGGCTCCTAACATTCTCACAACACCCACCCTTCCAGCCCTGCATGGAATTTTCTTAAATTCCTAGAAAGGGTTGGAAGGAACTGTTATTCTAAGGGGGGAGAGTGCTTTTTATACTAGAAGAGCTCGAGACCATCACATGGTCTATTCTTTGAATAGGGTGAGCATACACACCCAGTTGTGAGAATGCTGGGAGCCAACTCGAAGAACCTTCTTTATAAGGTACCAACTCTTCTGATCACTCACATAGGGAGGAGTTGTTTGTAAACAAACAGCTTTATCTCCCAGCCTGATCGGTTAGTCCCAGTGTCCCGCTGCTGCTGCTGCTGCTGCTGCACTACTAGGAGGCAGAGTCAGGTGAGGGATGGGGGCTGAAGCCAGGGAGGGGAGGCAGAAAAACATATTGGAGGAGAAGCTGATTGCATCCTCCCATCCAGCCAGGCAAGCGCAGGGCCCCAGCTGGCTGCGGAGCCATGTGCAGCCGCACATCTGGCACATGCCTGTGGCCAGCCCTGCTCACACCCTCCTGTTCCCAGCTTCAGTGTTGCCTCTAACCTGCAAAGAGGAAGAGGATTGGGGCTAAAAGACGAAGGCAAAGTGTGGGTGCATGGAGCCTAAGTTGTAAGTGACCACAATATGTGAGACTGTACAAAGTCTTTGCTGCTATGGCACAGAAGTTAAGGTGGGAGCTTTAACTTGCAATTTCCATGCTTTTTAGTGCATGATTGAATTTGCAAGAGCCTTAACTCTTCTTCTAAACTCTTCGTCTAAACAAGGACAATGATGACCCCCCTACATAAATTCCTCCCACACAAACAAAAAGAACAAAACCTCATCTGCTTTCACACCCAATGAGGGAAGGAATTCCACACTAGACCACTACATCGACTGCTTCAGGAAAAGAATTTACTGTGAAATCCTGAACCAAAACTGCACCAAACATAACCTATCCATCACAGAAAGGAATGCTGTTCAATCCCTGAAATCTAACCACCAAATAGTCATTAAGCCAGCAGATAAAGGGGGTACCATTGTAATATTAAATCAAGAAGACTACATTACAGAATCCAATAGATAACTTTCTGATCACAGCTACTGCAAAGAACTCAAAGAGGATCCCACATCACGATTCAAACGGAAACTCAAAGACACAATCAAAGCCCTTCCAAGAAAAACCCAGGAGAAAATACCCAGTCTCCTTCGCCGCAATTCCACCCCAGGCACTTTTTACATGCTCCCCAAGATACATAAACAGGGGAACCCAGGTAGACCTATCTATTTGTTTGTTTATTGATGGCAAAGCTTTTGCTATCGCCCTTTTTTCAATTATACAAAAAGTTACATTAAAAGCAACAAAACAACATAGACTTTACTAAAACAACCTAATAATCAATAGCTTGCGGTTCAATAAAACACAAAGTGGCGCAACTGAGGTGCTTACTTTATATATCATATTTGAAATATGCACCTTCATCCACAAGAGGATACTTATAGGGGAACCCCAATCTGTTCGAGCCCCCACTTTGACACCACTCAAATAGCCTAAATAAGTTAAAAAGCACTATAATAATTAATATACACATTTTTTTAAAAAAAATTAAATAACTAAAACCATGGCTCCTAATTGTCTGATATCTTATGCCTAAACTTGTTCTTTCCCCTTAATCTATTTGGGCACCCAATTTCGCCCGACTGCCTAAGATCATGCTCCTTTTTTTGGTGGCCAGCGAAACAAAAGTTGCTATAGCCACCATCTGCTCCAATTCTACTAGGAGCATCAAATATCGATAACATTGCTCAACTGTATTATATGTGCCCCCATTGAGCCATGGAGCCAGCCAAGCCGAACGCAGACTATCAAAGTATGGGCATTGCAAAAGAAAATGGTACAATGTCTCCATCTCACCTTGGCTACAGGAGCAGTATCTTTGGTTGAAAGGAATGTTTGACTGCCTACCCTCTACTAAGGCTGTTTGTACTAGTTGGAATCGAGTCAAAGTAAAACATATGCGGAGCCTAGGATCTCTTATCATATCCAGATATGGCTCTAATTTGCCATCAACTTTTATCTGGCTAAGCATAGGGGCAACTTTCCAGGAATTCAAGATACCAAGGTCCTCTTGAAGAGCTATATCCCGAGCTCTACTCACTATCTCCCGCAAAACCTGGAGAAAGTCCTTGCCAGAAAAATATTGAAATGAAAAACCAAAGTCCATCATCAGCCTCCCCAGATATATCAGCCAGGGGTAGGCACGAATGCCAGTATGTGTCAGTTCTTCCCGTAAGCATAAAAGCAGTAAATCTGTTTCTTGGTAGGAGAGTAGTCTCAGCCAATATCTAATATAGGCTAGTTTAACTAGTGAACCCAATGAATTCAAACCTGTTTCTAGGCGGAGCACGGCACCTGGGACGTGGTTTCCCACTTTTAACAGTCCACGCAGGAATATATTTTGGACTTTCTCCAAAAGTCCAAAATTGGGGAATGGGACCAACTCTATCTCAAACATGGACATCGCTGGCACCTTTGCGCTATAAACATGTAGGAAGGTAGATATTGTCACCCCCTGCGAAACATTAGCAGCTCGTTTTAATACATTTACAGCTTTTTGTGCTTTTAGTGCTCTATTCTTAAGATGGCCATTCCAAGTTCCCCTGTTTGAGACTGTAACCCCTAAATAGCAAAAGGAGGAAATTAACTCTAGGTCGCCAGCTGCTGTATGCCATGTGGTAGGAAGCTTTCTTTTGCCAAAGATCATTATTTTTGACTTGCTTGGATTGAGTGTGAGGCCATTTACTACACAGTAGAGATGGAATTTCTCAATCTCTCTTCTTAAGCCCACTTCCGTCTGTGATATAAGAACCACATCATCGGCAAACTGCAAGAGGGGGACCTGTACATTCCCGACTTTTGCAGTATGGACTTCCTCTGATGAAATAGAGGAAACCAAATCTGACATAAATAAGCTAAACAGTAATGGGGCTAGCACACACCCTTGTCGCACGCCTCGTTCTATGGTGAATGGATTAGTCTGTGTCTGTCCATTGGCAAGCTTGATCCTGGCCTTATTGTTGCTATACAATTGGATAATAGGTCCCAATAATCTATGCTCAATACCCAGTGCCCGAAGTTTAGCCCATAACCTTGATCTGGGCACTGAGTCAAAGGCCTTTGTCAGGTCCACAAAGGCCAAATATATTTTACCTCGTCTGATTTTATAATATTTATGCACTAGATGCTGTAGGATAAAGCGGCAGTCGAGCGTTGATTTCTTTTTTCTAAATCCAAATTGTTCATTAGGTATTAACTTCTGATTCTCTACCCACTTATCCAGATGATATACAAGAATCTTAGCATAAATTTTCCCTACGTTGGACAACAGGCTTATCAGCCTGTAGCAATCGGGGTTTTGAGTATTACCCTTCTTAAAGATAGGAACTATCCAACTTGTAGTCCAGGTAGAAGGAACTTTAAGCTTGTGGCTAACCTCCAAGAATACGATGGATAAAAGGTTTGCCCACCATAAAGGAGAGGCCCATAGCATCTCCGACGAGACCAGATCTGGGCCCGCTGCCTTCTGAGTCTTAAGGGCCCTAATGCGCTCACATATTATTTTTACTGAAAAATCCTCAGGTTGCCACTCCACAATCGCTATCGTACCATCTTGGCCAACATCAGATAAGTCCTCCAAACCTACCTTATAATCAGCATAAAGCTGGGCAAAGAAAGTCTCCTAGACAGGGGCAGCAATTACACATTGGCCTTGCCTCTTCCTAGGTTTTAATATTAAGTTGAGGCTAGACCAAAATTTGCTCGAATTGCCCGTAGACAAGTCCACTACCATTCTAGCCCAGATTTGGTTATAAAAAAGGGCCCTCTTCACCTTCAATAGCTGGGAGTACTGGACCCTAACTTTATGAAACTCAGTTCCCACTGCAGGGTCCCGCCCTAGCGTCCATCTCCTCCGAAGTGCTGTCAATCCAGCTTTCCTCTGCTTACATTCATAATCGAACCAGGGGAAAGAACTCCGAAATGGGCATCTACTGGACTGAGTCCTCCAAAATTCCTGGAATGTACTTATAATATCTGAATAGACTATGAGCAAGGATTCTACAGTACTTGCCCTTTCTATAGTTTTTAAATAGCCACCTATCCTGTCGGAGCTGCATATTCCATGGATTAAACATATAAGGTCCACCTCCGCTATTTTCTTCAATTTGGGTGCCACTACCCCCTGAATTATTCTGCTAAACTCCAATTCCTCAGTCTTTATTCTTCTGACATGGGTAGGTAGAACTGCATGATCACTCTCTGGCCTATGCAGAATCATCACCTCGCCAAAGTCACTACTTATGTTGGCATCTACTAGAATGAAATCCACCTGGCTACTTCCCTGGTGGCCAATGAAAGTATGCCCCCTAAGGGGGTCTTCTGGATGGTATTTGTTCAAAATCGTTAATGCAAATTTCTGGACCAGGTCAGAAAATAATACCTAGGCCTGACCTGGGGTAGGAGTATCTCCTGTATCTCCTACCTGTGGTAGGCAAACCTCCCTATGGCTAGTCCTACTAGGCTCGCCCAGATTGGTATTCCAATCACCTAGCAAAATGAAGGTTGCAGATGGAAACTGCTCCTGGGCATTCCTGATTTCCCCCTCCAAGGCCTGCCAAACATCACTACAATAATAAAGTGAGGTAGTCGGGGGAATATAAACATTAAACAAGATAAAGTGGTCCTTGCTCTGCTGGCCTAACAGGAGTCTACCCATATGAAACTCGGCTCTATTACTATGGATTAGAATAAAGGAATAGGGCTCTGAGTCTCGAACACCAATTGCAAGACCTCCCGAAACCCATCCCTTGTTTCCCATTTTCTGGCCTCCCTGGAAAAAAACTTCAAATCCATCTAGGGGGAGCTCCACATTCGGCTTCAGCCACATCTCCTGGAAGCATACCAAGTCAAACTTGTAAACAAACCTAAGCCAGTCATGGTCGTGCAGTTTGGACCTCAGACCGGAAATATTCCATGAAGCAAAACTAAATTTTCCTCCACCTACTGGCTGTTGTTGTCCCAATATGGGAGCCCTCTCCCTCCCCCTCCCCCATCCTCAAAGTCTCCCAGGCCATCCCATCCAAGTGGGTGGTCTAGAGGGGCCTCGAGTCAGTCGGGTGAGGGAATGTTCTCAACTTGGAACAAGGAGGAATCTAATACAATGATGTTACTATACTGGCCCCCAAGCTTGGCACTCCCTCCCCTCCATAACCATGGCCAACCCTCTCCACTAACGACTTTGTCCCCATAAAATCTGTTCGAGATAGTAGACTTGTTGGCGCATCAACAGGTGCCCCTTTTTCCTCTTCTGATAAAAACCTAACCGCTGTGAAGTCTATCTGGTTTACTTGCCAAGAAATACTAGTCCCCTTGCTCATCACATTTGGAGCTGTAAACTCCATAGCTGGTCCTTGGGGAAGGGGATAGTTCCTTAAATGTCCCAACCTTTCAAGGAAGATGTCCTGATCTATAATTGGCATTTGCCTAAGCAAATCCCATATCTGTGCCGGGCCACCCTCTATGGCCTCCCCCATTAGAAAGATCCCTATCTTCCCAATAAGTTCTTCCACCGGTGGGGCCCTAACTACTTCCATTGGAGGTTGGGACCTATCTCCCTGGGGTGGCTCTATAAGCAAGGGTTGCACACAACGGGATCCTAAATGCCGATCCAATTGCTTTGCTTGGTCCTGCACTAACTGAGTTTGCAATGGCACTGTTGGATCCTGCCCCAGATCCATCAGATTGGGGGTTGTACTGGTCATAGTCATCTGCTCCCCCTCAAACCCTGCTCTTGAAGTGCTTTCCTTTTTGCATCTTGCTAATTTGGGCCCCTCATTTTGTCGGGGGTCACACACTACTTCTTGGGGATCAGACTGTGGTCCTCTTGGTACACTGGAACCAAACAGCCTCTCTTCTTCATAGGTCAATACCCTATCTATTGATATGCTCCTATTTAACAGGTGTTTTCTAACCTTAAAAAGTCTAAGAACCCATCTTGTATCCTCAAATACAATCTGAAAACTATGGACACACTTTCGATTGGGCAGTTGGTAAACATGCTCTATATGAAGGGGAATACCCAAAGTCCCCCCAAAGTAGGATAAATTGCTACCTATATCCTCCAAGGATCCCCAGGAATGAATAGTACCATCTCGATCTGGGCATATATAAAGATATATCTCCCTTTCCTTTATGGACATCCTTCTTTTAAGGGGATAGTGGGTAGGCCTATAAAATGATCTCCTTTCTGGGCCAGAAAACGGTAATGCCCCACATCATCTGAGATTCCCCTTGGAGCTAGGGCTCCTCCTGCCAGCTGGTTTACAATTTTAGTTAGTTGATCCTGTACAATCACTACTGACTTAGCCAGATCTTTAATGGCTACAAAAATGGCCTCGACTGTCCTGGCCACTAATCTCGTTTGATGCAACAGACAGTCCCTGGTATCCAGTTCATATCCTGTTCCCCCTGGGTTCAATAACGACTGGGAACCAGGGGGGCGCAGATTACCACACAGAGACTCCCTTTTTCCATCTGGCTCTATAGGCAGGCATAGCGATTCGGGGAAAGAGATATCCCACCAACTTCATCTTCTATTGTCTTCCGAATAATTTTCGCTGGAAGAAGCTCCTCTGGAGAGGCTGATGTCTCGTCCCGGCCTCTCTTCCTCTCCATTATCGACGTGCTCACAATGAAGCTCCAGCCTGACCAAGGCCCCGCGCCCTTGCACGCGCTGCCCGGCGGTGTGCACTGGTGGTGCCGCCGCAAGCAGCAGTGCTTTTGTAGCGTCCCGGTGTGGCGCTCCGCCCCTTTCAGCCTCAATCAGCTGGCTCTTGAATCGGGCCAAGTAGATGTCTGCTGGCCCGCTCCAGGTGCTGGCAAAAGGTGTGCACTAAGTGGAGGGGAGCTTGTTAATGGACCCCAATCCTTTGTCAGACCTGAGGCCTGTTAGTTCTTCTTTAAAGTTCATAAAAAACAAATGTTCTTCTTGACATAGATCCCACCTAGATATTCAGTGCTGCCTGTCAGTAAAGACTGTCCTTATTGTCCACAGGGTTGAAGGCTTTCCCCTTCACAAGTGGCTTCAGCAAACAGCTCAGGCTGCTTCTCAAAGCCCTCAGGGCTTCCACTCAGCCCCGCAAGCAGGAATCTTGCTCCTTTCTGGCTCCTGACTGGCAGGCACTTATAGCCCCACTCTGGGCTCCTCAGTCCAGTTCCTGGTCTTTCTCAACAGTAGCAGGAGCAGCAGCACCTTGTTCAGACTGCTGCCGACCAAGCAGGGGGACATTTAGCAAAGCTGCAATGCTAGATTCCCTGAAGGTTCTCTGGTAGACCTATCATATCTGGCCTTGGCACACTCACTGAAAATATATCAGGACTCCTAGAAAACATTCTCAAACCACTTGCCAGACAAAGACCTAGCTTCATCCAAGACACCACTGACTTCCTCTGCAAACTTCGCCACGTAAGAGACCTTCCACCGAACACCATCCTTGCTACCACGGATGTCACTTCACTATACACAAACATTCCCCACACAGATGGCATCGCTGCCTGCCTAAAATCCCTGCAGGACAACAGAGAAATCTCAGATATCCATCCCAAATACATTGCAAACCTCAGCCATTTCATCCTTGCACACAACAACTTCACATTCAATGACAAACACTATGTACAAACAATGGGGACAGCTATGGGCACAAAAATGGCTCCCTAATATGCTGATCTTTTTATGGGCCACCTGGAAGAGGAATACCTGGAAAAATGCACCACCAAACCATTCCTATACCTTAGATACACAGATGATATTTTCATCATCTGGACAGACAATCTAGACTCGCTCTTAGAATTCCACTCCAACCTCAACAATCACCACCCCTGTATCAAACTAACCCTGGAATATTTCCACACTACTATCAACTTCCTGGACACCACTGTCAGTATGCTCAATGGCAACCTACAGACAGCAATATACAAGAAACCAGCAGACCACCACACCTACCTCCACTGATCCAGTAACCACCTAAGACACACCAAAACCCAGTTACCTAAAACCAAGTACTCGAACACCAAAGAATCTGCTCTGATGAACAGACCTGTGATGCTCACCTCACCCTGCTTAAAACCACTTTCACAAAACAAGGACACTCCAACAGAGAAGTAGACCAAATTATAGAATGAGCCACTCAAATCCCTCGAGAGAACCTGTGATAATACAGAAAGAAGGAACCCTCTAACTGCACACCCCTTGTTGTCACCTACCACCCCACAATGGAACTTATGTGGCATTATCCAGCAGCTACAACCCATACTTAATGGGGACAAAACCCTAAAAAGATTCTTCCCTGAACCACCTCTTCTGGCCTTCAAACAACCCCCAAATCTCTACAACAGATCATCTGGAGCAAACTAGCCACCACCCACGACACCCCAAAATCAGCAGGAACAAAACCAGGTCAGAACAATAGATGAAAAACATGCCAACACAATTCTGCCACAACCACTGTCAACACCTCCAATGGGAAACCATTCCAAATACAAGGAAATTAAACCTGAAAATCCCTAAATGTAGTGTACTTCATTCAGTGCACCAAATGCTGCCATGGAAACTACATTGGTGAAACCCAGCAAACCATGTACCAACGGATGAACTCACATAGACCTACAATTATAAACAAAGTCACTGACTCTACACTGCCCTCCAAAAGCATTTTGAGCTTACCAGAAATGTTATTTTAAATGTGTTTTTTTCAACAAACGCTTCAAGCAAGATTCTACAGAAACCCTGGATGGGTTTATTGCCGGGCTGCGCAAAGTAGCAGATTCATGTGAGTACGAGGTTTTTAAAAGAGGAATTGATCTGTGACTGGTTAGTCACAGGAACCAAAGACAAGGCAGGTCCAATGAGAATACTCAGAGACCTCACATTAACCCTGCAAGGAGCCACAGACATGTACAAAGCTAGTGAATAAGCATTCACTCAAATGCAGATGATAAGCACATAAGCACATCAGAGACTGAGATGATGCACTGTGTGAGTAAAAACAAATTCAGGAATCCTAAGAAAGTTGAGAAAATACCACACCAGCATAGCGAGAAGGCAAATACCACTCATACTGGGGCCGATCCCATGCCACGTGGATCCCACATACAACTCTTGTGCACACACATGTGGGCAACCCACACGCATGTCCATTGGAAATGCACTGTGTCGCACGGATTCCATGCAGAGGGGTTTGGGATTGTGACCACTGAGAGCTGTGTGTATTGTGGGACAAGACATGAAACAGGCAGGTGCCCAGCTTATAGCACTACATGAGGAAGCCGTGGAAAGAAAATCACTATGCAAGTGTCTGCAAACAAAGCAAGCACAGGAAAGCAACAGATCACATAGTGGAGGTGGACAATCAATGATGAAGCAAGCAAGAACCCTATAGTGAAATCCTTTACATATATGATATTAAGACCATACATGCAGAGAATTCCAAATGGTTTATGAAGCTTATGCTGGAACCTTGCAATGCAACACTGAAACAATGCGGAAATGACAATGACATTGAATGCCAAATAGTGGAGCATCTGTGAATGTGATGGGCTACAAAGACTTTCTCAGTATCATGCAAGACAGAGCAGCAGAGCTGCAACCAAGCAAATCCAGATTGAAACAGTATGATGGCACCATCCTCACACCTCTAGGACGATGTGTTTTACAGGTAGAACACCAAGGAAAGGGATACCAGCTAGAATTCCAAGTTCTGCACTCCAGAAATAAGTCACTTCTATCAGCGCAAGTAAACACATGAACCTTGCGACACTAAACCTTTCACCTAAAATTCATACCGTAAATTCACAGCCAGAAGAAGCCAGTCTGCAAAGGAAAACACAACTAGGTGAGTTTCCGCATGTCATTGCCACTCACTGGAAAATGAATCGCAAGTTAACAAAACGAGATTTACTTAGCTGCCTGTGGTTATGATCTCAATGGAATGGATTGCGGCTGAGTTAAATGACAAATTAGAGTAGTTTTATGCAGTTTGGATGCTGTGTTGGCTTATTTTATCACCGGCGGTTGTTGGGGCTTCCGGACCACCATCTTTTGCAACAGATTTGATAGAGTTCCTAGACTGGAGTGTTTGGCTCCTGTGTGTGTGTGTGTGTGTGTGTGTGTGTGTGTGTGTGTTGTATTTCATTTGCTTATTCTCTTATTATTTTTCTTTATTTGGTAAATTGTTGGGGGTTCTGATATCAGTTTACTTTATTGTTCTAAAATGTTGGATACCTCGGTGCCTAAAATGTTTGGGTATTGTACAATCCTGCTATTTGTCGGAGTTGCTGTCCAGCTATATGCCAGGATGTGGATAGTGTTCTCATGTCTGATTCTATTTGTTCAATGACTATACGATTGTATGTAACTCTACTTTAACAATATAGGTTAAAGTAGAGTTACTTTAATTTTTTTTTTAAAAAAAGAAGACTATGAGGATGTTTTTAAGTAATAGGGGAGTCTCCCAGGCACATTACATTTACAGATAGACAGAACAATCCAACCAGTGCAACATCTGTGATGTAGAGTCCCCAAGCACTAAAAGACAAAATACTGAAAGCAGTAAAACAAATGGAAAAGGATGACATCCTGACAAAAGTGACAAAACCTACAGAATGGATAAGCAACATGGTAGCCATAGAGAAACCAGGAAATCTATGTATCTGCATAGATCCAAGCAACTTAAACAAGGCACTAATGCTGGCTCATTACCAAATGCCTACAATAGAAGAAATTTTACCAGATTTTGCCAAAGCAAAGGGATTCTTGGTTGCTGTGTTGATGCAAAAGATGGCTACTGGCAAGTCTTGTTAGATGAAGAAAGCAGTTATCTTGCGACTTTCTGGACATCAGTTGGCCGATACAGATGGCTGGGAATGCCATTTGGATTCCAGCTTGCAGCAGAGGAATATCAGTGTCGCCAACAAAAAGTTTTAGAAGGTCTCAAGGGGATTGTGTCATAGCAGGTGACATTTTCGTGTATGGATGTGGCGACACTATGGAAAAGGCAATGGCAGATCATGAACTCAATCTCACTAACTTCCTAAAAAGGGTCAGAGAAATCAACCTAAAACTCAACAAATAGAAGATGAGCTTGTGACTTGCTGAAGTACCATACATGGGATACTTGCTGACCTCAGAAGGTCTACGCCTAGATCCCAAGAAAGTGAGGGCAATACAGCAAATGCCCAAACCTATGAATGTCAAGTCTCTGCAGTGGCTATTGGGATGTTTTAATTACCTAGCCAAGTTCCTCCCTTCTCTGACACATGTGAACTGCTTAGCCTTAGACGCCTGCTGGATGAAGATGCCATGTGGACCTGGCTAACCCAACACGACACAGCTCTTAACCATAAAACCTTGTCACCAGAGAAACCTGTGCTGAAATACTATGATGTAAAAGAAGAGATTACAATACAGTGCAATGCTAGTGAAACTGGGGTTGGAGCAGTCCTCCTGCCAAAAGGACAACCACTATTTTTTGTATCAAGGTTCTTCTCTCCCCTTAATGATGATATGTGTGTGAGGGTTGGGACGGACCCCTCACGGGGGAAAGGGAATCTGGTGCGGGGGAACAGTAAGTCCGCTCGGTGTAGGGGAGTACAGACGTCACCACACCCGTACCCTTGCCCTAGAGCGATCCCCACGAGGGAACAACAGTGCCTGAAAAAGGTGCCCCTCAGGATCTTATAGGGTGGTTGTGGAAGGACCAGCCATTCCCCACCTAAGTCATCATAGGGGATAGGCGTTGCTAACTCCCAACCGGGGAGGACCGTAGGGGCTATCAGGTTCAGGCACGCAGGGCCCAGGGCTAGCGGTAAGGAGTGGGGGTGAGAGTGGGGAACCCGTGCACACAATCAGGCGGGGGTGGACCAGGACAGGACACACACGCTAGAACCCCCTTGGACACCGTGGGGATTAGGGAGGCACACACAGGACTCACACTTGCTCTCCAGCTCACACTCTCTCCTTCTGGCACGCTCTCACACACTCTCCGTTCTCTCTCTCTCACTCTCAGGGTCAGACAATCCAATGTTCGCTTCAGCAGCTACTCCAGGGGCTGGTCTCACAGGGCAAGCTCTGTTCACCAGCAAGGGAGCTCTGTCCCGCCCTCCCTTATCAGCAGAGTTGCAGCGTGCTTCTGACGCAGGCGCGCTGAGCGTCGGGGCGGTGGCCGTGGGGGCGTGGCCGACAGGGTGAGGCCGGCCCTGTCTCGGCGGGCGCGAAGCGTTGCGGCGAGGCCGGGGGCGTGGCCACCGGTGTTGATGCTGGTTCTTCTGGGCTGGCGTGGTGGGGCCCTATTGATGCCACGGGGCGGGGTTCGTGGGGTTCGGCCGTTGCCGAGGATCACGGGGGCCAAAGGGAGAGTGTTGGTGCGGAGGCTGGGGGCGAGCCCTTTGCTGCTGCCCGCGGTCTCGGGGCCAATCTCCTCCGTGTGTACCTGCCCCCCCATCTCCTCAGGCCCCAGGGCCTGACAATGTGCAGATTGAAAAGGAGTGTCTAGCGATTCTATTTGCTTGTGAAAAATTTGATCAATACATCTGAGGTAATAAAAATGCATACTTGTAGAAATTGATCATAAACCTCTTGTGGTCATTTTCAAGAAACCACTGCTGTCAGCTCCAAAACACCTTCATTGTATGCTCTTGAGACTACAACACTACCAGCTAGATGTACACAATGAGAAAGAAAGTAAATGTACATAGCAGACTTCCTAGTCAAGGGCAGCGCTGCCTGAGGAATCTGACACACGTGGACCAGAATATGAGGTCCTCAACCTACTTGAATGGAGAGAAACACAAAAGGTATAGAAAGCATCAATCAAGCCAGGCCAGCTAAATACCCATTTCACAGCAAGGACGACAGAGTTCATGAACATACACTGCTGGACAAAAAGCTATAGACCCTGACAACTGTTATTTTAACAGGATGGCCAGACACCTGTGAAAAGGTCTCTGAGACCACTCAACAATACTGGAAATACCAGGATGAGCTCCGTGTATAGGACAATATTATATTCAAAGGCAACCGAATTCTCATACCTGAAGCCATGAGATGAGAAACCCTGTCTCAGATACATTGTAGCCACTCTGGGATAGAAGCTTGTCTGTGAAAAGTTAGGGATGTAGTATACTGGCCAAATATTACCAATGAAATCAAAGAGCTGAAAAGGAATTGTGCTGCATGCACAGAATCTCAAGAAAAACAGCATAAGGACACTTGGAAGATAAAAAGCATTCCCAATAGACCTTGGAGCAAAGTAGAAATAGACCTTTTTGTTGTGAATAACACCAGCTATCTAATCATTGTGGATTACTACTTGGACTTCTAGGAGGTAGATGAATTATTAGACACTAATGCAGCAACAAGAATAAACAAAGCAAAGATGCACTTCAGCAGACCTGGCATACCGGATTGTGTAATCTCAGATAATGGACCACAGTTCAGCAGCAAGGAATTTGGCAAAGAATGGGAGTTTAACCATATCCCAGTCTTTCCCTATAATAGTCAATCCAATGGCAAAGCTGAATCAGCTGTCAAAACTCTCTTAAAGAAAACCTCAAAGAACAAAGAAAACCTGTAGTAAACCATCTTGGAGTGGAGAAATACCCCCAATGATGGCATGGCCAGCAGTCCATTACATCATCTGATGTCCAGATGCACACACACCTTTGTGCCCATAGCCAATAGGCTGCTAAAACCTGAAGTTGTGGAGGGAGTCACAGACCAACTAGAGGAGAAGTGCAAAAAAGTCAAAACTTACTACGTCAGGCATGTCAGAGACCTTCCAGAGCTAAAGCCTGGAGAACCAGTGTGAGTGCAAGTATTCCCTCAAGATACAGCTGGCACCTAGAAACGGGAAGCATGTATAGAGCAGGTAAATCTTTGCTTCTATACCATTGCCGTTGATGGACAAACTTATAGCTGAAATCATAAATTCATCCATCCAATACAACCATCCACAAACAATGAACACCTTACAGTAGACGAGGAGGAACTTCATGATTCCCCCAAACAATGATACATGGAAGAAAAGGAGTCCACAGCCCAACTTTCACCAGAGACAGAACCTATAGAACCTGCCACCCAACCATCTGAAGGTCCAAACAGAACAGAGAACAATGGCACGTAACAAGCATTAGCCCTTCCTCCTGCCAGGAGAAGTACTCCCACACACAGTTACATCAAACCACCCACAAGATACAAGGACTGTGTACTAAGTGTATGTTAAATCGTTTACTTTCCAGTTGTTTCACCATTATTAACCACTATTACAATGTATATTGTTTGAAGTTTTATCGCAGTACAATGTTCTGTTAGCACTGGCTGCTTTCACATGAAACACTAACTGTGGGATTGTAATTTGCTCCCACAAGTTAGCTATGAGTGCACTATTCTAAATTAGTCCCACGAGTTATGCCTTGAGTGCTCCATACACTCCAACATTTCACAGATGAAAATAGGGACATTTGCCTTTGTGTGGCCTAGGGGCACTGCCCAGCTTGGCTGCCCTGGTGGCGCTGCCTGGCTCGCATGCATGTGAATTAACTTTAAAGGCGCTTTTGCCCTTCCTCAAAATGGAGGTTGTCTGTGCTCACTGCACCCTCGATGACAGAGTACAACTGGGTGTTTCCCACAATTCCAACTACAAGCATTCCACGAGCAGAAAGCAAGTAATAAAACACGTGCATAGCACTAAATTCCAAATGTCCAAGACACCATCAAACACAACACCCCAAAATGGAGCCTATTAAGCACGTTATGCCATGCAGAGACATCTTCTAGATATATAACCAGTTCATTTGTGCCCCCAATAATCAATTTATGCTGCCGTCACCCCATAATTAGTTCATGCTGCCCCCCCACCCACTTCAACTCCTGTCACCATCAACTGTGCGGAGCGGCAGCAGAGCCTGTCCTCCCAGCAAGCCCTCCCTCTCTTCCCACTTCCCTCCTCACCTACCCGGACCCGTGGTATGGAGTGGCTAGCGCCTGGGACGGTGGCAGCAGCTGAACTGGTGGCTGGGGCGGATGTGCTGCTTGGGGCACTTCTGTCGCTCTCTACTCCCCGCTGCAGTCCCCCCCCCCCCCCCCCCCCACAGCACTGCAGCTTGAATTTGTGCGCTGCCAGCGGTCACCTAGTATTCGCTGCTTCAGACACAGGGATGGCCACCCCTGGAGCTGCTCCAGGAGCGCACCCCATGTCCATCCCTGGCTGGGGCAGGTTTAAATGGACGCAGCTTGTTCCCTGGCCCATCCACTCCTCTCCCTGCACCACAGAGTTGTGGGTGGATTGTCTGAAGCTCTAGGCCACCACCCATAACTTTATGTTGTTGCCTGGGGCAATCACCGACTGAAAGCAGAGCTGCAGCATGGGTTCACTACGCAGTTGGACCGCAGCTCCACCTTGGGCCAGTGCCCTGGGTTTGGACGGGCCACCAGTCCTGGGGCAGTCTGTCCATCTGTTTACACCCATTCTCTCATGTTAAAGCAGAACCTGGCTCTTTCCCTTTAGTTGCCTTTTTCCTTTTCAACTAAGGCCGTTTTCAGACGAGCGCGGCGGTGCCCGCGCTTGTTTCTCAAAAAAGCCGGCAGCCCGTTCCACACGTGATGCTGCCGCCGAATATGCGCATGCGCGGGCGGTGCGCATCCATTTCCGGGCGCGAACTGACCGGGTCGGAGATCGAGGCTGGTCATACGCGGCCGGAAATGGAAGCGCATCATCCGCACATGCGTGTATTCGGCGGCAGCATCACGTGTGGAACAGGCTGCTGTTTTTTTTAAAAAACAAGCACAGGCGCCGCCGCGCTCATCTAAAAACGGCCTAAGTTTTGCCTGAAACTTTAACTAGTGACCCTGTACGAGTTTCTGGGGTATGAGAGAAAAAAGTGTCTCACTGGGTACAGCTGTTATTGTCTCTTCAGCGGCTGTCTTTTCTTCTAAATCAGCTATTAGAACTGGGACTCTCTGACTCTGCTCCTTATGAGCTCTTGGAGTAAGGAGACCACAATCTGGGCATTCTTCCTTATTATGTTCGGTGCTGAGAGATAATAAACAAAGAATATGTGGGTCTTTGGTTGTCATATTTAGTGCATCTTTTAAAGCTATGCTTCAGTGAAATATACCTCAAACTAACAACTATTCATGCGAGCTGCAAAAGCAGTTGGAAGGAACTGGTGCCTAATGGCAGGAGAGTGGTATATACACAGGGGGGCACGAGACTGTCACGTGGTGACTTGAAATTTGCATAGGCTAGGAACTGTCGGAGTGAGTGAAGGTGTCCATGCGCAAACCCAGTTGTGAGAATTACGGAGCCACTCAAATAAGCAGCTAGTGCTTCAGGCCTGCAAGTACTGTAATGTATCCAAAAAAGTTTAGCTACTGAAAAGTTTCAAAGTCTGTCTGAAAATCAGGATCCAAACTGGGTCTTCCATATGCCTCTGTTTACCCCTTGGCATGAATTCTGCTGCCACATAGGAAAGCCCTGCTCTGTGTCCCCATTTGCTTCCTGTTCAGGCCCTGCCCTCTCTGCCCCACACTCTGTGTCCCCATTGCTGCCTTCCAGGCCCTGCCAACACTGCCCACAGTCTCCGTGCTCCTCATTGCTGCCTGTACAGAGCCTACCCACACTGCCCCACACTCTCTGTGCCCCCATTGCTGCCTTCCAGGATCCACCAGCACTACCCTCACATTCTCTGTGCCCCCCACTGCTGCTGTACAGGCCACACTGACACTGCCCCACGCTGTCTGTACCCCCCTCCCCTGGGCTGCCCGTACAGACCCAGCACGCACTGTCCCACACAGTTTGTGCCCCCATTGCTGCCTGTACAGGCCCCACTCACACTGCCCCATGCTGCTTTTATGCCATGCTGTTGGATGGCAAACTAGGCCCTTGTGCTCATGACAGCTCAATTAGGCAGGAAGCAGTGAGGAAATTACCTGCCCTGGCAGGAAAAATGCAAACGTATTAAGCCCTAGTCCTGATCCCTGTTCACAGCAGGAACACAAGAGCTGACCAGGCTATAACACATCAGCAGTCAAAGAAAGCAACTTGAGCGATTGAAGGGTTAGCAATATCAGAAGGCACAGAGCAAGTGCTAGATTGCCAATCTGCTCCCATTGACCCCCATGTTAGTTTCAAGGTCCCTGCTGGGGGAGGGTGGTGGTGCAGCAGCTTCAGCCTGCAGCGCAGAACAAAGCATGGAACAGATCTAGTGTGATCTGGCATGAATTAGGAAATAACCAGCACAGGGTACCCTGACTGACCATGCGAAGGTATCAGCAAGGGCATCCTTGTATAGAATGGTCCTTTTGGAAATCCAGTCTATTGAGAAACAGGTTGGCTTCCCTCTAATTCCAGAGTGCTGGTTACAGCCCATATGGGAGACCTGGGTTCTAGCCCCACCCCTGCCACAGTGTGTGACCTTGGCCAAGATCAGAGGAAACCTGCAGTTTTTCAACAGCAGTCTCTAATTTTCAAAGCCTTGCTCTCTGGGGTGCAGAACCGAAGACACTCCAAGCCTGATTTACTGAGGCACAGAAGGGTGGAGCTATCATTGAATTCCAGGCCTCAGCCATCCATGACAAACCTCCTTGAACCAAGGCTCATAAAAGAGAGTGTGCTTTTTAAAATGTTGGCTGAAACTGCTCCTTATCTCTATTTCCCCATGGCGCTAATGTCAATCACTCATCCAAGTGTCTTGTTATTGAAGGATGCATTGCAAAGTGCTAGATGGGCTTCAGGTATAAGTAGCTTTTGGCATAAAATCAATAGATAATTGGGCAGAAGGAAGAGTTTCTCAGAGTCGGGGCCCAGATATCTGTTGAGGAGGCTGTGGTGAAAGTGTGTGTGAGTGAAAGAGTGTACACATGCATGCTAGATGACACAAATTCAAGTGCTAGACAAAAGGCCAATACAGCAATTTCTCTCCTTCTGATGGGGGACCCTGCCCCATATTCTACATATTACTGGGTGTGTCTGTGTGTGTGGAAGGTACAGTGAGTTAAGTGTGTCTGTGAATGTGTGTGTGGGAGGGGGGTGGGAAATATGTGTGTGAGGAGGGTGCACTAAGCAGGTATGGAGTTTTCTGTGAATGAGTGTCCAAGTCTGCATTTATGGGCATTTTCAGACAAGACACTCCGAGTCCCCACCCACTATACGTGTTACAGTGCACCCATAGGGCAACACTGTAGCCCTGCAACCTGTATGGTGGGTGGAGAGTGTCTTGCCTGAAAATGCCCTATGAGCGTGCATGTATGGAGGGTATAATATGTGTGTGTGTGGGGGGGGTGTCTGCTGGTGTGTGAGTGTGGAGAGGGAAATCTGTAAATGTGTCTGCGAGTGTGAATCTGTGAGTGTGAAGAGTGTACTGAATATATTCTTGTCAAAATCGGGGGTTGCAACATTTCTTTTTAGCCTGGTTGGAAAGAAGGCTTATGCAGTCACTCTGTGGGTGTATGTGGGAGTGTGGGGGTGTTTTAAAATTAGCAAGGCTTTGGTGGGGGTGTTCATGGCCACTAAGGCTGCTTTTAGACGAGACAAATTTGCACATGATTGGTGAAAAAGGCACGTGTTTTAATGCTCGTTTAAACACCTAAACCATTTAAAATGCACATTTGCCATGATCATGTAAAAGCCAAAACTGTTTTGAATGTGGTTTTTAAATAATGCGCATTTTTTAAAACCGGTTTTGAGCCCCATTGATGATCAGGGGATGCCAAAACCGGTTTTAAAAAATGTGCATTATTTAAAAACCACATTCAAAACAGTTTTGGCTTTTACACGAACATGGCAAATGCGCATTTAAGACTGTTTAGGTGTTTAAACGAGCATTAAAACACGTGCATTTTTCACTAATCATGCGCAAATTTGTCTCGTCTAAAAGCAGCCTAAGTGGCACAGCTGCGGCGCATCCACTGGGGTGAAGTGAGTGGGGAGGGATGCTAACGGTAACAGGTGGCTCCCAGTGGCTCCCTTGGCAGCCTCACTCTCCTGCCAAGGATCATGGGGAGGGGGAAGTGCGCCAGGCTGGCCTTTTAAATTGACATGCCCCGGCCGTGAGCGCTGGGGAACTGGACTCCCCAGCGCTCGTGACCAGTTCCTGTGACTTGCAACAGCCTGCCCACAGTGCCTCTGAGCAGGGGACTTCTCTGCTGGCATAGGTGGCCACCTCAGTTCATACAGGCAATGGATGCATGGGCACCCACTACAATGTACTTTTTTAGCTTGCCCTGCATGGGGCACTCTGGATTTTTTGGCAGTGCCCCATGAGTGGCCATGTGTGGGTGCTGCATGGCTCATGGAAAAGCGTATTCCCCTACTCCATCTTCAGGCCGGCGGTTGGTTGAGTGGTTATTGGGTGGCCATGCGTGGTAGCTAGGGATGGAAAAATCGGAATCGGATTAATCCAATTCACCTTGTTTTATTGCTTCGGATTGCTTTAGATTAATCTGATTCTGGTGCAAGAACCAATACACCTTGCATTGTCCAGTGAAATGAATAGGATTGGTTTCCCATTGACTTCAGTAGGAAAAGATTTCTCATTGAAGTCAATGAGGGGAAAAATATGAACCAGTTCCAATTCTGATCCGATTCAAATCTGAAGCAATTGAATACAATTCTGATTTTAATCTGATTCCGATTTTCCATCCTATTTCCCATCCCTAGTGGTAGCATCTCATTTGAAAACACCCTATGTGTGTGTGTCTGTCTGTCTGTCTGTCTGTGTTTCCCCTTCATAACTTTTGAACCCTCACAACAATTATAACTAAATTCAGCAGAAGGGCAGGAGGCCCAGAGGTAGATATGGACTTAAAATTTCATAGCAATAGGTGCACCTGGACAGGAGACACAGACCTTTTTGTAGCTGAAAGTCCCACTGACTGCGACTGAGCATTGCTCTCTCCCCTCAACCCCAGGAGATCCACTCCTGCCCCAGAGAAGTTGGTCCACAATTACAGATGTCTCACCCCCCTGACCCAGAAACCTCTAACAACATTAAAATTATTTGAAAATTAAATTCAGATATTTGAAACTATAATAGAAGTTTAATGATTAAAGGTATGGAACAGCTGACAGTGTAGTGACTACGGTGCTCGACATGGACCACAGAGATCAGAGTTTGAATCTCAGTCTAACCAATGAACTCGCTGGGTGGCCTGGGGCAAGTCACAATGGGTGATTTCAGACGTTATGGGCGGCCGGTTCACCACAGTGGATTCCTGGTGGGGGTGAACAAAACAACCACCCCCCGGGGCGAATAAAAGCCCCGAACAGACGTGACGGGACCGGGACCACGGCCGGGAATCGGGCCGCCAGATCACGGACCAGGGCAGCGCAACAGACGTGACGCCGATTCCCAGACGTGGTCAAAACACCCAGAAGCCACCGGGCAGGGGCGGGACACAGATATGGCCGCCTGAGGGCAAACGAAGCAAAAAGGCACAAAAGGCAACGCCCACACAAGGGAAATGGGATGGGAGGGAGGAGAGGGAGAAGAGTCGCACAGGTACCACACACAGCAGGCACACAGCCAGCGGAGGCACAGCGGAACACACAGCATGACCACACGCCCGGGCACACGCACACACACACGCACACACAAGGGAAAGCAAGGGAAGGGGGCCATGGGTGACCGGACAACACACAAGGCACAACGGGAGCAAGGGGGGAGGGACCGGGACAGGGAGGAGGGGGGGAACCTGCAATGTGCTAGGCCAGGTGGAAACCCCCCCAGCAGAACTGTCCGCACGGGCACCCCCACAGCAACACAGGCAGTCAGGGAACGGGGGCCCCCAGGAGCTCGGGTCCAAGGCACAGCAGGGGCCCGCAATGCACAGGGAGCTGCCCGGGAAGGATCCAGGAGGCACTCGGTGACCCCTCCTCCGCTGAGGGGCAGGTGTTGGGCAGGCAGGACAGCCGGTGCAGCACTGCAGGTCCAAGAATGTACACACACCCCAGAGAGGGCACCGAGGGCCAGTCCAGGGGTCCCGGAACCCCCAGGTCACACAAGCACACAGGAGAGGGGGGGTGCGGGCAGCAGGTGGCAGCGCTGGCGGGTGGGGACAGGTCACTGGACACAGCCGGGTC